>JXTB01000496.1:72536-108571 GCA_002914805.1 Parasponia andersonii
CGATCTCTTCCATAGGTTATCTGCGACCTTCTCCGTGAATTCTCTTTTTACATAAGTATGTGCGTCTCTTTCTGTATAGGTGGTGGGAAACCTACAAGAAAAGGAAAACGAGTATATGCTATGTCAAACAGGAAACCTACAAGGAAAGGGAAACAGGAGTCTCCTATTTATGATTAACTAGTTATCCGTTTTGAGTGGGTTATCCAATTATGTTGTTACCCGATTATATAGTTACCCGATTATATAGTTACCTGTTTATACAATTAGGATCCTAGGGACATAGGGTTACCTTTACCTATATAAAGGGGACTCAATGTTCCGAAGATGATCGAGTTTTGGGTATTCCAATTGCTCTTCAGTTTTTCCAATTTCCAGACGAGACATTGTAACCTTGAGTATTCGTAATTCTTCATAAAATAGTGAAAAAACAGTGGACGTAGGCTCATCTTTTTCGGGGCTGAACCACTATAAAATCCTCTCTCTTTATTTGCTTTGATTATTAACTCAATTAGCACAATCCACATCTCTAAATTATTTCTAAATTTATTGTTGGTAAAACCTCCATCAACAACAAGAATGTACAATAAAGAAAAATTGTCCGTGATTTCATTTTCCTCACCATATATTTTGGAAAGTGAAAATCCTTGATTCTTTACTAATTTTTCGTTTTGATTTTTCCTTGCTTTTTTCTCCTTCCGCAAAAATTGTTTTCCTCAATAAGATCCGGGTTCCAAAAGAAAAATTGAAAAAAAAAATATATTTATATCTTGTAAATAAGGGGCCTCATATGTCCATTCTAAGATCGCAGATCTGTCTTTATAAAAGAAAAAAGAAAAATTAAGAGAAATTAAGAGATCGTAAGTTCGTACGCATATGGGAAATAGACCTCATTATCAGTAATTTGCGGTCCAAATGATTTTTTTTAGATTTTTTTTATAATGACCTTTTTAGTACTATCTGGTAAAAAATCTTTTCAATTAGAGGTAAATTGGTCCTAGTAGGATCCTTTCCCATAACTACGAGTCTACGACCTACACCACAGTTGTGAATTCTATCAAACAATTGGACAATAATAGCTCAAATACGCAATTAACAAAACATATCAAATCATCAATAATAATCTTCTCTAAATCTTAGGTATAGATGGCCATTCTTTTAATAAGGTGATTACACAAACAGATCAACAAGTCAGAAGTCAATGTACTTCAGAAAACCTGATACCATAAGTTGATATAACGAAGGATTATTATTTTCTTTGGACAAAAAACTAAAGATCAAAGAGAGAATAAGAAAGAAAATGAAGAACACGTAGATCTTTTCGAACAAAGTGGCTAAGTCTATTATAGACTGTGTTAAAGCATACACGAGAGTTTTCAATTACGGTCCATTTCATGGCTAAATCCACTATAACCAGTATTATTTTGTTATTATGCTAGTTATAGGAGAGTTTTCAATTAAGATCCATTTTTCTGTTTAGGGATTTTGTATTTATAAACTCTATTATAGATAAGATCTTCTCAAATATAAAAAAAAATTATATTGAATATGAATTTGAATTCGTATTTATCTCTTTCAAAATTTAGTAAAATTTTTATTTGAATAATCATATTCTTTAAATTCTATATCTAATCCTTAATATTTTAAGGATCTGAATTTTGAATGAAAGAAATCTCGCTATAAAAAAATATACTTGCAATCTTCAAGCAGATATGAATTTAATACATAAGAGACCCATCATTGTAATATGACTATAAACAACTAATAAAAAATATAATATTGAACTAGAAACTCTTATTTCAAAAGGGTAGTTATTAAAATGGGAAGTTCTAAATTCATTCATCTAATTAACCATATACATTTATGTTTAAACTCTATTATAATTATAAATGTGTCTAGATATAAAATGCGGAAAAGGATAAAAAAAATAAATAAACATATCTCAAATGTGGAAGGGAATTTGGGTAGCTTTTTATTTGAGTTCACTTGAACATTAATATAATTTTAAGAAAATTAATTAGTAAATTATTGATGAATCAAAGCAGTTTAGGCTGTAGTGACAATTTGGAAAAATTTTGATTGGAAAGCGATTTTTTTTTAATAGTGGAGATTAACTAATGACTACCACTTATTACAAATTTAAAAAAAAAATAACACACACTCTATCAAGATTTGAATCTCTTACTTCCCAAAATCACATACACATCCCTCAAACTTTGGGATCGCCAAAGTCTACAAGCCCTTTTTTAAAAAAATTAAATTTGTGTCAATATTTCATCTTATTTTTCATGTTTTGTTTTTCACAAACAAGGGATAATTGATAAAAAATTGGGAGCTTTTTGTTCGGTCTATAGCTTATCTTAAATATATATATATATATATGCTGACTACTCTTTGTTGTTTCTTTTTTTTTTTCTCAATCTTTTTGTTTTAATTTGTTTCCAATGGCTCTTAAATATGTTTTTTTTTTTTTTTTGAACAAGTAAGATGGCTACCCTTTTTTCATAAAGGATTAGCTTCCAGAACGATGAAGATAGATTCTTTTGGAATATGAAAACTGTATAAAGAAATAATAGATATTTTAAAGGATTTCTTTGTGATGTAAATAGAAAATGAATGTATAAAGTTAATTTGTTAATAGATTTAGAACTAATTCCCTATCAAAATCTGTTGACGGGATAATGAAAGAAAAAAAAGAAATACTATTATGCTGAAAAAAAAAAAAAAAGAAAACTATGAGACTTTTTAATTCAACAAAATAATATTTTGAAATTTCAGAGTTTTGCAAATTTATACATGTGATTGCTAATTTGCTATTTTAATAATAAAAAGACGTTACTACCCTCGTTAGCTTAATAGAAAAGTATTAAACACTAATATAATTTCTAACAATATTCTATAATTTGTTCATTGAACTTTTAATTTTTAATTCAAAAAATTTAGAAATATAAGAATTATTTATAAGACTTTTTTCTTTTATAAAATATTTAGTGTATAAATGTTTATAATTAATCAGAGAGGAGTATTTTTATCTTTTACTTCGCTCAAGATCGCAACAAGATCTTTCTTTGATTATAGAATATCTCGGGGCACCTCTATTTTATCCTTAAAATACGGATAACTCCCTCAATTTTTTGGCTGGTAAATATGAGATAGGATCACACATTTGCAAAAATCTAAAATTTAAATAATTATTTTACATTATTAAAAAGTTAGGATTGTTTTTTACTAGTTCAAGGTACTTATTTGTTATTATCCCTTTATTGAAAGACCAAAGCTCATAATAGGATTAATTCTAGAGGTTGCTTTTAATTTGTAAAAGCTATTAGAGAAACAGAGGGGTGAGAGTAACAATTGATAAGTTTCTACTTTTAACTAATGGATTTAGAAACTATTGTGTAATTACTATTAACTAGAATTTAAAAGCAAGGTAAAGATTGCTTTTACAAAATCGATTCTATTGTCATAATACAAATTTTTTACATACCTAATTTATGGGATACCAAATACTTAAGTATTACTTTACACAATATAATAATTTTGTAAGTAAATTTATTAAAATATCTAAATTTTATTTCTCAGAACTATTTGATACTAACAATACAATTACAATATGGTTACAATATAGCTGCGGTAAAGTACAACAATACCAAATTACTTTTTAGTTACTGTCAAATGAGATTCTAGGTGGTGTTTTTTGAGCTCCTTCCCTTTGACAAGGCTTTAATCTCGGAAACTCTCTAGGGAAATGAACAAAAATACGACTATTTTGAGGCCAAATGATTTTTTAGAATGACTTTCATTTTAAGAATATCATGGCAACAATTACTATGATTTTTTTTTTCCTGAAAAGTTGGTTACCAAAAAAAAAAGTCACTTTGGAAAAATAAAGATCCTATTTTGCTAAATTTTGTGAATCCATGTTAGGAAATCATAGGCCCAAGTTATTATGAAAAGGGCTAACGCGAAAAACTTTTTACAAATAGTTTCAAAAAAATAATTTTAGAAAATATAGTCATGTTTGTCCATTCCTAATGGACCCAGTGGTAATTGATAGGGAGCCTAATTTTAAAGCGGGTTAAATGTAAAATATACATATATATGTTGAAGGAAATGCAAAAATATATTTTGAAGTATGCACATTTTGTAATCTTAATGATGTGTTTTGGGTTCTATAAAATTATATTTTTGTATTTTAAATTTCTAAAAATTTTCACCCTCCTCGTATGAAACGATGAATTCACATTTCAATACCAAATTGAGATTTACTTATTCTTATTTCCATATATATATATATATATATAACTAAAAATTTGCTAAATATTTCCATATATATATATATATAACTAAAAATTTGCTAAATAATTGAATCTTGAAATAAAAACAATTAAAACCTTTAGATTAATGTGATTCTATTGCAACAAGAATATAGGTGATAATTTTGTCTTTTAGGTCAAACATATATTTAGTCTTTGTATTGTATTAATTAAACACAATATTATACTTAGTTGTATTTTGTATTGTATAATTTAATACGACATCAAAATTTAATACAATACGAAAAACATTATCTAATACATAAAATATGGTATGTATTATATTGTATTATAACATAGTATTGTATAATATTCTCTATCCTTAAGTTCTTTCTCATTATTTTCTTTTTCCTTAATTTTTCTCTTTTTCCTCTCTCTCACATTACTTGATCCCTTTTAAAAGTGGTATCTTTCTAAATAATTTTTTTAACTAGTATTTTTCTAAATAAATTTTAAAAGTGGTAATTTTAGAGTGATACTTTTCTAAATAATTTTTGAAAGCGGTATTTTTCTAATTATTTTTTAAAAATAGTATTTTTCAAAATTAATTTGTAGGGCATCATATTAATACAATGCAAAAACAAGCATAGTATTGTAATAGAATAATACAATACAATACAACCTAATATAATACATCATAATACAATGCAATACCATTATCAAACGTAACCTTAATACTATAAATCACTCAAAAGGGAACTATATTTGTACCTCATATTATTATTAAGGTACTCTTATAATAAATAAAAGATAAGTAAAAGCAATACATTAAAAGCTAGGTTATTGTACTCTCTAAAGCCAAATTTCTTCCATGCAAATCCATCGATTAGAAACAAATTAGAAATTTCTAACTTTATTTCTATGATGAAAAAATTGAATCATTGAAAAATAGAGGGAAAAAAACTATACGAGAAACACATAATTAACATGAGAAAATGAAACTCAAGTTATCTGAAGGGGAAAAAAATAGAAAAGGTAAACTGATTCCAAAGCCATATAAGTTTAGGTTGTTTAACCCTCGTTATTACAAGTATACATAATTTTGAGCTTCAAAAACCAAAAAAAAATGCTACATGAGAATTTATATGTAAATATAATATATTGTGAAGTATTCATAAACAAAACTTCAGTTTGACTCAAATAAATACTTGTGCATTTCAAAATAAGTTAGATATGCGTGCTCTCATTTTTCTTATTCTAGATTTTTTTTGAATGTTCTAGTTTAATTTTAGTTTAAAGAGATTATAAAAAAAAATTAGAAGTGAGGAAGATGGATTATGTTGAAAAAAATAAAGAAGGTAAAGGATAGAACAAAATTTGAACGGGAATGGCTCCTGGAAATTGAAATGAGAGGCAAAGATGGGGTGCCTTTATTTATTTATTTTTTCCTTCTTAACCCAAAATATAAGGTTAAAATTGTAAAAATAGTACTTTATTTTTTTTTTGTGTCTTTTTTATTTGGAATTTAACCAAGCATTTTGTTTTGACGAAATTGACATAAGAACTCTCCAAAATAATAATAAAGGTTATTATCGCTTAGGGTCCTCATTCTTTTCTCAAATGTATCACCTAGATCCTCATTTTCTTTAAGCACTTAACTCCTTAACCTAACTATTTTGTAACAAGTCTGTCCTTTATCAACAATTCCGTCTAAAAGGGTTGTTAAACAACGCATGCACTACATGTGCTTCATATGGCACGGTTATCAAGTGGAATTTGGACCAGAAAAAACTCAACGGTGTCTTTTGTTTCTCACGTATGGCCTCGTCTTCAAATTCTCGCTACATAGAAATTATTTGAATGTTATCTCATGTCAGCTCTAAACTTTTGTTAAATTCAACTATCTCTTTCTCCTCTTTCTTATGCCAACAGACTTGCTAAAACTTACAAACAGAGAAAGAGCAAAGTGAAAGCTTGAACTGTATGAACAAAAAGTATAATAAATTTGGGATTTCTTCAAAAATAAAATAAAATAAATAATACTAGGAATACTAATAACTTAAAAAAAAAACTTACGCTATATGAGTTGACATATATATTAATCACTAAATTTTAAATAGTATGGTCCTACTCAGAAATAAAATAGTAGTTTAAATGGATATCATGTCATTAATGTAACTTTTTAGTGCAAGTTTTTGTATCTCAATCATTATTTAATAAAATTAATACTAATTAATCTTAAAATTCTATCAAATAACTGAAATCAAATAGAACCTAAAAAAAAAACAAAATAAAATCTTGGAAAATATTTTTTTATAAAAATGAGAACAAAGTGAATAAATTAGAACTTAAGATTTAGAATGAACTCCAAAATCTGTAGAGCAATTGGAGAATCCTTAGTTCTAAAGTGTGTATTCTTGATAGAGATTTCTTGATTTAGCATATTGTGTGTAACATCGAATCCCAAGTGTTAAGAGACTCATTGTCACAAACAAGTTCTTTAGCCTACAACAAATGACATGGCTTCAAATATTATATAATAGAATCTGGTTGAGAAATTTTTTAGAAAATTTTAATTAAAATTGATATGAATCATCTGAGTTTGAATAACCTATTTATAAGCAAGCCAATATAGAAACATATGAAAGTATAAATCTAAAATAGGAAAAAAAAAAAAAAGCCTAAAACAAATAAGGAAAGAGACTCATGTAAAATTCACCAAATGTGGGATGAGGAAACTTACCAAAGAGATCAATTCAATTAAACATTTGATCCCAGAATCCAAAACTGTATGAATTAGATTTCTAAGAAATTTTCTAAGATTAACCAACCTCTCAATTTTATTTTTGACAATCTAACTCCTGGTGATGATGTTCAAAGGCTTGTCGCCAAGTTTTTGGAACATTTAATCTGCTATGGTGCATGTTGTCATCGTCACTAGAGATGGGTCCTTCTCGGCACCAGAGATAAGGAGTTCAGAGATAAGGAGTTCAGAGTAAGAGGCTTCTATAAGTTTGTGGTCCTGGGAGAAATGGAGAAGAGAAATACATTAAATATGCCCCAAATGAGGGCCATTTACAAGCATATGACTCACCAATAATTGTTCAAAAAATATGACTACACCCTTTTGAAATAACTTAATTACCCTCGAATTGTTCCATTAACTTGCTTCAGACCTAAAAATTTTACTCTTACTCTTTCTTCTTCTTATTCTTCTGTTTTTCTTCGTCTAGGCTTCCTCAATCTTTAATCTTCAATCCTCTCTCTCTTTTCTTCTGAAAAAATAAGCCAAAATGGTATTATAGAAACTCATATAAAAGTACTGGATATTAAAGAGAAATAGAAAAAGACGTCTTCACAAAGACATCTCCACAAGGTGCACTGTAAACCCAAAGAACAAGAGAGAATCTTAAAATGGGTAAGCGATTATTATGTTTTAATGTTATGGGTATTGTTTAAAATAGTTTAAATATGAATTTTTATATGTTTTGTGGTTGATTTGTGTCCAAAAATTGAATTTAGGTCAATTTTCGAGATGTTACTCCAACTGTAAGTAAAACCCGCTATGATCATTGATTTTTTCAATGCATTTTGATGTAAATCAATTATTTTTGGTAAAAACAAATTTAAAACTGAACAATTCAATGAATTTCGATAACTATTCAACAAATATCGAATTTCGATATTTTCTGATAGTATTTAGATGGTAATTTGATGTATATAAAATTTGCATTTTCTTTGAAATACTTCGATAGGCATCGAGTTGGCATCCAAAATTTTGTTCGATGTTATTCAAAACAAGTTCGATGGAGACCAATTTTTTTTTTTTTGAAATTTTGTTTTCTTCCTTTATATTTTGATTTATTTATCTCTTAAATCAATCTTTTAATCTATTACAGATTACTTATGTGTCAATATCATAATGATGTATAATAAGGATTGGAAATATAATAAGGAGAAAGATTGTCGGCTATTTTAATGAAAAAAAAGTAAGAGCTTGGTTGTTTTAATATGCAAGTCTTGTGAACCATTTATATGAGGATATTGGAGCTGAGAAAAGTCGTTTTGATTTAGAAATTAAAGTTCTTTACAAGATAGATAGTATTGTGCTTCCACTAACAATCCTTATTAATGATGCTGATGTCGAATTTTGGCTTGATAAATATTCCATCTCTATTCAGCACCGTATACTTTTGTGTGTAACCATGATAGGAATATGTCGTCTAAATATTGTGATCGAGGGATACAGTCAAATGTAATCATATGTGCCTGAAATAATGAATGAGGAAAATGAAGATCATCACACCAAAGCTCAACTTTATAATCTAAGTCCATGTCATCCAGTGGAACCCAGTTTTACTCAAGCTCTATAAGGATCAAATCCCCTATGTGTTCTAGCAATTTGTGTTCTAGGAAATAATTATAGTAACATGCATGAGTACTTAAATGATTGAGGGGAAGATGCTATGCCTCTAGGTGAGGCAATGACTTTTTATAGTGAAAATTTAAACTTGAACTCTAATGAAGATCATTCGATGTCAGATGATGCTTGTAATAATGATAATTTTGACACTATATCACAGTTGATGCATAGAGAGAAGGTTGGTATTGCACGTGGAAAAAAAATTACAAGTTGTTATACCAGAATGAGTAGAGAGAAGTAAAGCAACTAAGATACCCAGTACTTCCAGTAATCATGTGCGAAAAGTCAGAATATTAGAACAGAAGCAAAAATGGAGCAGCCTAATATTTCGTGATGTAGATATGCCAGAAAGTGAGAATGTCGCAGTTGACTCAAGTTTTCCTTCATCATCTGGTGCTAGTACCGAGACAATAAAAGTGGGTCAATTATTTGAGAATAAACTTGAATTGAAGATGAAAGTGTATTTACTTGTAATGTAAAAAAATTTGAATTCATGGTGAAAAAGTCAGGGAAAAATATATGGTATGTAACTTATATAAATGACAAATATTGTTAGAGCTCGAGAAGTAGAAAGTTAGAGAAGTCAGATATATTTGAGATACGTAGCTATATCTCTACTCACAAATACACATTGGTAGTAAGGCATAAGGACAATTGCCAAGTGGCACCATAGCTTATTGGATAATGCATTAAGAGAAAATACACTGATAGCAAACCTAATTATCTACCTCATTAAATAATGGAAGATTTTCATATTAAATATGACATTAATATGAATTATACTAAGGCTTAGAAGTGTGGGAAAAAGGCCTTTACTTATATTAGAGGGATGCGCGAAGTATCATACCAATAATTGTCATCGTTTCTATATATGTTGGAGAAGAAGAATCAAGAAATATCTACTCATTTAGACACTGATGATGTAGGGCATTTTAAGTACTTTTTCTCTCTATAGAGGTATGAATTAGAGAATTTAGAGTCATGTGTCATCCGATACTTTGTGCAGATGGGACCTTCATTAAGAACAAGATTGGAGGGACGATGTTATGTGCTATTGCTCTGGATACCAACAATCAGTTATATCCAGTGGCTATTGTTGTCATAGATTCAGAGAATAACGATTTATGGATATATTTTATGTTGAAACTAAGAGAAGCCATATGATATGCTCAGAATTTAGTATTCGTATCTCTTAGACATGCAAGTATTACAAATACCTTGTCCACGGTATTCTCGGAAACACATCATGAAGTATACATATATTATGTTAGTGTGAATATCATGACTAAGTTTAAAATAGATCATTGTCATAAAGAATATTTCTTGACAGTAAAATCCTACTAGATAGCTGATTTCAATCATTATTTTCAGAAGATAAAAGTTAAAAACCCCACTGTTGCATAGTATTTAGAAGAAATTGGTGTTGAAAAATGGAGTTAGACATTCTTTCCCAAAATCTGGTACAATATAATGACAAGTAACTATGTTGAAAGTATGAATAGTAAAACTAGAGAGGCACAAAAATAGCCTATTACAAATTTAGCAGAGTTTATCATGTTCACACTACAAACTTTAAACTGGGAATGAAGAACAAAGGTAGAGAAGTATGATGGTCCTCTAGCAATGAACATAGAAAATTATTTAAAAGAGGTGTCTGAAGAAATCATAACAATGATAGTTCATTCACTCACCGGTTTCAAGTTTTATGTACAAGATAGTGAATGGGATGATGAAGTTAATCTACAGAAAAAAATATGTACTTGCAGAGAATTGGACCTAACTGGTCTGCCTTGTGCCCATGCACTAATTACTGCTCATGAGTGAAACGTAGAGCCCTACGTCTTATATTCTATTTTTTATACGACAGAGGCATAGTTAAACTCATATGCTGAAACAATATATTCACTGAAACAAAAAGATTACTGGGTTGTACTGGATGATATTAAGCATGAAGGATCAATTCTCCACCATATAAACCTAAGCTAGGTCATCTAAAAACCAAAAAAAGATTGTCGAAAGGTAAAAAGAACAAAACCCAATGTCGATGCAGTTGATGCAAAGAACGAGGACATAACAGAGTGATTTGTAAACACATGATGCTTACATCTTCAACTATAAAGGTATCTACCTCGAAGGCCATGTAATAAATAAAAATAAAGTCTAGTAATAAACCATATGATGGATGAACTCATGACATAGATTTAAATGCGTCTCCTTGATTTTCATAGGCATATATTGTTTACAAGCATATGCTTGTAGACCGTACTATGTACAACATGTGCCTACAAAATTTATAGAGATGCATCTTAATCAGTGTCATGAGTTTATCTATATTGTGGTTAATGGTAAGAAATAGAAGTAGAGTATATATCACTTTACCCAAACATGCAAGCATCTCCTCATCTGTATATAGAATTATTAAAGCATATTATAGTGTTAGTAGATTTTATTTTTCTTTATTTCCACTACTTTTATTGGATGTATAATGTAGTGCTTTCGTTTTTAAATATTTATTGTAATGCTTGCTTTTATAACAAATATTGGTTGTTATATTTGTTATAATGTTATGATGGTAGACATCTAAATAGAATTCAAATTGCTATCGAAATGCATTGAATGTCATACGCTTAATATTATACGGACTTTACTATGATCGAATTGCGTCGAATATATACTCGAAATGTATCGAAATAAAACCATCAAAGCTACATCAAATTGTATCGAATTAGGTCGAAGTATGAATGCTAAATTGGATTCTAGCTTGTTCGATGTACTTCTGTTGTCATCGAAATGACATCGAAATAATCTCAAAATATATCGAATGTCATACTCTTAATATACAATAGACTATGCTATGATCGAATCGCGTTGAATATGTAATCAAAATACATCGAAATAAAATTATCAAAGTCACATCAAATTGCATCGAATTCGGTCCATACAAATGTTTAATTGGTTTCTAACTTGTTCAATGTGCTTATGTCATCGAAATAATATCAAAATAACATCGAAATACATAGAATGTCATACACTTAACAAACAACGGACTAAACTATGATTGAATCTCATCGAATATGTAATCAAAATAAAAGCATCAAAGCCACATCGAATTGCATCGAATCAGGTCAAAGTACGAATGTCATATACTTGTTCGATTGTTCAATGGTAAATGTCATTCAATTGGATTCTTACTTGTTCGATGTGTTTTTATTGTCATCAAAACGACATCGAAATAAAATTAAAATGTATCGAATGTCATATACTTAATATACAATGGACTATACTATGATCGAATCTCATTGAATATGTAATCGAAATAAAATTATTAAAGCCACATCGAATTAGGTCGAAGTATAAATATTCAATTGGTTTCTAACTTGTTCGATGTGCTTCTGTTGTCATCGAATGTCATATGCTTAACATACAACAAACTATACTATTATCGAATTGCATCGAATATGTAATCGAAATGCATCGAAGGTAGTTGAAAATTATTGAACTATTCGACTATTATTGTATACGATACCCAGTTTTCTGACCTATTGATTAATTACATTAAATAAAAGCATATAATTACTATTAATTTTATTAATCTATATACAAAGGAAGTTTTATATATGTAGAACACCGTTCAAGGTTCTACATTATGATACTATAAATCTATACATAATTTCTCTATGAAAAATATTATCTTATTATCTACAATTAAGTCAATAGGTTTGGCAGTAAGAAGACACTCCAAATACTTGATAACATATGCTCTATAATCCCTTATGTATATTGTACATAGATATAAAATTAAGTTATAATCAAAATTCATTCAAACTTGAATATAACATCATTATATTACCTTTTTTTTTTACTTTGTGGCAGGGCATCAGGGCCGAATCATCGAAAGGCAAAAGGATGATGCTTACTTTGTGGGCCAAGATACAATTCTGGATAGTGATCAAACCTACAAGTCTAGAGAAAGAGATATGGCAACATCATGCACCATGATCTGATGGTCACTTCAAAGTTATTCTCATTGACTATAGTGACATTTGAATCATATACAGTGATCATCCACAAATTCAAACAGATTTGTAATGAAATCCAATGGTAACCATTAACATGCATTGGCGAGTATAGTAACTCATGCTCTACCCATAGCCTCTTACACCTATTCACATCACCAATCACATAGTATACAAAATAATCATAAAAAATGAGGCTACTATTCATCCTAGTACTTTTGAATGCCTCCCAATGACCTCTTATAAACTGGTCCAAATTGGAGTTTACAATTGATATTTTTTCCTCATATATCTTGGGAAAAAACCACAATCATTCTTAGATTAGTAGGAGGGCGACATCAATATGCTGTAAAATCAAAATAAAAATTAATTAGTAAAAATACATATAAGTATATGTTAAAAAAATACATATTTATATAGTAGGTAGATAAGCTTACATTGTCATCAAGCCATATGCTAACAGACTTTAACTTCACAAACCAAAAGACATCTACATCACGCTTCCCGATATTAATAATCATGTCATTATTTATGGATCTACTAAGTCATTTGGAAAAAGTCATGTACTGTGACGGATCATATAAACCAAGTGATTTTAGGATACAAGGATCATTCACCTTAAATTTCTTCCCTATATTTGACATTCCTAACTTGCCTCTTCTTGTATTTCTTCTTTATTGACTCTGATGGTTCAACAATCTTGATTAGTGACGTCAAATTAGTTGTTGTCTCATCTCGAGGAGGGATGTGATAAACTTATAAAGTATTCGATGGAGTACTCCTATAAAAATTACGTATAATTTCTTCATCTAATTCCGCTATCTCAGGGTCATCTTTCTTTTCAACCAAAGTAATCAACAACTTCATCATCCCTCTTGCTGTTGCTTAATCTCCATCTAGTTTCGCTTAATCTCTAACTGATTCGCCTTTAGCTTATTAATATTAGCTTGCAATTTTTTCAAACTACAAGCCAAAGTCTCTAACTCTAGATTTTTATCTCTAATCTCGGGCTCGTGAGAGAAAAAATACCAGTCGCCTTCACCATCTCATCAGTAGCCTTTACCTCTTTTAGATGCTCCCCATTTACATCCAACTCATCTCGATCTTTAACTGATTCATCAGTTCCATGACCAACTCTAAGACTGTGTATAAAGGTTATGATGCTATCATGGAAATCATTTTCCTCTATCTGTGGGTTCAAAATAGCTTTAACAATAACCTGAAAAAAATAAATCAAATAAGTTCATCAAGAAATTTAGCTAAGTACAGAAAATTATAGAAAAAATATAGTAAAGAATAAAAATTCATGAAATATTTTCAGATTTTAAGTACAGAATATAAATTGTAAAAGAATACTTACTTTCTTTCGAATATGAATATCTCCTATATTGGATGCACTATGTATTTTGTTAGATGTCAAACACAATATCCTCATGAATTTTACACCAAGATTAATGGCGTATACTATACCCAATGCAGGTACTGCCTCATATAATACTGTAAGGCTAAACCAAACTCGTACAGTGTGTACTTGCATTCTGCAGGCTTCTTCTTCCCTACCATTAGCTTCAAGTATTACTTTCTGTAATGATGCATATCTTTCTTAAGACCGGCCATAGTCTTATGAAAAGATTCATGACCCCAAGAAAATTGGAAGAATTCCTCTTCATTCTCAACGTAAGATAGAATGTCAAAATCTATCTTCTTGGTATACTCTCTTATAAGTAACAAGCTATCTACTAAATAGCATAGGCCTAACTTCCATGCATTTTCGACATCCCCATAGTTGAGAAATGAAGCCTTTAACTCCGCACTTTTAATAATTTTCGAATCATTCATATATTTCTCTACAAGTCTCCTACTTCTAGTTATGGTCTTCAACTTAGTAATAACTGGGTATTTTCCAAAATTTAATCCCCTAATAAGAGCAAACTCACAAAGTTCAATTCTAACGTATTTGCCACCAATATCAAAATAGATCTCTCTCGTATCATCTAGAGACTCAAACTTCCTAAGTAGAACCAGATGAACAAGCATCCCAGAATATTGTAGTGGAGGTGCCTCAAAAGATTGTTTGAAATGACATTTTTTGGCCCTTTCCATCAAGTCCAATACCTCAAAACATTCCTTGATTTTCGGTATAACCGGGCTACCACGAAATGTAACCCTCTCAATATAGTGTTAATTGAAAGGTATAATTAACTTTGCCATCTGAAATAGTACAAAAATCTAATTAGCTTTGCCGTCGAATAGTATCGAATATAATCCAATTAAATAGCATATTGTAGTTGTTGAGATATAACATCGAACGACCATCGAAACAAAGTCGAAATTAGTCAAAAATAATCAAAAACAAATGAAATAACATCTAATAATAGCCATATATACAAGGCAGTGAAAATAATCAACAAACTATCGAATTACATCGAAAACAATCGAAGTCATCATACACAGTAAAAATATTTGATGAACAATTGAAATGGTATTGAAAACCATCGAAATTATCATTCACATGTAAAAGAATCAAATTAAATGCATCAAATTAGTATCAAATACAATCGAATATAATCGAATTATACCCATTTAACATATGTATCGAATTACTTTCGAATATAATCAAAATATACCATGTGTAAAAAATACATCGAATTATTGTCGAATACAATCAAATATAATCGAATTGGGTTCACTTAACATATGCATTGAATTAATATCAAATATAATCGAACTATCTCCTATTCAAAGGGCATCGAAAACTTATCGAATACAATCGAAAAACATCAAATTATCTAAATAATTCAAGACAAAGAATTTGAATCGAAATTCATCAAATTAAATTATACATACCTCCAAATTTAATTGAATTTAATCGAGTACTATGAAAAAGCATCGAAATTAATTATATGCTTTTCAAATGCCCATTTATTGAATATAGTCAAAATCTTAACCATTATAAACTATTGAATATTCATCAAAACACATAGAAATTAATCGAAATCATTCGAATCAAATTGAAAATATAATCGAATGGGATCGGATTGAAAGCTACTAATCAGTCTTGATTTTGTATTCAAATCATCAATTTCAAATTATAGATTCTATACATTTTCTACATAAAACAAAACACTAAATTCCAATGTGTTTAAAAATGAGAAAGAATCGAAATGTACCTCGACTTTGCTATATTGCAGGCACAATTGTCGACTGAGTGAGATAGAGAAAGAGTGGAGGAGTTTCAATGATAAATGGAGGAGGAGAAGAGAACGACTAACGTAGACTTTGTGAGCGAGACTTCTGACTGGTCCTTTCACTCTTTTTGTTTTGATTTTTTTTTTAAAAAAAACCAAACAATTAAAACTATGCTTTTAAGAGTATTTTGATTAGAAAATCATATCTTTTGAACAATTATTAGGTAAATCATATGCTTATAAATAATCTTTTGGGATATATTTAATGAAATTTCTCGTGGAGAATCTAGAGATAAATTTGCAGAAAAAGATAGATGAATTTGCAGAGAAGTGGAGAGGGTTGGAATTTTTTTGCCACAATTCCACCAAATACCCCTAGTGCATGTGACATTTAAGAGCCCTTTTAGATGGAATTGTTCGTATGCTACAAACTAGTTAGATTGGGGAGCTAAGTGCTACGAATAAAAGAAAATAGGACCTAAGTGAAGAATGAGGACCTAAGTGATATTATCCCTAAAAATAAATAAAAATAAGAGTTAGTAGAAGAGTCAAACTAACGAATAAGAACAGGGCCCAAAAACAAAATCACAGCAGGGGAAGTTGCAAAGTGTCTGCAAAGTGGTCCAAAAAAAAAAAATCATAGTGAGCAAAGATAGGACGGAAAGGTGAGAAGAAGAAGAGTGAGAAAATGGAGACGTACCAGTCGATGCCAAAGGTTGAGCTACACGCTCATCTCAATGGATCCGCTAGGGACTCTACTCTACTGTGAGCCTCTTTGCTTTTAAGAATTTGTTTCTTTTGGAATATACACTTTCTTTTTTTTTTTTTCCTTTTTTTTTTTAAAAAAAGCTTATTATTATTATTATTATTATTTTTTCTTTTTGTTGCAGTGAACTTGCTAGAGTTTTGGGCGAGAAAGGTTTCATAGTTTTCTCAGATGTCGAGCATGTTATAATGAAAAGTACGCTTTTCTCTTTGTTTCCAGAGATAACAGCTTTCGATTCTTTGTAGACTTTAATTTATAAAATTTATTACTCAATCTGATTGATATTGTCGTTTCACTTCGAATCCAAACAATTTATATGACCAATTTTGGTGACACATAAGATTAAGATGATAAAAGTTCAATAACTGATAAGGTAGTTTCAAATTTTAAATAATGTGTCTTCAATTCATTTTACACCACAATTGATTTGAGTGAGTAAGTTCATTTAGGCGGAGTGAATTTTCGTATTTATATCTTGTACGAATATTGGTTCACATATTTTTCTTGTTCCTTGTTAGCATTATTATTTTATCATTCTAATGTATTGAATCTTAAAAATGCAAACTCTTTGTGTTGTATATAATTCAGGCGATCGGTCTTTACACGAAGTGTTTAAGTTGTTTGACTTGATCCACATTCTTACCACCGATCACAAAATTATTACAAGAATCACCAAAGAAGTAAGGACATTTTTCACTTCATAAAGTTTTTTTTTTTCTTCTCAATATTTCTATGTCAATATTATGTTTTCTTGCAAAAATAGGTTGTTGAAGACTTTGCTTCTGAGAATGTTGTGTATCTGGAGCTAAGAACAACCCCCAAGGTACAACAACATTAGGTTATGTTAGATGAATTATGTGTTATATATGTATGATTCCTTTTGTGGATGAAGAGAATGACGGGTTTGGGTCTTTGTCTTACGCAGAAAAATGATTCCATAGGAATGACGAAATGCTCTTATATGGAAGCTGTAATAGAGGGTCTAAAGGCTGTTACTGCCGTTGATGTTGCTTTTATGACTCATGACGTGGATGCCGGAACCCGCGTGGATTCTGTACTTCTAACTGATACATGCAACGGAACAGCAAGAAAAAAAATATATGTCAGACTTCTGTTGAGCATTGACCGCAGGGAAACAACCGAGGCTGCAATGGAAACAGTACGTGGCCAAATGCGATCTATCAAGAAGTGAATTAGAAATTTGTCTTTCCTTGAAGTGAATTTGATTATTCTTCCACTTTTTGTAGGTGAGGCTTGCACTTGAATTGAGACATGTCGGGGTAGTTGGTATTGACCTTTCTGGAAATCCCATTGTGGGAGAATGGTAAGTCCTCACTGCCAAAGTTTTAGCAGTGAGCATTAAGATGTACTTCCTAAGTTGACTTTGTGTAATTGTGGCAGGACCACATTTTTGCCAGCATTGAAATTTGCTAGAGAACAAGGTCTTTGTATAACCCTTCATTGTGGAGAGGTGCATTTGTCTTTCTAATGCCTGCACCTGCTATGCTGAAATTGCCCCGACTAATTTATTTTCCTTACTTAGTGGTTATAGGTACCTAATCCAACAGAGATAGGGTCAATGCTAGACTTTCTACCCCACAGGATTGGTCATGCTTGCTGCTTTGAAGAAGAAGAATGGAAGAAGTTGAAATCATTTAATATTCCTGTAAGATATCTGCGAGCTCAATCCTCCTCATTATGATAAATTTCACTTGGATTTACATTTAATGAAGACCAAGGAGAAGTTGTGGGAGTTTGACTATCTAATAGTTTTGGGGTACCAATTTCACCATTTATTTTGAGACGATAGATTGATGAGATGTAGACCATCTAAGGCCCCCATTATCATCTCTTCCAATAAGTTTAAGCATTTCTGGGTCGTTCCATCTATTGCATATTTGCATCAAGAGGAACCAAAACTTGTTTCTTTCTATTTAACCTGTCTAGACAGGAATTCTTCTCATTTTGAATGACCTGGTTCTTATGTTTTCATCTACAAAAAGGGCCTCTGGACTCTGTTACTTCAATGTTTTAGTTTCAATTTTCTAGGTATTCACTTTAGGGTTCTAGTTAACCTGTCTAGACAGGAATTCTTTCTAGTTAAACCTGTCTGGACTGGAATTCTTCTCATTTCGAAAAACCTGGTTCTTATGTTGTCATCTGCAAAAAGTCTTTTGGACATTATTACCTCAATGTCTTAATTTTTAATATGCATCAGGTTTAAGTATATTTGGTTCTCTGATTTTTTTCTTGTGTATTCACAATTTTTTCAGGTTGAGATTTGTTTGACATCCAACATCAGGACAAATACAATTTCTTCGCTAGATGTTCACCATTTTGGTTGGGTCTTTTGCTTCTTTTTAACTTAATCATGATTTAGGAATAAAATCTCTAATTTTCCTTTACTAAATTTCCTAAAGAAGCCACTCAAATACGTATGTTAGATATGTACTTTTTTTCCATTTGTTGGAGCACGTTTATTTTTTAACCACGGAGATAAGTTGTATCATTTAAATCTGAATGTCTGATGATGCAGCTGATCTCTACAAAGCAAATCATCCTTTAATTCTCTGCACTGATGATGTTGGAGTATTCTCTACCAGTCTTTCCGGCGAGTACAAAATTGCTGCTTCTGCTTTTGGTAGGTTTGATGTTACCGCTGCTAATTATAAGAATACAATTGGAAAGCTAACCAATATTGTTTCATCTTTTCCATTAAGGTCTTGGAAAGAGGGAACTGTTTCAGCTAGCAAGAAATGCAGTTGAATTTGTATTTGCAGACGATTTAGTGAAGAGTGACTTAAGAGAGATCTTTAATTCAGCTGCAAAGAGGTTGGATGTACTACCATGATTGCATTTCCATAAGCATCCGTCGCTTCTTATAGCTTGTTTCCTGGTAAACTATGGACCATAAAGCTGCAAATATGAATTTCTACATTGCTTGAGCTGCGGGTGTTTTAGCTTAGTATGAGTAGTAAGTAGAACCTCTGCGCTGTTTCGGTTGGTTTATAGACTAGAAGCACTTTATGAACTCAATATTCTTGATAAGAATATATGGCCAAGTGACATTCCAAATTGATTGGTATTGGAATTCCAAATTGGTTGGTTTTGTCTCCACTACTATCATTACTCAATTCATTTACTGCTAGAAATATTGTAATGGTAATCATTGTCTGTATTATTGTCATTTGATAACTAGAATGCAACTCGGCTATGGTCAAGAAGCCATACTTTAAGTTTGCTTAATTATGCCCTTGATTTGCAACGTCTAGAGCAATTAATGTCCCGACTCATCGGGAGAGCTTAAGGTTTGACCTGCAATTTTCCTGTGTCGGTCTATGGTGGTGAATCAAGTGGGAAGATAAAATGAGAATGATTGTGTTGAATACTTTTGAATTGGTGCTTTTATTATTTATGTGACTGTGGTATGCCACATTAGTAGTTAAATGCTTTATTATTTAAATGAAAATGATAAAATTAAAAAAACTAATTAGTAATTTCATATTTTAAGTGAAGTGACATTAATTTATTTGTAGGACATAAAAAACTGGACAGATGATTTGAATTTTTCTAGTAAACATCTAATTCAAATATGACATTTAATATTTGATATATGTGTTGCAATATTGAGAATTTCCAATATTAAATCTTTTTACAAATAGAATAACAANAAAGGGAAAATGGTATCAAAAGGAGGCTTAAAAGCTTTTGAACTAAAATAAGGTACTAACATCTGTAAAAATTAATACTTGGATTTCATTTGTCCGAAGAGTTATAATCTCCTCTAAATATTGATATTAGCGTTATTTTTACCGAAAGTCTTTCAACATTTTCTTGAATTTTCTATCAAATTTAAAATTATGCCGTTTCTTTTCATAAATTCAATATTCAGCAATATTTCCACAAAATTTTGTTTAAAATATAATGCAACGTCCTTTTCATATTGATACTACATAAATACGAATATTTTGGTAAAAATTTAAGGAAAACTTTCGAGTTTTCAATTTATAATCATATGATTGAGTAGAAAGATGAGTGTCTTAACGATGTTAACATTTTGGACACATGAAAAACATAAGCAGCGTTCTTTGTCAATAGAACATGATACTTCACACAATGATTTTCTAGGTATAATTTGTAATGGGAAACCGAGAAGGAATTGACTTGCCTTTCCCTTTTACAAAAATTTTTAACGTTATTATTATTATTACATTATTGTTTTGTTTTCATATTGTTGATTTGGAAGCTACAATTTTCCATGTATTCCATGTATTCGTCATCATGTGGCCTTGAAGAGTTGTACAAGTAACATGGTTTACCTAGCTTAGTCAGATTTATCTTGAGACTTAAGGATTGAGCAGCCCATTGACCAGGGCATGGAAAGTAAAAAAGGATTTATGTTTGCGTGTATCACCATCAATTTAAAAACCAAAGCCAAAAGCAACATTTAATAATTTCCTCAAAAAAGAAAAAAAAAACATTTGATAATGAAACTATGTTTCCTTCTATATTTACTACTTGGCACGTTTTATTTAAAACGATTGGGGAAAAAAATTATTAAGAAATCAAATTCAAAACAGGCCACAGAAAAAGAAGACGATTAACACAAGGCAAACTTAGCCAATGTATATATTTTCCTACTTGGCACATTTTGTTGAACTATTTAAATCAGAAAATGTAATATTTCTTTACAAAAATTTCTTATAAGAAAAAAAAATCGTTAGGAGAGTTTTTATTTTTATTGTTTTAATAAAAATGAATATGAAATAGTTCGACAGCAAAAATTTTAAAAAGCATCATATCTGTCATTTTATTTCATGGGGAATTAAGAAAAAAAAAAGTATCATATATTAGAGTAATTTACTTTGCATATATTTCAGGGGGGAAAACAATTTCATTAATAGATTAAATCACTCCATAACAATTTGGGTGAGCTCTTCATACATTGTATGGTACCTTTGACATTATTCTTAATTTATCATTTAATGAAATTCTAATCATAGGCCTCAAATATTAAAGTTCAACATACTAAAACAAATTGACTTGATCGTGAAAAGAGCATGCCAAAAAAGTTAGGATATATATGTAGTGGGAATTTGATAAATGGGGGTTTTTTTTTCTGATAATAAGATAAATGGTTTTAATTGCTATTTTGTTTAATATATAATTGTGACAGAATTTAATTGTGTAATTTTCCATTTTAATGCTCCTCCAATTAAAAAAAAAAAATTCCTCCTCCACCTCGAACTCAACTATAAGCAAAAGGTTTGAGGAGAATATTTGAACATTCCAAAACGACGCCGTCCCTTATAAATAAAAAAAATTCCCGGCAACGAAAAATACACTGAACAAGAAAATGTATATATGAACCTTTGGTTTCAGTTTCACATCTACGTTTGGAACTCCAAGCTCTTGGTGCGGAGTCTCCACTCTTCCTTCTTTCTTCTCCCGCCATTGATCTCATTCTTCTTCTTCTTTCTCAAATCCAAACCCTAATTCCTCATTCCTATTCTCCATCACCATCCTCGCATCGTTTGAGACCCTAAAACCATTGTTCTTGACTCGAACACCGCCATGATCAAGCTCCCGCCTGGGGAATAGATGGTTCTGCGTCTCAATTTACGGCCTTTAGATTAAAAAGTCCCCAAATTGTAGCCCTAAATCTGATTCATTCATAATGTCTTGGGGTTTGGGGTGGAAGAGGCCATCGGAGGTCTTCCATCTCACGCTCAACTACGGCTCCGATGAGCCGGCGGAGAATCCCGGACGTACGTCTTCGTGTTCGTCGTCGTCGTCGTCCTCTTCGTCGTCGATACTGTGGCAAGATCTGGAACTGGGGTTTCGGATCGATTTGGATTGGTCGGCTGGTGACGATGAGGATCAGGTCGCGCTGAGGCTCCAGTCGCAACTGATGGTGGCGCTGCCGATGCCGCAGGACACGGTGGTTGTTAAGTTGAGGAGCGATGAGGAAGAAGAGAATGTGGGTCTGGATATGAAGGTGGTGAAGAGGAGAGAACCATTGAGGGCTGTGACTTTGAACAAGGCGGCCGGCTCGGGCCAGCAGAGCGATGGCACTGGGGTTTTGACGCGTTTGTTGCGCTCAGATTTGACTTCGAAACTGCCGGAAGTTGGTGACGGCGTATCGGGTTGCGGCGAGCATTGGAAGAGCGTAACTCTGCTCAGTCTTTGTGGTTGTGGCTTGTCGGTGAGTCTTTCATTTGTTATTCTTTTCAGATATGTTGTTGATGGGAAATAGCGAGTTAAGTTTGTATGAGGAGTGATTTGTCGAGAGCCCAACCTTCTTTTATTATAGAGATTCAATATATGTGGTTGAGTTCTGAGAAATTATTCAGACAAAACTGATGCTTAGTTGGTATATCACAGATTCTAGTATTAACACTGTACTCAACTGAGTCCGATCCATCACACAGATTAGTTCTTTTTAGTTTTCTGGCAAAACCTGGATATGTCTTAAATTGTCTTTCTTTTTACTTCACACTCCCTTTCTGTTATGAATTTTTCTTAGTCGATGTTTGGGGTTTGTAGCTTGAATTTGCTGGCTCTTATGAGTCTAAAATTTGATTCTATTCTAATTGTCGTGTCTATTTTATATTAAGCGTACGATATTGGGAACTTCTAGTTCTATAATTCTCGGTGTAGATCATACCTTTTTTTCTTTTGGGCCAATTGTAGATTATACGAGTACCAACTGATTATACAACTTTCAACTGTCATTAATATTATATGAATAATTTTACCTAGTTCCATTATCTTTGTATTGCAATTTTTAATTAGAATAGGAACAAAAGATACAAAATGTTGTTTTTCCTTTGTTTTGGTCAGCACAATTGGGGAAAATTTTGATTTTTTGTTATAGTTGCTAGAACTTTGCTGAGATGTGTTTGAGAATTCTTATCTTTATTGATCGAATACCTACTGACAGGTGTTGCCAGTAGAGATCACTCGCTTGCCACTTCTTGAGAAACTTTACCTTGATAACAACAGGTTATCACTTCTTCCACCTGAGGTTGGTGCATTGAAAAGCTTAAAAGTCCTAAGGGTGGAAAATAACATGCTGGTTTCAGTACCTGGTAAGCATGATATTCTTTTCTTATGGACATGATACCTATTAATAACTGGTTAAACTAAAATTGCATTTCAAATTGAGGGTTTGGAGCTTGGTTACCTGATGTGCTTATCTTTGTTGTTTTGGTTGAAATCAAGCAGTGGAACTGAGACAATGTATCGGTTTGGTGGAATTATCACTGGAACACAATAAACTCGTTCGTCCACTTCTTGATTTCAGGTCATTTTACCAATGATCTAATGTGCATTGATTCGGTTATACATTCCATTTTTCATTTCAACTAAGCTTTTGTAGTTTGTAATACTTTTCTGGGTCTAATGGTTCTCTCCAGTTTGCAGGGCTATGGCTGAGTTGCAGGTTCTTAGGCTATTTGGTAATCCTCTTGAATTCCTTCCTGAAATCCTGCCACTTCATAGACTTCGGCATTTGTCTCTTGCAAACATCAGGATTGTGGCAGATGATAATTTAAGATCAGTGAATGTGCATATTGAGGTAGTAATAAACACAATACCGGTGGCAGCTTTGATGTTTAAACCATCTAAGTACAGATAATAAATTATTTATATTCATCTCTGTGGTAATGCAGATGGAAAATGTTTCTTATTTTGTTGCATCTAGGCATAAGCTAAGTGCCTTCTTCTCTCTTATATTCCGTTTTTCGTCTTGTCATCACCCTTTGCTGGCATCTGCACTAGCAAAGATAATGCAAGACCAAGGAAACCGTGTAGTTGTTGGTAAAGATGAGAATGCAGTGCGGCAGCTTATAAGTATGATAACTAGTGATGATCGTCATGTGGTATGTTGGTATTTCTAGGGTAGTTATTTCTGGTTTATATGCTATGCTTCAAAGGTACAGTCTGAATGGCTCTGGCTTGTGGCAGGTCGAACAAGCATGTTCTGCTCTTTCATCTCTTGCTGCAGATGTATATGTTGCAATGCAGTTAATGAAAT
Organism: Parasponia andersonii; assembly: GCA_002914805.1. NCBI lineage: Eukaryota > Viridiplantae > Streptophyta > Magnoliopsida > Rosales > Cannabaceae > Trema > Trema andersonii. The sequence continues at coordinate 97,221 of JXTB01000496.1, forward strand.
CTGACATCATGCAGCCCATTGAAACAGTACTCAAGTCTGTTTCCAGGGAGGAAGTAATTTCTGTATTGCAAGTTGTAGTGAAGCTGGCCTTTGCTTCTGATATTGTATCTCAGAAAATGTTGACCAAGGATGTATTGAAGTCACTAAAAGTTTTATGTGCCCACAAAAATCCAGAGGCAAGTTCTCTATTTCTTCCTTATGATGCACTGGTCTAATCACTTTTTTGTTATGTTCTTATATTTGGGGTTTATTTACATTAGGTACAAAGATTAGCTTTGTTAGCTGTTGGAAATCTGGCTTTCTGTTTTGAAAATCGCCGTCTTCTGGTTACTTCTGAAAGTTTGCATGAACTTCTGTTGCGATTGACGGTTGCATCTGAGCCATGTGTGAGCAAAGCTGCAGCTCGTGCTTTGGCAATTCTTGGTTTGTCTCCTTGGCCTAATTTATTTTTGTTGCTCTCCATAGATCATGTAAAAGTTGTGTTAATGCCATGAATTTTTAGGAGAGAATGAAAATCTACGGCGTGCTATAAGAGGAAGGCAGGTACCAAAGCAAGGACTGCGCATACTCTCAATGGATGGTGGTGGCATGAAAGGTCTGGCAACTGTTCAGATTCTTAAGGAAATTGAGAAAGGCACTGGAAAACGAATACATGAGTTGTTTGACCTCATTTGTGGCACATCAACGGGTGGCATGCTTGCTGTTGCCCTTGGCATTAAGCTGATGACATTAGATCAATGTGAAGAAATATACAAAAATCTGGGTAGGTACAGTGATATTGGAATGAGCATAGATGTTTCCTTAATTTTTCTTTTTATTTTTTTATTGTCTAACTTAAATTTCTCTTCTGGAATCATTTATTCTTAGGAAAACTTGTCTTCGCTGAACCTGTGCCAAAGGATAATGAAGCTGCAACTTGGAGAGAGAAGTTGGATCAGCTTTACAAAAGCTCATCACAGAGTTTTAGGGTTGTTGTACATGGTTCTAAAGTATGTATCTTAGTTCTCTATTTTCTCCATTTCTGTCAATTCCATTATTACACATACCTTCTCATTTTCTCATTTCTGTTTCTCTTGGGTTTTGTACTATTTCTATATATTTTAATATAAGCACAAAGTAATAAGATAACTATGCATGGAATTTCTTTGTGGAAATTTCCTTTCTAAAGATATTTCAATATCCTCATTAAATGAAAGGAATTTGATGTTTCTTCTCTTACTTCACTCTTGTATTCTACTAGTGATTTGTTTCAACTGTTATAAGTGTAATCTTGATTATCTCCCATAGCACATTTTCTAGATTTTGAAAGAGCTGAGATTTTAGGGGATGAAGCTGTTGAAGGGATGTGGAGTTTCGTTTTTAACTTTATGTATCATTAATGCTAATATTCCTTGAAAAATAGCTATAATACATTTTTCTTGCAGCACAGTGCCGACCAATTTGAGAGGTTGTTGAAGGAAATGTGTGCTGATGAGGATGGAGACCTGTTAATAGAATCTGCTGTGAGAAATGTTCCAAAGGTTTTTGTTGTATCAACTTTGGTGAGCGTGATGCCAGCTCAGCCTTTTGTATTCCGTAATTATCAGGTTTGAAACTGAGAATTCATTTTGTTTGATGCTGTGTCTCTTTGGTTTAACTAGCATTCATTTGCGTTGATGTATAGCGTATTCGGGAATAAAAGTTGCTGTAATTGATAATTTTTTATTTATTATTATTTATTTGAATTCTTGTTTTTTGTGGTATCAACTTAAGTACCCTGCTGGAACGCCAGAAATGCCTCTTGCAATTTCAGAGAGTTCATCCATCAGTATCTTAGGATCACCTACTACAGGTGCTCAAGTTGGCTATGAGCGCAGTGCTTTTATGGGAAGTTGTAGACATCAAGTATGGCAAGCTATTAGAGCATCATCTGCTGCTCCTTACTATCTTGATGATTACTCAGATGGTACTTTATTCTGCTCTTGTTGATTACTTTGTCATTTTTGTAGTTTTTACCTAATTACTGTTCCTTTTTCTTTTTCTTTTTCTTTTTCTTTTTTTTTTTTTCCCCTTAAAAAAGAAAAAAAGAAGTCTGGGGGAGGTTATCTTTTTCTGAATCCTGATTCTACTTTTTCTTCCCTTCAATTTCTGTAGATGTAAACCGTTGGCAAGATGGTGCAATAGTGGCAAACAATCCCACCATCTTTGCCATAAGAGAAGCACAACTTTTATGGCCTGATACAAGAATCGATTGCCTAGTGTCCATTGGGTGTGGTTCGGTACCAACAAAGGTATCAATCTCTCTCTATCTCCATGTGCGTGTGAGAGAAGCAATGAAACTTTCTAATTAGCTTCAATAAATTTGTAAACACGTTAGACCTTCAAAGTTTCTAGTCAGATGTCAATTTGATTTCTCTGGATATGGTTAGAAAGAATCATTAGTGTGAAGAAGGATTCTACTAGATTATACCTTTCAAGTTTTCTTTTCAAGAGATTTTGTTATCTCTTTTCCCTGTCCTTACTTTCTGTTTTGTGTCTTACATTGTTGTACAACCTGCTGGAACATAGAATGTTAGTGTTTTACGGAAATCTCACTCAGGCTTTCTTATAGAGAAAGATAATTGTGAGATTGGGGTCAGCATCCAGAATAGGCAATGGATTTAGATCTCTGATGCTCTATTATCTCTGATAGCTAGAACATAAAGTATGGAAATGTTCTCCTGGGAGATTGCTTCTTTTGATAGTCAAAAGAGTTATCTTAGCATCATTTTTCACAGAGAAGCATCAAGAGAAAATTGTCAAAAATTATAGAAAACGATTTGTAAATGATGGGGAATAGCAACCGCCACTATGTTGATGTGCCAAATCACAAATTGCCTTTGGATACAAATGAGTCCAACTTCCCAATCATTTCATTAAGATCAGACCTTTAACAGTTGTATTTTCTAGTTTATTAGTTTAGAAAATCGCTGCTGTTGCAGGCACGGAAAGGTGGTTGGCGTTATTTGGATACTGGGCAAGTTTTGATTGAGAGTGCGTGCACTGTTGACCGGGTAGAGGAAGCTTTGAGCACATTGCTCCCTATGCTCCCTGACATTCAATATTTTCGTTTTAATCCAGGTATTTGCCAACTTTGAGTGTTATATACAATGAGCATGAGTGTGAAAGTTGGATCTTTTACCCCTTTTTTCTTTTTTCTTTTTTTTTTTTTTAAATAAAGAGAAGAATATATATATTATATATATATATATCTTATCCCTTTTTTCATTTCTGTCATTTACGTAACATTCTCAACTAGGGGTTTCTTTAGTGAGAGATTGTTTTTAAGCCAATGTCTGCTTCTGCAGTGGATGAACGATGTGACATGGAACTAGATGAGACAGACCCGGCAGTCTGGCTGAAGTTGGAAGCTGCAGTTGATGAATACGTCCAAAACAATTCTCTTTCCTTTAAGAGTGCTTGTGAGAGACTACTGTTGCCTTTTCAACAGGAAGATAAGTTATCTGAGAGTTTGAGGTCTCAGTATCTCTGGAAGGCAAAGGCATCAAGTGCTGGTATTGATGTGAATTTGTTTGCTAATCTTTCTCTATGGGCTTTTTGCCAATTTGGATACGTTTTTATGTTTAAAACTTGCCACTTTTTGGTCTTTTCCTGTGTTAAAGGTGAAAAAAGCCCATCTTTAGGTTGGAGGCGTAATGTACTGCTTGTTGAAGCTTCACATAGTCCAGATTCTGGGCGAGTTTTGCACCATGCTCGTGCGCTCGAGTCATTTTGTTCCCAGCATGGAATACGTTTAGCCCTTATGCAAGGAATATCAGGATTTGTGAAGACCGTCCCCGCCACTACATTCCCAACGCCATTTGCATCACCTCTGTTTACTGGAAGCTTCCCTTCCAGTCCACTTTTGTACAGTCCTGATGTGGGAGCTCATAGAATTGGTCGAATTGATATGGTCCCTCCTTTGAGTTTAGATGGCCAATCTGTAAAAGCAGCTCCATCACCACCAAAATCTCCTCCTGGGCCCAGACAACTTTCTTTACCTGTAAAGTCATTGCATGAGAAGTTACAGAATTCTCCACAAGTGGGCATAATACATTTAGCTCTTCAAAATGACTCGCTTGGTTCAATATTAAGGTCAACTTGCCTCTTGTCTTGTTAATTTTTCAAGTAATATAGTTTAGTTCTAATTTCCTGACTGCCTATTTATGTAGTTGGCAGAATGATGTATTTGTGGTTGCTGAACCTGGAGAGCTTGCAGATAAATTTCTACAGAGTGTTAAAAGGAGTTTATTGTCAGTGATGTGGAGCCGCCGCAGAAAAGCTACATCAGTTATTGCAAATATATCAACTGTTTCTGATTTGGTTTCAAGTAAACCATACTTCCAAATTGGAGGCATTGTCCACCGATATATAGGACGCCAAACTCAAGTATTTTTCCTTACTTCTTTTTCCTTTATTTTTCGTTCATTGGATATTTCAAAATTATGATTGTTTTATCTTTGGTGACAAATTTGAAGGTCATGGAGGATGATCAAGAAATTGGGGCATACTTGTTTCGAAGAACAGTTCCGTCTATGCACTTAACACCTGAGGATGTTCGTTGGATGGTAGGTTCATGGTTCTCATTTAATATGCTAATTTTCATCTTTTGCTTCATGAGCTTCAGATATCATGACCATTTAATCTCTACTCAAGCTTTTTCCTGTGTTTTGCCATAATGTTTCCATATTTTTTTGTTTTCCATGAAGACAGAATTATTTATATACGTGTGTAGTTTCACACTGAGCATAGTTAGCTGCTATGAACTAAGGTTTGAAAAAAAAAAAAAAGAAGAAGAAGCTGCTCGCAGTTAAGCTGCTATGAACTCAGGTTTGAAACACAAAAGCTGATCATGGGAACTAATTTATTACTCGGAATGCAAATTCGAGGACAAGATAAACATTATGAGGGGCATTGATTTTGTTCTGCTGGGAAACAGGTTGGATATATATGTCCTTGAAAGTGCATCTGTTGGAATTTTTTCCCTAGACTTTAATTTGTTATTCAGTTTCTTATTCCTTTAGCAAACAGTAGGAAAACTTCCAACCCCTTAGACTGCTGCTCATAGCATATGGTACTGGAATTTTCATTTAGAACAAAGAAGGGTGACCACTTGATCAAAACATGGGTGAAATTTTCGGTTAATTTAGAAAGTACATAGCTTTCCTCTATTTTACTTGGCAAATGGTTGAAACTAAAATAGATATATCCAAGATTCTTCATTTGAGAAACTTAAATTTGATTTGAGTTCTTACTGGGAAACAAAAATTTTCATTTACCTTGTGTTGGCATTTCAGGACAGTTTGGTAGTTATGTGGAGATGTTATAGTAGGTTACGTGAACTTCACAAATTTAATTCCGTTGATGTGGCTAAGGATGCCTTTGATAACTGTAGGTTGGAGCTTGGAGGGACAGAATCATAGTATGCACCGGGATGTATGGGCTTACCGCGGCTTTGATTAAGGCATTTTTAGACTCTGGTGCCAAGGCTGTAATATGTTCTTCAGTTGAGCCCCCAGAGACGCAGCAGCTAACAACATTCCATGGATCTGGGGAGTTCAGTATGTTTGAAAATGGGAAGTTTGAGATTGGTGAGGAAGAGGCTGAAGATGAAGAACCGGAACCTGCCAGCCCCACCAGTGATTGGGAAGATAGTGATCCAGAGAAAATTGGTGACCGCTCTACCGGTATTTGGGATACAGATGAGGAAGAAATGTCGCAGTTTGTATGTCAACTGTATGACTCACTGTTCCGGGAGGGAGCCAATGTGGGCGTTGCTCTACAGCATGCTCTTGCCTCACATCGGAAATTGAGGTATTCATGCCATCTTCCCACTATACAGTAGTTACTAGTTAGATAATAAATCTCATATACGAAAATCAAAATTAACACAGAAGCATAGAGAGAGAAAGAGAGAGAGAGAGAGAGAGAGAGAGAGAGAGAGAGGTGTTTCAGTGAATACTGAGAGAATAAGAGAGAACATTCAATTTTGGGGCGTACAAGGCAAATCTGTGTATGTTATTTATGACAAGAATATAGTCTACTTGTTCTGTTGAATATTTACATGAAAAGCAATCTGTTTACCCATTTGCCTAGTCTCTCTGAAGTCTGAACAAGCTTTTCCATGTTAACCTTAGGTTAAGTAAATTTGCTTCTGTGCCGTGACATCGTTTTGTCACTTGTCTGAGACTTTATACGGGGCAGCAGTTGTCCTATATGGATGAGTACTGCTACAAGTTCTTAATTTGGTCCTTGCTTAGCTGGCTTGGGACTTTTGAGTCATATATTCGTATATCTGCCTTTGTTTCCTTCCCTTTTCTTGTTTATTATCTTTTGTAGGGTCGCTTAACCGCATGGCTAAGGAATAGGCCTGTAAGTTTAAATTATTGACTTAAGTCACTAATTGTGGCAACCTGATGAGTCTCATTGATATTTTAAATTTATAATGATGGTGAAAGTTGAAAACATTAAATAATACCTCATTTTTTCAGCTGTTAATGGGAGAAAAACGAATATTAGATTAGTCATTTCCTGAGTGGATAGCACAATTCGATGATCATGGATTACTGTTAGTTGAGTTCTCACTTTTTGACCGTTGGTAAAAGTTAAAAACATCAGAGGAATCAGGAAAGGTAGCCTTCTAGATTGTTGGATTGTTTTTGTTTTTCTTTTTGATGCTAGTTTGTTGACTTGTTGGTTAGTTATTATTATGTTCTTTCGCTACCTGGTGTAATTTATTGACTTAGTAAACTACGATGAGACGAATCCTTAAAATGGAACGTACCGGAGAATGGGAAAGGGTAACCAAAAGTATTTGATGGAAGTAGCATAGAAACCATTCATTTATAGAAACTAGATGAAATTTTAGACAACCCTATTCTGATTGTAGAGACTTGAAACAGAAGATATGGTTCGTTTGGTGTAAAATTGTTTGGTATAAAATTCGAATCATATTGTACAAATTCAGAAAAAGTTTCAGAAATATAAATATTTTATGTTTCCAACTTTCTACGTGAAAGTCGTTTTTAGATTTATAGAATAAGATCGCCCTAGCTTCTGTTCCAGTTGTACCAGAATTTCGACCAATTCTGAAACTTGGCTGCCTAAGATTCAAGCAACCAATTTTCGTGCTTTTGTTTTTGTTGTTTCTAAAAGAAAGGAGGAACTCACTTCTTTTCCCTTTGTATAAAGGGACCTCAAACTTGAGCACTCATTTAATTATTAAGCTTTTCATATTCTGTCTTCTAAAGATGCTTTCGTTCTATAACCTAAGATTTATATATTTTCCTCCCTTTATGAATGGGTTCTACTGATGACTTAAACGTTTCGAGTGTCATGTCAAAGTGAAGGTGCCATTTGTATTCAAATATTTCAGAGGGGGAAAGGCCAGAGTCTACAGATGTTTTGTGTTGCCTGATGGAATTGAATAGAAATTGAGGACCAGCAAATGCCAGATTGAATTCCCATCGAGGGAAAAGTTAATAAAAAAAGAAAAAGGAAGTACACACACCAAGAGAGATTGAAGATTAGTTCAAGTATTACACATGATTTATCCTATTCTATTGCCTGAACAAGGAAATGATTGCTTGCGCCAACACTGTTAGCAATTTTGATTAATAGCAAGCGTGAGCCCAACATTTTGTCTTGAAAAAGTGGCCTGCCTTCAAATTATTTGAATGATTCCACATTGCATGCAGGAAATTGGCATACGAAAAATCTCCAGCTTTCTTTTCTTAGCTCAAGGCGCGAGAAAGCACAAATTTTTAGCATTATCATTACTTCTTTTTATAAAGAAAGGTCAAGTTTTGACCTCCAAATTAGATATTATGATAAAAACGCTCAAATGGTACTAGTGGTTTACTCCGTTTCAAATGTGTTCATAATCTTTTGACGTTCTTCAAATTTTAAGGAAACCTTTTTGACCCCACCATGATCATGTTCCAGTGTCCACCGCGTCAAGTGTGCAAAAAGACCAATCAAATGGTGCTATAATAGTCAAAAGGGTCAAAATTTAGCCCGCAAAATATGCATACTTTAATTCCAAAAACACGAGAATAATCTGATGACCCCATGGGTCATCCTTAACCAAAGCACCAATTACGCAGAATCTCATGCTGTTCATTTTAACAAAAGCTATTAATAGCTTTTAAAAAAAAAAAGAAAGAAAGAACAAAGAACGAGAGATGCTCACTCCTGTCCAAAGCAACCCTCAACCCCTCAAGAAAAGGACCTTGGACCACCACTTTCTTCACCTTGAAGCCTCCTACGTCATCTTCAATTATCATAACTGTGTAATTATAATAATAACAATGCAGTATAAAGCCAGAAGCTCAACCACCAAGTTCCCTGAAAAAATGGCTTCAACAACTCCAATAGCAATAGGTACTAGAGGCACCGTAGGATCGCTTGTGAGGAAGGAAATTGAGTATTTCACCAAGCTTGAGCTAGACCGCCACGGAAGTTCACGCAAAGCGAGAGGGCCCCAGATTCTGGACATGGCTTCTAGTACTAGCTCTACCCGTGGCCGCAGCAGCAACAACAACAATAACTCTTGGCCCAGTTTAAGGTTCTTGATGATTACGACATGGAGGAGGAAGAAACATAGAGGCTCGTCCCGGAGTTTCATGCCAAGTATATGTTCTGCTTCGGAAGTTGAGGAGAGAAATAGGCTGGATGGGATTCCAGGCTTCAGTTACAGAATTCTTAGAGATGACATAAGAAACTTCGAGCTTTAAAATGTGGTCTCCTCAGAGAGCTGATTAAGATCATTGATTGTTTATTATAAGCTCTCCTTCTCTTCTTCGGGTCGTCATCATTAATAAAGGTTGGAGTCTTTGTTCTCTTTACAAAGATTCAGTGGCAGTTAGATTGTTGAAGATTTAGTCCTGGTGATCCATTAGTACGATCTTGTTATGTGCAAAAAATGTGTATCTACTTTTTTATCTTTGTAAAACATTTGCTTCTATCAAAAAAGAAAACGAAAACAAAAGGTTTTACTGTTACTATATCATCAGCGTGAAACTTTGTGCTTGAAAACGGTTGCAATTGCACTTTTAAGACTCGGTGTTTCAATATTTTTCCGACTCCTTTAAGATTTGTACCAAGAACGCAACCAAAATATTGCCATTAAATTTAGTTGTAACCTAGTTGCAACCGTGGCCAATGTACTATATTGTAACCTAGTGCTGCACTACTTCAAATGAGCAATTGCTACCAGCATTAAAGTTGAGTGGCTCTAGCAATATTCCTTAACCTATTCATATCCACGATCACAAGCACTTTATCTCTAAATATTTTAAGAGAACAGAAAACAAGAGTACTAAAAACCAACGAGTTCAGTTCTAGTAAGGGAGTTTGAATTTTTTTAATGCAAGTGAATTTTTAGGTTGAGCTTCCTTGTGTCTCAAGTTTGTTAGACCTTCAGCCTGTTGCCCTGCTTTTGGAGCTCAAAATGCCTCCATTATTCGACACTTCCTCGTCTCAGCAATTCAACATATCCAAGGTCATCCTCTATTAAGAATCTAAGGTCATGTTTGGTATATTGTATAAACACTCTGTATTGTGTTTAATTAATTGTATTAACTAAACACAATAGTGTATTTGTGTGGTACCCAAAATTCTCACATGCTTATCAAGCCAATAATAAACATGTTCTAATTGCATATTAAGTATCTAGAAATTCATTAATACCACCTTCACAGTAACATGCTCATTTATTATGTTATGTGCATTTGCATATATGTTATTACACTAGTGCTAAAAGAATAAATAATATATCTATGAAGACAATACTATGTGAACATGCATTAAGATCATACTTGTTGATAACTTGGTCAAATAATAGTTTTTCAGTAAAATGCATTTTTTACGCTTTTCGGAGCCAAACTCACAGTGTGTTTAACACGTCAAACAGCTTTGATTTAATGTTTATGACTCATTTATAGTATTTTATTTATTGGCCCTAGGTAAGTACGAGGTGGCAGTCATTGTACTGAACTGTGTTTAATTACACTAAGCTAGCTTAGATTCAGCTTAATCGCGTAATGTCATCTTTGTGCATTCTAATAATTTGGTATTGATACTATGTTTGTATCATTAATTGGAGCCTAATTGACTTATTTTTATATTTAATGATTGATTATGGGACTAGGTTTCACTAGATTACAATAAGATTGGCTATATGGGTTTTCATCTTCTAAGCTAGGTTTCATCAACTTTAGTTACAGTCGGGTGTATAGGAGTGACAAGCAATGTGGTGACTATACTAAAGATATTTTAGAGTTGGACACATGGAAAATAATGTGCAAAATACTAAAAATATCCCTTAGAAATTAAGTTATGCCTTTTCTTAGACATTAAGTATTGATTTTGGACCAAATCTGGTCATTCTCTTTCTCTTTCTCTCCGGCCACGACCTGAACCTCTCTACCTCATTTTTAGACTTCTTTCAACTTCTTTTAGCCATATCGAAGAGTTTCTAAGTGGTAAAACTCAAATTGAAGCTCTAAAAAACAAGATAGATCAAAACTAGCCAAGGAAATTCTACTAGTTCTTCTTCCTAGGTCTTTTTCTTTAATTTCAATTCTCCACTAGCTACCACTTAAATAATAGTTCCTTCAGGCCCTCTTGAGTCCTAAAATCTAATTCTAAGCATTGGGAATCAGTTTGATAGAGGTATAAGGCAAGAGCTTCAATAAAAGCTCAAACTAGTCAAGGTAAGGTTTAGATGGGAGCTTGAATTTGTAATGAATTTCTTTTATTTCAGCTCTTAAATCAAAGTTATTTTTTGATCCTTATATATTAATGGAAATATAAAATTTAGGTAGAGGATTAAATTTAAACCTAAAGCCTCAAAGTTTTCTATTTATGGATTTAAATGTTTTCATGTGTAGTAGATTAAGTTTTCCATATTTGTAATCTGATTTCTTATACTCGGAGTGTATATTTTGTTGATCCTATTAATTATTACACTCATTTGATAACTGATAGTGATGGCACAGAAGTGTAAAAGTGGTTTTAAACTTTGTATAAATTGAAAGAAATTCAAGTCCACTTAGATTGTTCTAAGTTATCCTCTTTGATATGTATATGTGGGAAATAGATTGTAAAATATTATTGCAGATTTAAAACCATGATTTTAATCATGTGGAATGCCCTAAAAATAGGGAAGGCACTGTCCAAATATTTATAAAATGAAATGGCACTATTTAGAGGCAAATAAACTAGTTATACAAAATGATGTGTCATTTTGGATCATTTTTGTGCTAATGAACTAGCATTCATATTTTAATACTTTTGAACAGTTTTTCAATGTCAGTTATTGGCTGCTAAGT
>JXTB01000496.1:109297-130543 GCA_002914805.1 Parasponia andersonii
GAAGTAGCAAGGGCACGTGAACAGTTGGAGAATCCAGCATCAGCAGTTCATGACACGTGGACGACTGGTGTAAAAACCGCTCCAACAGTTTGGCGCCGTCTGTGGGAAAGCGGTTGAGCGTGGAAAGAGAGCGAGGAGCTCGCAAACGCGCTCTCCCCCGAATACAAAAGCCATACAACGTCTGATGGCACCTTCGAGAATGACGACCAGGAGTTCCCGTCCTGATACCGAGGGGAGCTCCCGAGAGGAGCGACCGGACCTGGGACAAAAGCTGGATCAGGTACTCGCTGCCCTGGCGGAAACAAACAGGAAGGCGGAGAAGGCCCACGAGGCCGTCCTAGGCTTGAGGGACGAGGTCGCAGAGGTACGCAGAGATAATGCCCGCCTTGAGGGTCTGCTGGCCAGCGAAGACAGAACCCAGCCGAGAGAAGATTTCGACGAGGAAATCCAGCAGGAATTCAGAAGCCAACCGCAGGGAGAAGCTCCCGCCCCATCCGGGACACGAATGCAGGGGGAACGGCAAAGCCAAAGCCAGTCGAGACCCTTCCAAACCAGGGGGGGGATGGGTGGAAGACACCATGAAAGCCCTGGAGGCACACCCCCCGACTGGAAGCGGGAGATGATGGCAGAGTTGGGGAAGAGACTCGGCAATCATCACAGCCAGACCCCAGACGATTTGGCGGAGCAAACCGTGCGGGGCATCAATCGGACGGCCTTCGCTGATTGGATCCAGATGGAGCCGAGGCCGAGAGACTTCACGACCCCGATTTTCAGGCCGTTCGAAGGGAAAACTGACCCCCTCGACCACATATACCACTTCCAGCAGAAGATGGCTTTAGAGTCCAGGGACGAGGCGGTAACATGCAAGGTTTTCTCTACGACCCTCGCAGGACCCGCCCTACTCTGGTTCAGGCAGCTCCCAGAGAAGTCCATCAACGGATTCGAGGATTTCTGCAGGGTTTTCCTGAGGCAGTACGCAGGCGCCCGAAAACAGCAGAAGACCATGCGAGACCTGGACCGTTTGGAGCAGGCCGCGGACGAATCCCCGCGGGAGTACCTCTCGCGTTTCCTCGAGGTCATGTCGCTGGTCCACAACGCGGATCCAGTCCAAGCTGCAGGCTCGTTCGTCCGAAGCCTGCAGCCCGGGTCGATGCTGGCAGACCACCTCCTCCTAAACTTGCCGTACGATATGGCAGACGTCCAGGCCAAGTCGGAAGGGGTGTTCAGGGTGCTGGAAAGCCGCCAACAGGCGCCTAAGACCTCTGCCGCGATAACGACGACACCAATACCACCCCCGGCCCCAATGGGGATGAAAAGGCCCCAACCGGGCCAAGGGTTTGCCCCGAAGCAAGAGGCGCCGGCACAAGGCGGTTTGGAGGGGGGCAAGAGGAGGAAGACGACACGCGACCCTCTGCCCAAATACGAGCTTAACACCCCCATTGACGTAATATACCTCCAGAACAGGGACAGGAGCATTTTCAAAGACCCGCCCAAGTCCGGCGTCCCNCTAAGTACCATAAGAAATTTGTACACTTTTGAGTCATTTTAAGATCAAGTTTTCTAAATTGATAAAAGTTCTGATATCAGTCTTGTTCAAGTATCTTGATGCATTCTTTTGTCAAAATGCGCATCTTGAATAACTGTAATTTATGACAGGTGATTAGCATACCAATCTCTAGAGGATATTGACCCTTTCTACTTTCAATTTCTATTCAAGACACGAGGTAAATAAAGACTTACAGTTGCATCACAAAAATTATATGGAATATGTCATTAGGTAAAATTTACTTATTCTTGAAAGTTATGAAATAGCATATGCATGGCATGTCTTGCATGTGAATTGAGAATTTCATTACAGAGTATTTAAAAGTAAATACCATTATACCAATTTTATAAGATAAATTTTAATGGTAATTACTAGTTTGTTAGAACTGTGTAGGTAAGTCTATTGATGCAGACTCACCCATTGAAGCGGGACTTGCGAATCTTGTGATGTGTCTCGTTAAAATGGGACAATACTAATGCGGTGTGGGATGCCCCTTTGATGAGGGAAGGAGTTTTCAAAAATCTCACACGACGGTCGCACCTTATTTTTACTCTTGGCCAGAGAGTCCACCCAATGTTATCACGACCTATCGACTTATGGGACAAGCAATGTACTAAGGGGTCCAACTATAAATAATTTTTGAGGAAAATACATGGACTCAAATATTTAAGAAAGAAAAAGGTACAATGGGAACTTTATGAGATTTTAAAGTATTCATAAGCATGCATAGTTTTTACTTATTAAGCTTTAACTCATTTTAGTCTTGTGATACAGATGAGGAGGCACATTTTGGTATTGACAAGCTAGCTTACCTTTTGTCGCCATAATTATACAGATGTGGACGAACTTGACCTGTGGGCGATGTTTTTTTGTATTGAGATATTTCGATGTAATGTAAATACTATTACTGATGGCAAAACATACAGGTGAAAACCCGTTTTGTTTATACATTTTGTAAAGTCACTTTTAGTAAGTAATGCCTTATAGTTGCTTTGTCCAAAAATTTTAGAAAGTTCAAAATTTGCCCATCTTTTTATAAAACAAAAGATAATATTTAAGAAAGAATAATACTTCATAATTTGGCTATATATGATAATATAGTTAAATTATGGGATGTTAGAGTTTGGTAGTATTTTTGTATTATATTATTTAATATGATATTAAAATTTAATATAATACGAAGAGTATTATCTAATACGGGAAAAAAATCTGTATTATAACATAGTATTGTACAATAGTCTTTATCCTTAATTTCTCTCTTTATCCTTAATTTCTCTCTCACTACTTGATCTTTGCTTAATTTCTTTCTCATCTCTTTCTCTTTCCTTCCTTTCTCCCACATTACTTTATTCCTTTAACATTTATATTTTTCTAAATAATTTTTAAAAGTAATATTTCTAAAAAATAACATTTAGAAAGTGATAATTTTAAAGTGGAATTTTAATAAATAATTTTTTAAAAAAGTGGTATTTTTCTAATTAACTTTTAAAAATTATATTTTTCAAACAATAATTTTAATGTAATATTTTAATACAATGCAAAACCAAACATAGTACTGTAATAGAATAATACAATATAATATAACTTAACACAATACATCACAATATAATAGAATATAATATGGCGTACCAAATATGACCTAACAAAATGTAAATAAGATATAGCGGTAGTAGTAGGTTCAGCTTGCAACAGGAAGAGCAGTCTACAGTCATAGGTTTCATTTTTTTTCTTTTCTTCTTGTGTATACTAAATGCATATTTACTAATCTGTAATGAAAATAATTCTAAGAGAAATAGTATGGGATGAATAAAGAGGAATCAAAATTAAGTCTTTTCTTTATAAATTTTACTTAATTGTATAAGGGATTCATCAACACTTATGTTCCATATATGCAACATGATGAGAAAAGAAATTTCTTAATTTTATTTTTATTACAGTACATTGCGAATTAGTAAATGTAACTTAGCTTAAATCTAACAATCTCTATTAAATCCGTACTTTTCGTGATAAGCACCATAATTGGTGCAAAAACATAAACGAAACAATGTCATATAAAGAAGACAACGATATTGATGTTGTTTGTTCTGCTATTTAGTCTCATATTTAAAAGGCCCGAGAGGCTTACATAGCACTCCAAAATGTGATCAGAACCTTACACCACTAGACACGCCACTCGGTGGTATGAGCAACTGACTTTTAACTTGGGGATTGAACAAAAATACCTCACTTTTGAAGGTATAGTTTAGTAGATATTCCTTTTTGATTTTATGAACAAATATATCTCTTTTTTAATATTAATGATTTATACTTACCATTATATCCCTGATAAATTACTTATTTACCACTATTAAGAGATAATTTATAATTTATTTACCATGATTTAAAAAAATTTATTACTTATAGACGGTAGTATACTTACCAATATAACCTTGATAAGTTACTTATTTAACATGACTTAAAAATTTTAGGAGTTTGCACAAAAATACTAATCTTTTGATGGTTAGTTTTAGTACATATCCCTTTTTAGTTTTATGAACATTCACGCCTTATTTAGTTCTAACGTGTATTTATCATTGTGCTCTTGGTAAAATACTTATTCCCTATTATTATAAATTACAATATCATTTCTTTATCATGACCTTAAAAAATTTATCACTAATATACAATGGATATTTAGCATTATACCATTAGTAAATTACTTATTTATCACAATTATAAATTGATATATTATTTATTTATCACGATCTTAAAAGAAGTTTATCACTGATTTATATAAAAATGATTTATTTACTATTATACTCCTGGTAAATTACTTTTTTACCACTATTATGAATTGTTATATTATTTATTTACTACAACATTAAAAAATTAATTACCACTTATATACAAGAATATACTTACTATTATACTGCAGATAAATTAGTTTTCTACCACTTTCATAAAATGATGTATCACTTATTAAACATGATTTCTGAAAAATTTTCCACTTAAATATAGCGAAGTATTTACCATTATATATCTAATAAATTACTTACTTACTGCTATTATAAAAGACTGTATTTTACTTATTTATGACTAAGATTACTTTAATTTTCCTTTTTATAGTAGATCAAGTAAATTGTTCATATACCATTGATTTACCACCATTTTGCTTAATTAAATCACGTACATCATTGATATATTATTAATGTACCACCATTTGTTTTCCTCAAGTAGATTACTCACTTACCACCATTTTTTTTCTCAAGTGAAACACTCATGCACCACTAATTTACTACCATTTTTTCTCTCTTTTTTCCTAAATCAATAATATACTCTGATAAGCAACCATTTTTTCTACAAATAAATCACTAACGTAGCACTGATAGCATTAATCTAACACCATATGCCATTTATATACCGATTTTTATTGGTAAATAACTTAATGCTATTTCATCTT
Organism: Parasponia andersonii; assembly: GCA_002914805.1. NCBI lineage: Eukaryota > Viridiplantae > Streptophyta > Magnoliopsida > Rosales > Cannabaceae > Trema > Trema andersonii. Next base: position 114,283 of record JXTB01000496.1, read on the forward strand.
TTTAAGGTAATTTGCTAATAGAATACTGTAATGTAACTACCACCCAAAATTTCATAATTTAATAAGTTACTTTTTAAGATCTCCACCGCTGATTATCAAGATTTTATTTTTAGTTCTTTTAATGAATCTATGATTGGTGTTTGAGTATAATTAATGCAACATTATAGTTTTACGAAGTTGAAACATTAACTACTTACTTACCCATATCAAAACATCTAACCATATCTCAATAAGAAAGTAAAAAGGAAATTAGTAAAAAAAAAAAAATATATATGATAGGAAACTTAGTAGTAAATCGAAGAAGCGAAGAGTGAAATATCGGGTTAAAAATAAAATGAAGGAGGGGATTGGCTAATCCAGCTCCATCTCAGATCTTTTCGGCAAGGAGTTCACTACTCCGGTTAGATTCGCCGGTGATGTCTTTTCGGAGAAGATGAAAGAGAAAGAGCTTGTTAGTATTAAACCTTGGGCTTTGACGAGCATGGATGAGAAGATGGACGACATTTTGGGAATTGGCGCAAGGAGCTTGGGCTAAATGGTGATTTCACGTGCTTGGGTTCTGCTTGATGAGATCAAGAGTCTTGCCATTTAGAGTGTCTCCAGAGGCATCATTTTGGTATAGCTTTGAGAGCTTGTGGGTACATCAGAGCGGATCGTAGACGATTTTTAATCATTTTTCTTATTTCTGAATATTAATTATAATATTATATCTATCTTAATAATCATTACGTAGGAAATATGCACGTATTAACTAACCAATAACGAAAACAAATTATAGATACTCATTATTCATTAATAATAATATAATATTAAAAAAATTAAGATGAAAATACTAAATTTTTATCATAATCAACAAAACATTCAATACAACAATATATTTGAAATAATATATTAATAATTTTCAAAGTCTAAAATTTAAATATATAAATACAAATAATTCTCCAAATTCATTATTTTATCAAAGATATAGGAATATAAATAGTGTAAAATTAAATATATATATATATATATCGATACAGGTATAATAATTTTCTATGTAAATATATATATCGGGACATGTATGGTGCAGATTATGCTAATACCATGCTCGTACTATAGTCATATATTAATGGTAAAGTTATCCCCTGCCTAAATCATTTTCTCCGCTTGAGCAATTTTTTTCATCTCCTTTCGGATCAGATAACCATACGTACCAATAACCATAAGTTATATTGTTATCTCTACTTGCTGGAAAGCCTAAGAGAGAAGGGAGAGATAAGACAAAGGTAAAATAGTCAAAGCAACTCTAATCATTTAAAAAAAAGATATAAAAGTTACATGTTTTAAAAAAGAGACATAGACTTATGTTAGGTACCCAAAAGGGACATCCTGTGTAGTTTTCTCTTTTAAACTTGGGAAAATGACACTTATACCAAACTTTTAAAAAGTAAATATATATATATATATATATATCAGGACATGTATAGTATGTATTATACTAATACCATGTCCGCACTATAGCCACATATTAACAGTGAAGTGATTCCTCGATCAAGTCATTTTTTCTGTTTGAATAATTTTTTTTCTCTTCATTTGGATCGGATAACCATAGATACCAATAATTATAGATTATATTGCTATCTCTACTTGCGGAAAAGCCTAAGAGATAAGATAAAGGTAAAATAGTGGAAGCAACTCTAATCATTTTAAAAAGGGATATAAAAGTTACATATAAAAGTTACAAGTTTTAAAAAGAGGTATAGACATATGTTAGGTGCCCAAAAGGGACATCTTGTGTAGTTTTTTCTTTTAGAAAATGATACTTATACCAAACTTTTAAATAATAATTCCAAATGTACGACTTCTCCAATTCAATTCTTTTTCTGTACAACCTTAAATGGTATCTACCTAATTATTTACGGTCTGAAAAGTGCGGTGGCCTTTTGGTAAATAAATGATCATTTTTTGCAACAGAATTTATATATATAAATGAGTGCCTATATGGTTTCAAAGTAAGGCTAGTCCATTGGCTAGCATTTTCTCTTTTGTCAAGGGGTATAAATCCTATTCCTGTTTTAAGTCGTCAAGATTCTTTTTTTTTTGGTTCATTTTTTTTTTCTTTTTTCACCTGTTTATTTCTCTCTATTTTCTCATTTTATTTCTTTTCCTCTTTCTTAATTATGTTTTTCCCTTTCATTTTCTTAAAATAAAAAAAATAAATGAAGAAACAACAATACTATTTTGTTTTCACTTTTTTTTCCCTTTTTTTTTTAACAAATACATTAACTCTTTTTTTCCTCTTAGGACATATTTACTACTTTGTATTTTCTCTAATCTTTAGAAAACTAGAAAATCATGTTTCATTTTTTCTTTTTCATTTTTTATCTACCTATCTAAATTTATTATATTTCTGAAAACTACAAAGATTTCTAAGAAATTAGTTTAGTTTCCTTTTAGCAGAATGTCTTGTACGTAAGTAAATTATTAGAAACCACAAAGATTTCATTTTTATCAAATACCTTATATGTAAGTAAATCACAAAAAACTACAAAGATTTTCTAGAAATCAGTTTAATTTCCTTTTATCAAAATACCTAATATCACAAGAAACCGCAAAGGTTTCCTGAAAGCCAATTTATTTTCTTTTTAGCATAATCTCCTATATGTAAGTAAATCATATGAAATCACAAAAGTTTCCAGAAAACCAATTTGTTTTCCTTTCAGCATAATACCTTATATGTAAGTGAATCATATGAACCCATAGAGGTTTCCAGAAAACTAGTTTGATATATGTGTAGCAAATATTCTGTATAAATAAATCATATGAAATCACAAAAATTTCTTAGAAACTAATTTGATTTCCTTTTAACAGAATGTCGCATACGTAAATAAATCATATGAAACTACAAAAGTTTCCTACAAATTAGTTTAGTTTCCTTTTATCAGATCTATTGTACAGAAATAAATCATACAAAACCGCAAAGATTTCCTAGACACCAAAATTGGTTTCTTTTAGTAGAATACCTTATATAAAAGATTTCCAAATAAACCATAAAGGTTTCCTAGGAATCAGTTTGGTTTTATTTTAGCAGAATGTTGTTGGTAAATTGACCTAACACTTAAAAAAATCATGCATGCATGCAGATATGGAAAATACATTATCATGTCATAAACGCAGTGGAAAAATTAGCGGATTTAGGTTTTAAAATTTTACATAAAAATAGTTTTCATAACCACATAACACATATACATCAAGATCATGTACAACATAAATCAAATCTAGATACAAAACTCTAGAGATGAGATTAGGGTTTACCTCTTGTAGTGTGTTCCTCCTTGATCTCCTTATTGATGGTGATCAAACCTCCAACCCTAGATCTTCTTGTCTATGCTCTTGCTCTTGGTTGATGAGGCAAGTGGGCACTAAGTCAAAACCTTCGTTGGAGAATGATCAAGAATGCATTCTTGATCCTATGGAACACCAGGATGTGAGATGGAACTATGAGATAGTAGGAAATTTTTTCTCTTCTCTCTTTCTCAGCCTTGGCCGATTTTTCTCCCTCTCTCCCTGTGTCTGTGCGTGTGACTCTCTTAGAGTTGCTGTGTAGTTTTTTCTCTCATACATCATATTTATGAATATGTCCAACTCATAAAACTTATTTATAAAAATACCAACTTCTGTGTAGAATCATTATTTTACACAGTTTGAAACTAATTTCACAAATACCACCAACCAATTAATGAGCTTAATTGAGCTAGACAAAGGACCTAATGGATCCAAATAATCTAAGCTCCAATAATATGATAAATACATAATAACTCTTATTATTGTATTTATATAAATATTATTAGTAAAGGGGACACTCCACTAAAAACCCAATACTGCACTCTTAGATTAAATGTCATGCCTTTTATAGAGATTTAATCAACTAACCTTGATTAACCGATCCATCTAGCATATTCTATACAACATATATAATCCCTATACAATGCCGTAGTTAGATAGGTGAAATTACCGTGATACCCCTCCAACACCTATTTATCTTTAATTTACCATCTTTCTATCAAGGAATAATATTATTGATAATTTTGTTCTCAATGGCCATTTAGACAAAATTATCAACTAATTCATAAAATGAATACTAAGATCTTAGATTTAATTATTCCATGAATCTTGAAAGAACCTAAAGTGGCATTAATATATAGTGTCCTTAACTATTTGGTGTTCCCATCAATTCATAAGCTATAACCTCCAATATGACAGAGTTCACCTCTAATTTCATAGAGGTTAGTCTTTTAACAAATCAAAAGACTATAACCCATGAAAGCAAGTCCAATCAAACATTAAGAATTAAGATCTATATGCTAAGAGCTAGTTTGTGATAATATAAAAATTGAGTTACGACACTCCAATTCTTTATATTACTTGGTCTAGTTTAATACACATAACATGTTTATGTTATATTAGTGTTTCTATCAGAATTCAGATACTTCAATGATTTGAAACACATCATTCCCGTTGAGATAGACAAACACTACAATCTATAGTAAATAAAGTATTCCATCTTTATTTACAGATTATAAACTACTTCATTTAGACTTAGACAAAGAAACAAGTCTCCCCATAATTAACACTTAATCATGTTTGTTTCTTTATACACATATAAAGTCATGAAATCTTTTTCAGATGAATAAACTATTCAACTAAGATAGTTTAATCTAGCAAACATCATAATTTCATATAAGAGAAAGTTGTTTATACTCAAAAGAGTAAAATTGGAAATCTACTTTTTAGGGCAAAAATCCCAACAAATGTCATGTACGTAAGTAAATCACAGGTTACCGCAAAGGTGTCTTGGAAACCAGTTCGATTTCCTTTTAGTAGAATACCCTATATGTAAGTAACTCACATAAGTTTCTTGGAGACTACTTTGGTTTCCTTATAAAGAAAAATATGAATTTAGTTTTGGGTTTTAAGAATAGCAATAACAAAATTTAATCACATGAATGTCACTATTATTCACCTTTAATATGTGAATCTTCAATCCAATTCTATAATAGAAGATCCAGTAAAATAAGCGTAAGTTATCAAACACAATTCTTATCTACTAAAGAGAATTATAGGAAACCATATAAGCATAAACTCAAAAATCTTGAGTATTAATTAAACAAAAACCCAAACTAACATAACTTGGATATTTGCCTACTAATTTGCCATATTTATAGAATGAAGTCCTAAATTAACCAAAAACCTAAATATTGAAAGACATAAAAATTATGAAACTCATCAATTATAATTTCTTTTAAAAAAATATAATTGGATGTAAAAAGAGTAATATTAAAGAAGAAGAAAAAAAAGAAGAGCGAACCTACTTTCACAAACCTCGAGTTTGGCTCTCCATTAGTGTCGATTAGCTCATTGGTGTAAATTGGCTTCAAATCCAGTGATATGGGATCTTGAGTTGAAATTAGTTCAGGAATGGGTAAAGAGAGAATAAATAATTGGAAGAGAACAAATAGTAAGTGGAAGAATCAAGTATGAAAAAAGATGAGTTTACGGTGATATAAAAGAAATTGAGTTAATACCGTATAAAAATAAGTTAGCTAAACTATATCATATTTAAAGTACCAAAAATTGAAAAATCCCAGGCCAATTTTTTTGAAAAATCCTTTTGATGGATTTAAAAAAACTATCACTTTTTAAAATGTTTTAGAAAAGTAATATTTTTAATAAATATTTATAAAAATATCACATTTTCTTCAAAATTAATATTTTTCAATGTACTCAAGATAACAAATTAGGTTACATGGGATAACCATTCTAATTACTTGAGGTAATATAAAAAAAAAATAGTATTTTTCTAATTAAAACTGGGATTTTGCAAATGATTTCAAATTCAGGATTGTTTAATTTCTTTGAAATATTACAATAACAAATCAAAGTTCCTCTTTCTTGTGCCGCGTAATTGGGCCTCAAGCCTTATAAGAAAAAACCACGTGGAAACACTTAAGCCTAACACGCTCATTTTGAGAAATTTGGGCTGAATTTCAGTTTTTAAAATTAATTTCATGAGTACTTGTTTTTAATTTTTTTTCAAAAATTTCTTATGATCCACATTTGATATATGAAATATGAGTAATCCATATTTATAATGTAAATTTTATCCATGAAGTATTATACTTCATGTGTAAAACATAAACGATACATTATAAATATAAATATTTACTATAGTTTATATTTTTTATTATAAATTTAACTTATTTTAAAATATATACTAATTTTTAGTTTAAGATTTATTTATGAAATATAAACATAGTATGTATTTAATACATTAAATATATATGATGATCTACGTAAAGGTTTAATACATTAAATATTAAATATATATCGTGATCTATATTTCATTAGTAAAATAGCGGTGGTTTACGTTTCTAAAAAAAAAATGGTATAACAACGGGTCTTTATGATTTTGAAAACGGTTATCTGTGAACTTTTCCCGTTCAAGCTTTCGTGTCGACTAGGCCCAAAAGCTAAACCTCTGCAAAACCTAAAAAAGTTTAAGTTCTTTTTTTTTTACTCTCTTTCTTCTTCCCCATTTTCTAGTGAACACCCACCACCACAGGAGGATGCTTCAGTAATGGCGATCTACAGGTCCCTCAAGGCTCTTATCAGAAAACCCAAAAGTTCGAGAAGCTTTCTTACAGCCACAACAACCTTCTCGATCTCAGCTCCACCTCACGCCGCTCTATCCAATCCCCTGATCCACCCCTTATTACGCTTCCCTTCTCAGTCTTCGTCTAGATTCCTCTCTCCTTTGTCCAATTGGATTGCCCCATTTCAGGGCCCACTCTTCCTCTCCTCTCAGCCATGGAAGCTCTCCCAGTCCGCCACCCCTCTCTACCTCCGCGGAAACGGCGTCGTTCGCCGCAAAATTGAAGCGTTGAATCTGCATCTTCTTCGGCGGCGGCCCAGCTTTCCTCTCAATTTGGAATTCGTTTCGGTTTCTTCGAACCGGGTGGGGACCGATGCGGTCGATTCGAACCGGTGGACCGGCGATTTTGTGTATAGCTTTGTCAATTGGCCCAACGTGATCTCCATGAGCCGGTTAATCTCCGGTCCTATACTTGGATGGTACATTTCATTTTCCATCAGTAGTTTTTTTTTCTTCTTTTAATTGGGTTTTTTGAGAAGCTTAATTAATTGCATTATGCAGGATGATTATGAATGAGTGGTATAGTTCTGCATTGGTGGGTTTGGCAATTTCTGGCGCAACCGACTGGGTATGAATGCAATGTCAATTCGTATTACATTTATATATATAGGTATATATATATATATGTGTGTGTGTGTGTGTGTATATATATGTATACATAAGATACGTTTACGGGAACTTGAACTCCGGATCAAACCATTTGAGACTAGCTCAAATGGCTAAATGGTTATTCATATTACATGAATAATGAGATGGTGAATGTGGAAACCAACAAAGATTTTGATACTCATTATTGCATTGTGTAGCTAGATGGGTACATGGCCAGGAAGATGGGGATTAATTCTGTTGTTGGTTCCTATCTTGATCCATTAGCTGACAAGGTAAATGATAAACCTATGTTCAGTTAGTAAGCTTATTGTTTCTGGCGTAAATTTATGGCTGCATTGCTTAGATACATGTTTTACTAATCTATCGTTTTTACATGGTAAAGGTTCTTATTGGATGTGTTGCTTTGGCAATGGTACATCAGGATCTTCTTCACCGTAAGTGGTTTGATTTGAATTTCTGGTGTGTTGTTGGATATTTCATGTGTGTGTGTAAGCTGATATGTATGTTATAAGACTGTGCAACTAATCTAGACGAGAGAATAAAATCGTGACTATCACGTTTATTCTGATCTTATCTATTAAATTAACAAAATTAACTCATGGTCATTGGGTTATGAAGCTGGACTTGTTGGACTCGTTGTGTTTCGAGATGTTGCCCTCGTTGGTGGTGCTGTATATCAAAGAGCTAGTAGCTTGAACTGGGAGGTGAATATGCGATATTTAACTTGGTTATGAATTTTTTCTTTTTCCTTTTCGTGTTCTTGGTATGCGAAAGCTTTTGACAAACTCGGTCAGTTGTCAAGCTAAAATTTGGATTTTGATTGTTGAATTCGTCAGTGGAAAAGCTGGTTTGATTTTTTCAACCTTGATGGGATGCAACCCCAGAAGGTCGAGCCACTCTTTATTAGCAAGGTAAGAATTGATCTTTCCTCAGTTCCTGATTTATGATATAGTGCGTAGGGTTAGTAAGTCTTTGATATAACAATTGGAGTCGTTGACGCTATGTTATCCTAGAATTAGCAAAACCTGAGTCCCGGTTTGCAATATTTTTTTCTTATGGAGATGGAAACTAGGGTAGCAACAACTGAAAACTGAAGCTCTGTATTGTTTAATCTAATAGCTTGGTTTGAGATTAATTTTTCAATGAGATGTATTCCCCTTGTTGATTAACTGACAAACCCTATGCTTGATGACAGCTCAACACGGTCTTCCAGTTGATTTTAGTAGCTGGGGCTCTTCTACGACCAGAGTTTGGAACGCAAGAAACTCAGTCCTACATCACATATTTGAGGTAACTTGGCCCCAACTTCCCTTTTGCTTCTTTAGAATTTTCTTTGGTTTATTTGAATTGAGAGTCCGTTATTTCCTCAAATTGTGCAGTTGGTTGGTGGCTTCAACTACCGTGGGTTCAACCGCAGCATATGGAGCACAATACATGAGGAAAAGATCTTCATTGATCACCGGGAAATCCTAGTTCAAATTTTTCAGTGCAGCAAATTCAGACGGCAAATGCCGTTGAGTTTGCAAGGCACCGTGCTTGCAATTAACAACATTCGAGAACGATCTGTCTGTAAGCACGGGAGCAGCTAAAGTAAACTGGGAATCCGAGTTGACTCTTTCCATGGAAAATAAGTGGTACTTTTGAGTCTCATGCGTTTGATATGATAGTTGTTTGGTGGTTAAAGCTGCAGAGCTGCTGCGAGGAAAAAGATCTGTTTCAGTAAAGATATCTGAACTTGTAAAGCAATAAAGTTATTTGAACAGTATATTTACATACAAAAGAATGTATACCATGGTGGTTCCGTAATCGGTTTACATCTCTAATGAACTGCGCTTTCTGTTTTATACCACTAAAATATTACCAAAGAGCCTTGGGATCCCCTCACATATCGTACATAATTTCGGATTTCGTAATTTGAAGAAGTCGCAAGTTTGCAGCACATGAGATGACAAGCCGATGAATTAAGATTATCCAAAATGTCTTTGCACTTGACTAGAGGGGGATAGGTCATCGGAGTGTTGAGGCTCATGGGAGCCTTTGTTGGGAACCACCTAGCAATAGGTTGTTCCTATAGCTACATACCAGAGTTTCTTCATCGGACTTGCCTAGCAATATCTTGTTCCTATAGCGACAGACATAGTTTCTTCATGGGACTTATAGTTTCTTCATGGGACTTACCAAGCAGGGAAGCACTAACTTGCTCCTATGGCAAAATGTGTTGTTTTTGTAAGCTATATATTAAGGACTGGCAATATGCAGTTCCTATAGCAATATTACAAGAGGACCAAGCAATATGTTGTTCTTGGAGCAATATACTAGAGTTTATTGTCCAAGAAAGACTGCACGGTTCACCTAGTTTTGTTCCTTTAGCAATATATTTTTAGAGGGACTTACCAGGCAAAATTTTGCCCCTGAAGACGTATCCTAGAGTTTCTTGTCCTCCAAAGATAGCACGGTTCACCTAGTTTCGAACTTTCTGGAACTGGCACAATAGATGGCCTTTTCTTGTATCATGTCATGAAGATCAAGAACATGACATGTCATGGCCTTTTATGTCATGCAACTTACTAATGACAGAAAAACGAACAAATTGAAGTAATTATGTAGTCTAATAGTTTCATTGTATTTCCCGTCTTCGTACATTCAATTCAAAAGTTGCTGAATACTCCCCTTAATCTGACCAAAAATAAAGGATCCATGGACCCGTTGTGGATGACTAGGTAAAGCTCGATTGATCACAAAACTGCTAGATTCCATAACCTTCTCAACACAAAGTTCATAACCTTAAAACTACTATTTAGTCTAACAAAATCAATTTGGTTGTATCATTGGATGATCAAAGCAAGTAAAGCAACATTTCGGAGAAAATTTTTGATTCCTTTCTCCATTCTATGGCATTTATTTTCACCTGAAAAAAACAACTTGCTGCAATAAACATAAATTCCTCAAAGAAGAGAATCAAAACATAAAGACAGATGAAATATTGTCTTCACTGATGGAAACTAACCATGAGTTTTTCTCTCCTCACGAAACATATTCCGCATCAAAATTTCAACATTCATGGTTTCGCCTAACTAATTGAAGCACTATATGTTCTCATCTTCACTAAGGCAAGCCAGCTTCAATCTCATTCCACAAATCTACATTCGCTGTAATTTTTTCCTTGATTACGGAAATAAGCTCCCGAGCTTCCGATATTTTTGACTCACTCGCAAGACCTTCCACAAGTGACTTCATAGTCGAGAAGTTGGGAACCCAATTCTTGTCAATACTCTCTTTTGAAACCTCTAACGCACTCTCGAAGTCCTTACCTTGGCAAAGAAAGTAAACCAGAGTGAAATAACAGTTACTATCAGGCTGGCAACCTCTATGGACCATCTCCTTAAACAGCTTCTTTGCTTCATCTAACTTCCCTTCTTTGCAAAACCCATGAATCAAATGGCTATATGTGACCGAATTCGGCTTCATTCCCTTGGACAACATCCCGGCCAACAAAGCTTTCGCCTCCCCCGCCTTCTTCAATTTACACAAACCATGAATCCTAGTGTTGTAGGTACCAACCCCAGGACGAAATCCATACTTCTCCATCAACTTCATCACTTTCCCCACATCCTCAAACCGCTCCTCCAAGTAGAACCCAGAGAACAAGCTCGAAAAAGTAGCCGAATTCGGCTTCACACCCTTCCTATCCATCTCGGCCAAAATCGAGTACGCGGAGCTAGTAGAACCCGACTCAGAAAATGCCTTGATGACCCAATTGTAAGTATCCAGATCCGGTTCAATCCCATAAATCTTCGGAAACGACACGAAAACACGATTGACCTCCTTATAATTCTTAGCCAAAATGCAAGCAAAGATTAAAGAATTCAAAACCCTTACGGAACGAGTGACACCCAGTTCGTCGCACTGCTCGAAAGTTCGAATGGCGTGGTCGATCATCTTGGCCTGGCCGTACAGAACCATGGCGTGCGAGACGAACCGCTCGGTCCTGAGGTCGGGGCGGGACTTGAGGTCGTCGATGAATTCGCGGATGAACTCGAAGTGATTGGACTCGTAGAGCTTGGTGATGGCGACGGAGAGTGCGATCCGGTCGAGGTGAGCCTCAGGGGTGAGGGAGGCGGCCTTGCAGATCTCGACGATGCGGCTAGGGTTTTTCTCGGTCTTGATGAGGCGAAGGGCGGCCCTGGTTTTCTGTTTGGAGAAGAGTGGTGTGGTCGAGTCCTGAGATAGGAGAGTGGAGAATCGACGATGGTGGGAGAGAGAGGCTTGACGGAGTCGAGAGATGAGAGACATGGCTGAGCTATTCGAAAAAAATTTGGGGAATTTAGGGTTTTGCAGAGACAGAAATGGGGGAAGAAGATGCAGAAGAAGGAAGAGAGAGAAAATGAAAAGGGGTCTGTGGGTTTTAGGGTCGGGTTTTGGTTCTCTGTATTCGATTACAGAGAGCTCGGGTGACGTGTCGAATTCGAAGCCATTGATATATTTTATGGCGACAAAAATATGAAAAAGAAAGGAGAAAAAATGGAATAGATCCGATGGTGTTATGGGATTGAACCCGACGTGAATCGAACACGCAACCTTCTGATCTGGAGTCAGACGCGCTACCATTGCGCCACGGATCCTCAATATTTAGTGATTCTTAAATATTTATAAAACAAAGTGTTACAGATTTTACAACAATGAACTCGCTTGGACACCCTTTTGTTTTGTATTTTTTATTTTTAAAAATAAAAAAAATTGTTAGATATCCTCGAGAATTTCTTTGAAAAAATCTTCATTTCCCATTTCATTAAAAAAAAAAAACACAAAACAAAATGTATTGATGCAAGCCCTTAATGTAAATATTCTATAAATGTATAATCTGTTATGGATCAGATTAAGCGGAAAGTGGTACTTGGACCTGACTTCTTTAAATTCGAAGTTATGTTAAAGAATCTTGATGTCTATGGCTGTATGCCGTTTTGTGTAGCTCAATAATTATTAGCTAACAAGCTATGGTTAGCAATTTCCTGTTTTCATCGACCCATTCTTTCTCATAAGCAACAATTACATTTCACTCGAGCCCTCGTTGATACTATATCACTATGTCAACATACTAATTGTTGATGGAGGTTTTGTCAACAATAAATTTAGAAAAAATTAAGAGATGTGGCTTGTGTGAATTGGGTTATTAATCAAAGCAAATAAAAAGATAAAAGATTTTATAGTGGTTCAGCCCCGAAAAAGATGAGCTTACGTCCACTGTTTTTCACTATTTTCTGGAGAATTATAAGCAGAGTTACAATGTCGTCTGGAAATCTCTCTCTCAAATCTTAAGTCAGAATTTAGAAATCAGAAAATCGGAATATCGTAATTCGGGATCTCGGTCTGAAATATTGAGCTCCCTTTATATAGATGAGGGTAACTCAATGTTCCTAATTATGAAAATGGGTAACTACAATCGGGTAATACAATTTAAGTAACAACATAATTGGGTAACCACTTAAAACGGGTAACTGGTCGATCATGAAAGAGAGACTTCTGTTTCCCTTTCCTTGCAGGTTACCTGTTTGACGAAGCAGAGACTAGTTTCCTTTTCTTTCGGAAGAGGTCGCACATAACTTATGTGGAGGAGGTCGCACATAACTTATGCAGAGGAGGTCGCACATAACTTATGCGGTAGAGGTCGCATGCAACCCTTTCAGATGAGGTCGCACTTAACTCCTACTCATGCGACCTGACATAGGATTTTAGACCGCACAACAATTGCCCCACAGCTTCATTAGTTCTTTAGGACAAAATGGAGCTTCTTTTCAATTGTAAGTGAGTGTGAACTTAAAAAATGTGATGTCACACCCTAGATTTGAGATCCTTGAAGAGTCGAAGAGTCGCCAGATCCCAAATCTCGCCTTTCTTAAGATCACGCATACCTTTTTCTGACAGACGAAAACACGTGTTGCCTTTTCTAAGAAAGATAGCAGAACTCGATGAGAGTCAAGGATATCGATGATGCCAACCGTCGTTTTTAAACCAAATCTTTTCAAATTTCGAAAGATTCTGATTTATCTTCAGAAAAAATCAAATCCCGCGTGAACTTCGGCCTTTAGATCTGAAAATCAAATACCTTGATCTGCGGCTGTGATTTAACGGTGCTTAAGGTATAAATATCAGAAATCAATCCGTTTATGCTCCATTACACTTTTTCCATCTTTTCTCAAAAAATCTCAAAGTTTCAGAGAACCCTACAGCGCTGTTTCGTCCTTCAGCTCGCACAATTCCAGTACCTTCTTCGACGGAGTTCAGACCATATCTCAATCCCTCCGCTTCCGAAGAAAGGTTAGTTCATTTCTTCTCTCTTATTGTTCTTCGTCTGTTCTCGAAAAAATAATTTCAATTTCTAGGAATAGAAACACATCCCATATCCGAACAAATTTGAAATGGGAATTATTTTTCTCCATTTTCTGGTTCATAAAGTAGACTTAACTAGCTAATGGTTAGAGAAACCTGTGAGAAGAATTTCTAGGGTATGATACCCTATTTTATTTTCTGACGAACTGCTCGAACATTTATTTTCTGACGAATTGCTCGAACAATTTTTATGAATCCGTAGACCTCTTAGGAATAAATCGATGAGCTTACTTGTTAGTACAATCCTAGGATGAATTCCCAAAGTAACTGGCATAGTGAGAATCCTCGATGCTCGCATAGGACTAAATCCATCCGTATTTCTTTTCAGATATCTAGTAGTGAGGAATTTAGGGAAGGGAATGCGTTTTCTGGAGAATCTGACTCGAGTGTTAGCTCCATTAACCTTGAAGACTACCTTGAGCCGGAACCCGAGGTAGAAATAATAGGGGTCAGGCAAAGTAGTCCTCGCATAGGCGATCTCCCCCAGGACGAGTGGCCCCGACATATCAGGGATGCCCCTGCATTTTCATCGGGCTATCAATACATAGAGGGGAATTGGTCATGCACCAATATAACGACAAGCTGCACATCGAACAAACTCAGCAAAATCGCGAGCAGCTATAAGATCGCCATACCCCTTCGCTTACCTATGGAATTTAACCGACCACATACTCCACCACGTGGACTCGCTTCTTTTTCTGAAGTAGTTCTCAAGTGTGGCGTCCATCTCCCACTTCATCCGTATATAAAATCGTTCATTGACTACTATGGGGTCGTCCCTTTTCAACTGACTCCTAATACCTATAGATATATGGTAGGTTTGTATATACTGTACCATAAATTAGGTTTAGAGACCCCTTCTCCTGAAGAATTCGCTTGGTTTTACCAAATGAAATCAAACCCGTCAGATCTTGGCTTCTTCTATGCGAGCAAATGGTCGAACTAGGCAATAAAAACGATCTACGGGGTTCGCAACAACATCGGAAAATGGAAAAATTTATTTTTCCACTTTGACTATACGGCTAATGGCTTTGAAACTCTTTCAAAATCCCGGTAGGTAGTCTTCCAATTTATCGTCTCTCTATTTTGTTGCTTTTATACTGATCGCATTCGAATGTCATCGCAGACAACAGGGATCGACCCAGACTTTCCAAGAAGCAGCTCGCAAGGGTATATAAAATCAACGACCTTCCAATTGAGGAATTTAATTGGAAGGTACTAAGCATTTCAAATAACCTGGTCGCTTGCGGTCTGCTTCCAAAGGGAGCTGCGTTCCCAGATCCCCCGGTCCTTTCGTCTAAACCCTCGAGCTTGAAGAAGAAGCCAAGGAAACGGACGGATTTAGGTGCCTCATCTTCCAGAACTAGGAAACGAAAAGCACCAACCACCCTTCCAACCTCAGAACCTTCCTCTCCAGAGACAGCGTCACCACCAGCTCCTCAACCAGCTCCACAAGAAGAAGAAGGTAATCATATATATGCATTCTAATTACCTTTATATTATATCTCCTCGCTCACTGATATATCTGTACAGAGATGGTTATCGGTAGCGGTTTGCGAGCACCACCCTCAACTCTTGGGTCCATGGCAAAAACCAAGACACCCGAGAGTACTCCGTCATCGAAAGGGAAAGAGAAGGTTGACAGCTCCAAGAAAAGAAAAGTTGCCTTCGAGAACTTCCCGACAAGCTCGCCTCCACTACAACCTCAGCCAACGAGCCATCCCGAACCACCTAAAGAGGCTGCCACTTCGGAACCGATCCTGGCAGATAAGGATGAGCTCTTCGCGCTCTTCGACCAATTACCAGAGAAGGCTGGTATGAGCGCAGCCTTCATTGATCGCTTCACAACCGAGGAAGGGTGGGAGCGGATGAAGCGACGATCTGCCAAGGTCACTTTTGGTTCCGCGATGAGGATGCTGGCCAATGTAAGTACTTTTCTATTCTCTCCTCGAATGTATTCTCCTGGTATTAATGACTTGATTTTTCAGACTGCGGCTGCTGCTATCCTGATGCACGACCCGGTTCTCGAATGCTTGGAGAAGGCCGAAAAAGTTGAAGAAATAATCCAAGTATTCGAGAATTCGGAGAAAGCTCGAGAGGAAGAGAAAATGGCCTTCAACTTGGAGAGGCAGCAATTGCTTGAAGACCTAGCCAAGGAGAAGCTCGAGGAGAAAGTCAAAGAGCTCGAGAAGACCATCTCTGAGCATTCGGATTGCATGAGGGAGGCGACCAGTGAGGCGGTTCACAAAGCTATTGAGGAGTTCAAGGCGACTGAAGTCAAAGAGCTCGAAAATAAAGCTAGTGATATCGCCTCGTCGACCATTATTTTCAATATTTTCTGCGAGCATCTGGACTTTGACTTCTCTATCCTTGGCGAGAACGTGGTCGAGCTCGTCCAAAGTTAAAGGAAGGATACTGCCAAAGCTGGAGATGGCGGCGCGAGCCCTTCCGCATAGCACTTGTATTTTTTTTAATATTTTTAGAACAATACGGGCTTCGTCCCCCTTCTTATCTGCTGATGTACGGGTGACTTCTTTTAATAAATATTATTATTTCCCTGTCAGATGTTCCTGC
>JXTB01000496.1:143984-156185 GCA_002914805.1 Parasponia andersonii
TGAACTTAATTTTTTGGAGCAAAACTCCCTGAAGTCTCCTAAGTCCTCATTCTTTTATTTATAACTTTTAGATCCTCACTTTTCGATTTTTATTTCACATTATAATCTTTTCTATCCATAATTGTCATTAATTAGTATTTGCCCAAAACGTGCTCATCTTAGCACGGGTAAAATTAGAAACAAAAGGAAATTATTATTATTATTATTTTTAAAAAGTTAGGTTGTCATTTTTATTTAAGACAAATGCAAAAAATTGAAAAATTTTATTTTCCAATATGGATCTAATTTGATCTAATTTGTTCAAGTATATCTAATTTAGATATAAGAATATTTTGACTAAAGTAGATTCATATTGGAACCATATAAATTTTTGCCAATATATATCCTATAAAACTCGCTATATATATCCCATAAAATTAGAAAAATGATATAAAATTGACAATATATTCATATATATCTCTTTTAGATATATTAATACTTAGACCAAAATAGATCTATATTAGAACCATATAAAATTTTTCAATTTCTTTCCTCTGTTTTGAACAAAAACTATTAACGTGAAACAAAAATAAAAGAATTAGAATCTAAAAGTCATAAATAAAAGAATAGGGACTTAACTGTAAAAAAAAATAACAAAAAAAATCTTGTTTTTCTAACAGATTTAATATTAGGGGATTTCATGGAGTTTTTTCTAAAAAATTGAGTTCAAGGTTAATTTTACTAAATTATTCCGAGTTCATGAGATTTTATATTAAAAAGCCTTATTATTATTTGTAATATGGGGGTCATTTTTAGAGATTATGTTTTAATTAGGTGGACATGTCAACTATTAATAAGGCTTCACAAAAATAAAGAAAACCTGACCTGCCTGACTTTGACTTCAGATCCAAACAAATGTACCCGAATTTTCAAGTAAAACTTGACCGAACTAAAGAGTTTTCGATTTGGGTACAAGTACACATTTTGGAGGGTTTGGTACCCGACTTAAACCCACCACTATTATTAAAAAAAAAAAACCCCTAAAATTAGTGCCTCTATTAATTTATTTTTCTTTGCTTTTTTTTTTTCCTTTTATGTTTCAATGTTTATGAGATTGTATGTATTTTGCAAATAGTTAATTATGCATAAAATGAGAAAAAAAAATAAAAATTGTTTTTTTATGTGGTAAAAAGAAAAGAAAAAAAATATTTTATATATTTATAAAATCCAACCCATCTTAAACCACCCGAATACCCAGCTTAACCAAAACTTTGAAAACTCGATCTTCATCAGTTCGGTTTCGATTAACTATTTCTCTTTGTCCGAAATCTGAATACCCTATACCCACTGATGTGCACCCCTAATTATTGGGAGAGTAGATTGTTATTATGAGTTTATTTCTATTGTCTTTATATATATTTTTAATATAATTGAACACTCTAGTTCTATATATATATATCATTTCTTTCCTTTTTTTTTTTCATTCGAGAAGGCCTCCTTAAAATTATTGATTCGAAGCATATGTTCATCTTATTGATAGGGGAAAAAGAAAATAACACGAAGCATATGTTCATCTTATTGATAGGGGAAAAAGAAAATAACAGAAAAATTGCTTGTAACAATATCGATTAAGCCATGTGCTTTTTCCAAAAATGTTCACTTTTATATATGGGCACTGATCCAGTAGGTATTTTTTTTTTCCCTATGTATAGGTATCAATTTGGCCAATGAAAATTTAGCATGCATATTTTTTTATTGTAAAAAGTAAGAGAGAGAGAGTATTAATGATGCACGTCTTTTCATGCACTTTATTATAGTCTTTGGATCACCATTAGATGGTGATCCAATGGCTAAAAAAAAAATACCTACCCATAAGTTAAAAAAAAAAATACCTATTGGATTGGCAACCTTTTTATCTATATATATATATACACGCACGTGATATTCTAGTTTTGATAGAGCACAAACTTCTTTTAGTTCACCAAAATCACTCTGTGGCGAGACGATCATTACTTTCTCCCTAAGATATCCGTGGTATCTTAGGAGACAAACAACTAATAATCTCAAACATCCACTGAAAATAGTCGAATCTGTTTTAAGAAAATTGTGTGATACACAAGTCTCGATTATTTTTCTAATTAATTTTTTAAATTTATAATAATAATGTTTGTATTTGTAATGTTTATATTCATACATTTCAATTTTTTCGTTTATATTCACAAATTTCAATTTTGATATTTTTCCAAATTTATCAATTACTTATAGCGGGAAATGTAATATTTATGATATTGTTGTTATATTGTCTATAACTATGTCATTAATTATATTTATTCTTTTATATGTTTATGCTGAAATTTGCCTATCCATTAACAGATCTAATTAAAGGAATAAATTTATCCAATAATATGAGCTCATCATCCACTCCCAAATTTAATCGAGTAATAATTATGTGAAATTACTATATACAGTCTCTAAAAACTAATAACCTTGGAACCAAAGCAATTACTATATACAGTGTAACCTCTAAAAATTAATAACATTGGGACTAAAGAAAATTATTTATTTAGAAAATTACTAATCTATCAATTAATTAAAAAATTACTAACTGTTGACGGAGGTTTTGTCAACAATGAATTTAAGAAATTGCAAGATGTGGCTTGTGTGTGAAAAGAGTTGATCAATCAAAGTATGTAAAAGAGACAAAAAATTTATAGTGGTTCGGCCTCAAAAAAGATGAGCCTACGTCCACTGTTGTTCACTATTTTCTGGAGGATTACAAGAGTTTCGTTAAGTTTCCAGGAAGTAAAAATAATAAATCCCCCAAAATTCTCCCCAGAAGCCTCTCTCACAACAGCATTGAACTCCCTTTATATAGGTGAGGGTGGCTCAATGTTTCTCAATTGTGAAAATGGGTAAGTGTATAATCAGAAAATACAATTTGAGTAACAATATAACTGGGTAACAACTTAAATGAGATGACTGGTCGATCTTGAAAGAGAAACTTTTGTTTCCCGTTCTTTATAGATTAGCCGTTTGAACGAAACTTGGTCTAGTTTCCTTTTCTTTCTAGTCCCACTTAACTCATTCAGAGGAGGTCGCACTTTATTCGGAGAAAGGTCGCATTCGACTTACTCAGAAGAGGTCACACTTAACTTACTTGTGCGACCTGACATGTTCTCTTAGTCGCTAACTTTCCCTTTCTGGCATTAACCAACATATAGGTTTTTAAACCGCACAACAATTGCCCCCCAGCTCTATTATTTCTTTAAGACAAAATAGAGCTTCCTTCTATTATAAGTACGAGCTTATAAATGCGACGTCATGACATTATCTTGAGATCTTCGAAGAGTCGTCAACTCTCTAATCACATCTTTTCAGAACCACGCTTCAGAACCACGCGTACCTTCTCCTGATAGATGAAACCACGTGTTACCTTTTTTTAGCAAAACTCGAGGAAATTTTTCCATTTTTTGAGTAGACATAATGATAGCGATGACGCCAGCTGTTGTCTTAAATCGAGTCGTTTCAAATTTTGAAAAGATACCGATGTAATTTTGGAAAATCAACTCCCGCGTGAACTTCGGCCTTTGGATCTAAAAATTAAATACCTTGATCTATGGCTGTGATTTGATGACGCTCGACATATATATATCGAAAAAAATTTATCCGCCTCTTCTTCAAAACTCGAACTCTATCGCCCTGTTTCTCTCACTTCTGAAGTCCGAGGCGCTCATAAGGAAAATCCCCCCGGCGTCCTCTTCTATTTCATAGCTCGCACAAATCTGTCATCTTTTCTGACCAAATTATCACCGCAATCCTTCAGACAACATCTCGGTCCTTCAATCTTCGAAGAAAGGTTAGTATATATCCTCTCCTTCTCTTATTGTTCTTCAATTTTTTAGAAAACTCTCAGATTTTATTTCTAGAAATAGGGATAAATCGTAGAGCCTAAATACCCTAAACAAGAACTCATCCCACACTCGGATGGAATGAAAAACTTTCATTTTTCAGACCCGCTCCGTTAATTTAGAATAGAACATTTTTTTTTATGATCGATGAACCCTATTAAGAATTCTAGGGTCTGAATCCTTATTTTTTGAAAACCATAACCAGTCGAGTGACGAATTATCGAAGAACTGCTCGAACACTTTTTATGAATACGTAGATCGATTAGAAAAAATACGATGAGCAGCTTGATGATGCAATCCTAGGATGACCCTCAAAATTGCTCGCATACAGTGAAGATCCATGATGCTCGCATAAGACTAAACCCATCCATATTTCTTTTCAGATGTCTAGTAGTGAGGATTTTAGGGAAGGGAATGCATTCTCAGGAGAATCTTCCAATACCAGCGTTAGCTCTATAAATCTCGATGACTACCTTGAACCAGAATTTGAAGTAGAGATAACTAGGGTCAGGCAAAATAGTCTTCGCATAGGCGACATTCCTCCAGACCAATGGCCTCGGCATATCAGGGACGCCCCTGCATTCGCAACGGGTTACCAATATGTGGAGGAGGATTGGTCATGTACCAATATAAGGACGAGCTGCACAACGAATAGGCTCAGCAAGATCGTGTGCAACTACAAGATCGTCATCCCTCTTCGCCTTCCCATGGAGTTCAATCGACTATACACACCACCTCGCGGAATTGCCTCTTTCTCTGAAGCAGTTCTCAAATGCGGCATCCACCTCCTACTTTATCCTTACATAAAATCAATCGTCGATTACTATAAAGTTGTCCCTTTTCAACTAACTCCAAATACATATAGATATATGGTAGGTCTATACATACTATATCATAAATTAGGTTTAGAAACCCCCACTCTTGAAGAATTCGCTTGGTTCTACCAAGTGAAATCAAACCCGTCAGACTTTGGCTTCTTCTATGCGAGCAAGTGGTCGAACTAAGCTATAAAAACTATTTACAGGGTCCGCAACAATATGGGAAAATGGAAAAGTCCATTTTTCCACTTTGACTACGTGGATAACGGCTTCTTTCAGAACCCTGGTAGGTAACTTTCAGCTTATTGCCTTCTCTACATAAATATATTATTCTGATCGCATTTGTATGTCATCATAGATGACAGGGAACGACTAGGTCTCTCCAAAGATCAGCTCACAAGGGTGTATAAAATAAATAACCTTCCGATCGAAGAATTTGATTGGAAGAAGATTGGGACATCCAAGAACTTAATTGCTTGCGGACTGCTTCCAAGGGGAGCCGCCTTTCCAGATTATACCCATCGTCCAATAAACCCTCGAGCTCGAAGAAGAAACCAAGGAAGCAAAAGGAAAAGAGTGCCTCATCTTCCAAACCTAGGAAACGAAAAACACCTGCCACTCCTACAACCTCGGAACCATCATCTCTAGAAGCCACATCACCACCGATTTCTCAGCAATAAGAAGGTAGTTATTTTTCTCTTCTTTTTGTCGCATCGTACACCTTGTATGCTAACCAACCATTTGTATAGATATGGCAATCGGCAGTGGACTGCGAGCACCGCCTTCAACTCTGGGGTCGATGGCAAAGTCCAAGACACCAGACAGCACACCACCTTCGTTGAAAGGGAAAGAGAAGGTCGACACTTCAAAGAAACGAAAGGTCGCCTTTAAAGACATCCCAACAACCTCGCCTCCTCCTCAGCCTCCACTAACTACGAGCCAATCTGAGCCACCCAAGGAGACGGCCACTTCTGATGAAGGACCTAGCCAGGTCAATAAAGATGAGGAGCTTTTCGCACTCCTTTGTCAACTGCCAGAAAAAGCTGGTATGAGCACGGCCTTTATCGACCGTTTTACCTTTGAAGATGGCTGGGAGAGGATGAAGCAATGACCAGCCAAGGTCGCCTTCAACTCTGCTATGAAGATATTGGTGAATGTAAGTATCCTCTATCTTCACTCTTCAATGTACTTTTCTGGTATTGATGTGTTATATTTTCAGACTACTGCAGATATTGTCTGATGCATGATCCAATCCTTGAATGTTTGAAAAAAGCCGAAAAAGTTGAAGAAATAACCTAAGCATTCGAGGACTCGGAGAAAGCTCGCGAGGAAGAGAGAAAAGCCTTCGAATTAGAGAGGCAGCAGCTGCTCAAAGGTCTAACCAAGGAAATGCTTGAAAAGGAGAAGCTTGAGGAGAAAATTAAAGAACTTGAGAAGATCAGCTCCGAGCATCCGGATCGCATGAAAGAGGCGACAACAGAGGCGGCTCACAAGGCTATAGAAGAGTTCAAGGCTACCGAAAGCAAGGAGCTCGAAGAAAAAGCCAATGACATCACCTCGTCGACTATAATATATAATATCTTCTGCGAGCATCCGAACTTTGACTTTTCCATCCTTGGTGAAGATGTGGTCGAGCTTGTCCAGAGTTGGAGGGAAGTGGAGGCTACCAAAACTAGAGACGGTGGAGCGAGCACATCTGCATAGTTTTTTTTTTTTTTAATTTCAGAACAATGCGGGCTTGGTCCCCTTTTTGTTTGTAATACTTTGCTTGTGTACGAGTGCGAGCTTTTATCAATAAATGGTTTTTTCCTGCAAAACAATTAAAACACTGCACTATAATATAAAGATGCATAATTTAACCAAGTAGTCAATCACTAGGTGACTGATCGGTATGCTATTGTGATTCGAATCCAACAAACTTAAAATGGATTTTAAGTGTTAGGATAGGTTAGGTCGCTTAAGAAAACAGTAAGTATGAGTGATGCGAACTCAATACTATTTTTCAAAAGTTCCATGGCAAAATGTAATATAGCAACATATCACATCGAACAATGAACGTTTTACTTAGTTACTTTGTTGTTCGAGGAGGGAAATTACGTAGTACGACATGCTATGGCATAAAGCGAGGAGAAAATCCTAATATTTTCTTAAAGTTATAGAAAATCAACAGCGATCTCTAAAATTTCAACTTCTAAATGGACATTTGCATAGTCCCTTAGGAAGCAAGTAGGAGATAATATTATGATCCCACTACTCCACGAGTTTTATGGTGTTCGAAAACTGCCATAAAAAACTATAAAAGGTAAACCAAATTGAATGATCGATGAGGAGACATCCATATTGATGATGACGAATGGTGAATAATGAATGACGAATGACGAATGACGAATAACGAATGACGACCAACAAATGACGAACAATGAATGACGACCAACGAATGACGAATATAAGTAGATATCTTTATTGACGAATGACGAACACAAGATGCCCCACAAATGACGAATATATGAAGATATACATGAAGATTTACTGATAATAACAACGAAGTTATTCTGCATTCCAAGCAGCTCGATCTTTTGTCCATCAATGCGAGCTAACTTATATGTCCCAGGTCGAATAATGACATCAATAATATATGGTCCTTCCCAAGAGGGTCCAAATACACCAGCACCGTGCTCTTTATTATTAGGTAGAATCTGTCGAAGAACAAGATCACCAACTTCAAACCCTCGGCTTCTAACTTTAGAGTTATAATATCGAGCTGTGCACTGTTGATATGATGCGATCCGAAGCTGAGACTGCTCGCGCCTTTCTTCTAAAAGATCGAGCTCAATCCTCATCAGTACGCTATTCTGATCTTGCTCATAAGTAGATCGTCGTAGAAAGCTCACACAAATTTCTACTGGTACCATTGCATTGTATCCATAAGCTAAAGAGAATGGACTCTCTCCAGTAGTGGTTCGTTGAGTGGTGCGATAAGCCCATAATACTTCAGGGAGTACTTCTGACCAAGCTCCTTTGTACTCTTCCAGCTTTGTCTTTATGTTCTGTTTAAGTATCTTGTTTATAGCCTCGATCTGTCCATTGGCTTGTGGATGAACAACAACAGAAAAATTCTTCTTGATGCCTAAGTTGTTGCAGAAGTTACGGAACTCATCGCAGTCAAATTGTTTCCCATTATCAGAAATTATGATATGCGATATACCATAATGGCAGATTATAGATTTGTAAACAAAATCTATCATCTTCTTTGCAGCAATGGTACTTAAGGCTTCAGCTTCTATCCACTTGGTGAAATAATTGACTACGACTACTGCATATTTTAATCCACCTTGCGCCAATGGAAACATTCTGATAATATCAATTCCCCACACTGCAAATGGCCATGGACTAGTCATTGGAGTTAGAGGAACAGGTGGCATTCTAGGAATAGTTGCAAATCGTTGACATTTGTCACACCTCTTAGCAAATTCTATTGTATCCTTCTTCATAATTGGCCAAAAATACCCTTGTCTTAGAACTTTGTTCACAAGTGCCTGCCCCCTTGAATGATTTCCACATATTCCTTCGTGAATTTTCCTCATAATGTAGTGTGTTTTTTCTTCATCGACACATAATAACAACGGCGAACTAAAACTTCTTCGATAAAGTTTCTTATCATAGATGACATAGCGAGCTGCCTTCATTCGAAGTCACTTTGCATCGTCTTTGTTTTCAGGGAGGTCGCCATTTTGTATATACTTCATTATAGGATCCATCCATGATGGTTTTTTGTCAACCGGCATGGTTATTTGGGGCTCTACTTCGATACTTGATTTTGCAAGAACTTCGACAGGGACCACCTTTAGTAATTCGGCATCTTTTGTTGAGGCGAGCTTAGCTAGAGCATCAACCCAAGTATTTTTAATACGAGGAAGAAGTTGAATGTTATAGGCAGTAAATATCGAGAAGAGTCTTCGTACCTCCTTTAAATAAACCATCATTTTTTCTCCTCTTGCTTGATAATCACCGATCGTTTGACAAACAACTAGCTGGGAATCACTGTATACCTCAATTATTTCGACCTTCATTTCTTGTGCGAGCTTTATCCCAGCTATCAGTGCTTCATATTCTGCCTCATTGTTTGATGCTGAAAATTTGAAGCGAAGTACACAATAAATATTGTGCCATTTAGGACTGATTAGTACTAAGCCCGCACCGGCTCTATTCTCGTTTGACGATCCATCAACGTAAAGTTTCCACAATTTTGATAAGTCTGTAGCAGGTTTTTCGATTACTTCTATGGAAACATTGACATCATATATGAATTCTGCAATGAAATCTGCGAGAGCTTGCCCTTTAATCGCAGTGTGAGGTTGAAAATTGATGTCAAATTGACTCAACTTAATTGCCCACTTAAGTAGTCGTCCTAAAGCTTCAGGTTTTTGCAAAACCTGCTTTAACAGAAAATTCATGAAAACTTTGATGGAGTGCGCATGAAAATAAGGTCGAAGCTTCCTAAATGCGACGGTGAGTGCTAATGTCAACTTCTCCATCTCTGGATATCTTGCTTCGGCATCGAGCAATCTTTTACTTATGTAGTATACCGGGTGCTATATCTTTTCTTCTTCTCGAATTAACGCAGCACTTGTCGTATTTTTGGAAATAGCGAGGTATAAATATAATTCTTCTCCCGGGTTTGGCTTCGACAAGAGTGGAGGAGAACCTAAATGTGCTTTCAATTCTTGAAATGCCTACTTGCATTCTTCCATCCAATCGAACCTCTTTGAACCCTTCAGTACTTTGAAGAATGGTTGGCACTTATCTGTTGACCTGGATACAAATCGACTTAATGTAGCCATTCTTCTCGCTAGGCTTTAAACGTCTTTGGGTTTGCGGGGGGATTGCATATCGATTAATGCTTGTTTCTTCTGTGGATTAGCTTCGATTCCTCGCTGGTTGACCATGAACCCCAGGAATTTTCCAGATCCTACCCCGAATGCACACTTCTGGGGGTTTAGCCTCATATGATATTTTCGAAGAATTTTGAACATCTCATCAAGATGCTTGATGTGATCTTCAGCTCCCTTCGATTTCACCAACATGTCATCAATATATACTTCCATTGTCTTGCCAATTGTTTTTGTAAACATCATATTGACAAGATGCTGATAAGTCGCTCCTGCGTTGATGAGTCCAAAAGGCATCTTCTTGTAACAGTACAATCCTCAGTCAGTGATGAACGAAGTATGCTCCTCATCAAGCTCGTACATGGGGATTTGATTATATCCAGAATATGCATCCATAAAGCTTAACAGTTCATGTCCCGATGTCGCATATATGAGTTGGTCAATTCTCAGAAGGGGAAAACTGTCCTTCGGGCATGCCTTGTTGAGGTCGGTGAAATCGATACAAGTTCTCCACTTCTCGTTAGGTTTCTTTACTAAAACTGGGTTTGCAAGCCAGTTTGGATAGAAAGATTCCCTAATGAAAGATTCCCTAATGAATCCAATCTCTGAGCAGCTTCTCTACCTCTTCTTTCAATGCGATGTAACGTTCTGGATTCATGACTCTTCTTTTTTGCCGCACAAGCTTCTTCATCGTATCTATATTAAGGTGGTGACACATGATATTCGGATCAATCCCCACCATATTCGAATGTTGCCATGCAAAGATATCCAAATTTGATTTCAGAAAAGCGATTAATGAAGCTCACACGGGTTCTTGAAGTTTCGCTCCGATTTAAAGAACCTTCGAAGACCTATCAATTGTCAAATCTTCTAAGTCTTCTATAGGTCCAGTTTTGACCTCACCATCAATTTCTCGAGGGTCGAGGTCATCGATTGATGTTCCGCTTGACGCTTCGCCTGACGCTTCTGATGCTTTCTTTGATGTTTCTCCTTGTAGTTGGACCATCATCGTACGAGGTGTCATATCTTTTGTTGCGAGCTTTATTGAGTTATTATTATTATAACAAGTCCTCGCATCATATTGATTGCCTCGCACCTCGCCTACTCCTTGTTGAGTTGGGAACTTCATAGCAAGATGATAGATTGAAGTTACTACTCGAAGTTCCCTCAGTATCGGTCTTCCTAGTACAACATTAAATACAGAGGGGCAATCCACAACTAAGAATTGGGTCATTACCGTTGAAACTCTAGGATAGGTTCCAACGTTGACCATTAACTCAATCATACCCCTGGGCATTATGCTATTACCAGTAAATTCGTAGAGTGGGGTGACAGCGGACTTCAGGTCACTTTTACTCAACCCCATCTTCTTGAAGGCGTCATAGTACAGGATATCGACAGCGCTACCATTGTCGACCAAAACTCGCCATAGCTGCATGCTTCCACAGTTGATCTTTATGACCAACGCATCATTATGCGGGTAATGGACCTCCCTGGGATCCTGCTCCGTAAAGGTAATATCCATATCCGGTACCCGTTAAAGCTTTCGTGGTCACTGCTCAAGATGCATGACATTAGTTAATTGTTGCTGTCGCGCTTCTCGTGCATACCTATCTTGTGCTCTCTTCGAATTTCCACCGATGTGCGGACA
The DNA here is from genome assembly GCA_002914805.1 of Parasponia andersonii. Taxonomy (NCBI): domain Eukaryota; kingdom Viridiplantae; phylum Streptophyta; class Magnoliopsida; order Rosales; family Cannabaceae; genus Trema; species Trema andersonii. Next base: position 155,230 of record JXTB01000496.1, read on the forward strand.
TCCAAAAATAGTTCGCACCTCGTGTTGAATTTCTGGAGGTCGCTGTCGGTCTTCTTCTCGCCTTTCATTGTTCAGTTTGGTGTACTGCCGCAACCGCCTTTCTTTAATTAATCTTTCGATTTCATCTTTCAATGTAAAGCGGTTATTGGTATTGTGTCCAATGTCATTGTGATACCGGCAAAACTTGTTGGGGTCGCACCTCGCTTTATCTCTTTTCATTGGTTCCGGTTGACGATACCTCTCCTGCTGGTTTGTGACCGCATAAATATGATCTATGGGTGTGTTCAGTTCAGTATAGTTGTTGAACCTCATGGGAACTTTTGGAACCTTTTGCTTTTTTCTGTTAGGGCTGCTTATCAGTCGTTTGTTCATTACTCCTTTTATTCAACCTTTTATTATTGTTGTTGTTTGTGGTCGCATCTTTAGCAGCATTTTTTCTTCCTTCCTTTGTGACCTTATGAAGATTTTCGCGTGAAGATTCCACCCTTAGATGCCGACCAACTCTATGATAGAAGTCTTCAAGGGTTCTGCATTCTCGCTCAAGTAATTCTTCTCATAGTTTAGTTTCTGGTCGTACCCCAGCCATCATTAGAGTTAAAACTCCTCCTTCAGGTGGGTTGTTGACCTTTGCCAATTCTGAGGTAAAACGACTTAGGTAAGATCATAGAGTTTCCTCCGGACCTTGCCGAATAGTAGATAGACTGACCAGGTAGAACAGTGAAATTCTTCGCAGCCTAGAATTGCCTCAAGAATGCAGTCTGGAGTTGTTGCCATGACGAGATTGTACCGGACTTGAGTCTTCGGAACCACTTCTTCGCTACTCCCGTGAGAGTTACAGCAAAACATCTGCAACGTGCGAGATCATCAATACGATCTAGTTCCATCAGGTCGTTGAAGTGATCTATATGATCCTGCGGATCAGTTTTCCCATCAAAAGTGTTTATGGTGGGAAGTTT
>JXTB01000496.1:156899-237487 GCA_002914805.1 Parasponia andersonii
CTTTCTTTGTAGATTAGCCGTTTGAACGAAACTTGGTCTAGTTTCCTTTTCATTCTGGTCGCACTTAACTCATTCAGAGAAGGTCACACTTTATTCGGAGGAAGGTCGCATTCGACTTACTCAGAAGAGATCGCACTTAACTTACTCGTGCGACCTGACACGTTCTCTTAGTCGCTAACTTTCCCTTTCTGGCATTAACCAACTTATAGGTTTTTAGACCACACAACACTAACTTATCAATATATTATTTAATTAATTAATTTTTAATTAGTTCATTTACGAACTATGTATTTTGTTCCACCAATAAAAATTTATGAATGTACTCTATTTTTCACAATACATAATTTCTTAGATTTTCAACTCGGACAATAGATGTACAGGTAAAAATTATGGCAAATTGCTTTTGATAATGTAAAATTAGTTTGTGGATACCATGGCTTTCTGAGAATTTGGATAGACCGTGCTTGGGAGGTGAAGGCATGCAAGAACTGAAAAAACAGGTAATCAAAGAGTAGGTGTAGTGATAAAATAGATGTCGAGTTCCTCTTGAACTACCCAAGAGAAAATGACTCAATTTCAGAGATTTTGAGTGACAAGCAAATTATTTAAAACGTCATAAGAAATTATAGAGATGATGAACTTGAAGATGATACTCCTACTATGGAGCATGTCTTGCATACTTTGAATAATTTTTTTGTCACAAAACAAGAATTCCACACCAGATCTTCTTACCGCATTACAAAAATTTAAAGATGGGATTCAAATCGATATCAATTTAAGAATAAACAAACAACAATAAACATATTTTACAAATGACTTCTAATTAGGTTATATGTATTTACAGAATTCTAGTATTATGTATGAGATTATTCATTTATATATTCAATGACTCGAATAGAATATTTTTATAATGTATTATCGTACGAGTTTATTGAATCATTAATTTACTACAGGGCTGCCAGTGTGTCTCCTATTCTCACACATTGTTTCAATTATTTCTTGAAATAATCTTAAAGAAATTATTTTTAGGTACAGAATAAATTATCCAAATACATCTCTTTTAAAATAAAATTTTTTTACACACCCCTCTTAAAAAAATCCATAATTATGATTATGATTTATTAGGAAATAAAGATGGTCTATATTATTTGGATTTTAATCAGGAAAATCATTAATTCTTATTCTTCTTCTCTAGGCTCATATGAAAATTTTTAGGTTTGTTTTTCCTCTCGGCGTTAATAACACATGAATAAAGGGAAAACTAATTTGGATTTATCTAATGTGAATTTGTTGGAGATCGTTGTTAGTGAAGAACATAATTTTGATAAATTTGTTTTGGATTTATGTTGTATTGGATTTGTTTTTCTATTTCTATTTCTATGATATTTTCATTTAAGTTTTTTTATTCCAAATTTCTTCATTTTTAAACTAGTAGTGAATATGATAAAAAGAAGAAGAGCAGTGGGTAGGAAAAGAAAAATAAAATTCAATTATAAGGACTATTTTGGAATAATTAAAAGGTAAAACAAGTAATATTTAAAGTTAGAAATTTAAAGGACGAGTGAATTTAATTCAAGTGTATAAAGAGCAAATTGAAGTGTGACAATAGACTCACCTTTTATTATATTGGTCGAATTAGCGACCATAAAGAATATTATCTAATACAAATTATTAATTTATTGGATATTAATTTATCCAGGTTATAACTTATACATATATTATTAGAGGATAACGATAGACAACTATGCATATATTTTTTAACAAACGGAAACACAGCGGACTCATAAATAATGATAACATTGAAAATTAAAAAATACCTGAGCCATTAAAAATAAATAGAATATACGAAAGCAGTTTTTCATTGGTATTTTTTCTATTTATCTTTAAATATATATTTTAATAATTAAGATAGGTGTATTGTAATAAAATATGAACAAATTATATTTTATTAAACTTTAAGTTACAACAATGTTAATCTTGATGAGTTAAAAATAGCCAAATATAAAGTCTTTATTCGTTTAAATATTACCCATAATTATGAACATGATTGAAGTAGTTTGCCTTTTTTTTTTTTGGTTTGTTCTTTTAATCAACCAGGATTATGCGTGAGCATGGGACAGATTTCTGGTTGCTAGAATTCAGTTAAAATTACATCAAATTTTTACGGACGGATGTGGCATATTGAGTTCAGATTGATCGAATTTGTAGTGAAATTAACAAAAAGGTCTTTTTAGTCAGCCGAATTTTCGAGCATAATTTATAAAATGATCATTTTTTCAAACATAATTAAAAAATGACCAAATTTTGAGAATTATTTAAAAAATAATTGTAATCCATATTTAGTATATCAAAATATATTAATTTTTTTTAAAAAAAAAAAATTTTTGAAAGAATTTTTTGAAAAATTGATTTGCTTTATAAAAAATAGATCAACTAAAAAAAACCATTTATTAAAACATAATTAAAAATGATCATTTATTAAATAAGTATAAAAAACGGTCATTTTCAAATTGATCTTTAAAAAAACATCATTTCTTATAAACCCTAAACCCTAAAAATAAAAAATAAAAAAAAACAATTGAAGACCATCAATTTTAATATGTCAATTAGGTTTATTATATATATATATATATATATATATATATAGTAATGTTATGCGTGTTATATATAATCTATCATTAATTAATTATAATTATATTTTAGACAAATATTATTAAAATCATCAAATAATAATATTCCGCCGCTCAAGATAGGAGTATCACCCCTAATTTGGATGTACATTGTTACCATATAAATTATTTAAAGATTTTGAACAAAATAATGAACAAAAGGACAAGGACAAATGTGAATCGAGTGGGGCCAGCATCGGCAGATCGTCCAGGCCGCGTCATCCAGTGGAGAAACTTCTAGCCACGTTCATGTGAAAATAGTACTACTGCTTTGTTGCTAGTTGCTACCACTGCTCTCGTAAGCCAAACAATTCCCATTTAACTCTATTTTATTTATTTTTTATTTTTTATTTTCATATATATCTTATGATGCATTGGACTGGTGGGTGTTTGGGTAGGTAGGCCCAAATCAAAGGCAAAAGGTGAATCTCACACCGAATCTTCTCTCTGCGGGATCATAGCGTGATTAATATCCACTAATCTGTCCTTATAAATTTAGATTAGACACACGTTTAAATTCGAAAGCTCTGCTTATTAGCCGCTAATTTATTAAATTTCTAATCTTTGCCGCCCTAAGGTTATGAAATTATTAACGAAGACAGAGAAAATCATGTCAATTAATTTTTTATTTTATTTTTACCTTTTCTCCTTATTCTTTTTGCACACACGATGTATGCAATAACACCAAATGCCCTCGTCCTAAATACTCCTTAATTATGATAGTGTGTGAAATGTATAATTCTTGTAATTATAAATGTAGTCTAGTGGTAATCGTCATGATCATGAAATCTTTGGACTTAAATGCTCTTCCTACATAACAAAAAGACAAAATTATAACTATCTTATCCACCAGTCGATTTAATAATTTGGAGAAGAGCTAAACTTTCAAAATTTTTACAAATGTATGAAATAATGTTTTAGCATATTAAATGATACGCAAAATTTACTAAATAAATCCGATAGTAATACATTACATTAGCTCAAGGCGCGCCACTGAATTTGGTAGTTGGAGATATAAGCCTCGTTAAAAGAGCATTACATATTTCCCCAAACATTAGAAAAGAGTTTTCCATACGGTCTAATAATAGCATACAAATGGAATAAACGTGTCGAAAAAAAGTGTAAGAAGCTTTGGAAAAAAAAAAAAAAAAAAAGGGAGATAAGGTAAGACTAATTATTATGGAGGTTTATTCAATCAACTAAAATAACGAGGGAACAAAATAAAATAAAATAAAGGCGTGGCGTTTAAAATAAAAGTGCGTTCATATTTTTATAATGACAAAATTGACCAGAAGTGACAACAACAACCGAGGCGCTGGCCACTTACTCGTTCCGTAGAGAAAGAGAAGAGAAGAGTAGAGAAGCTTAGGTGAGAACGAGAATGACCGAAGAAAACAAGAAGCCCAATTCCGGAAAGGCCCATCTCTCTCTCTCTCTCTCTCTCTCTCTCTAGTCTAGACTTGGAGACCGTCCGGTAAGCTAAGAGCCTTAGAGCTAGAAGAGCGAGCTGGACAGCCTGGACTCTCTCTCTCTCTCTCTCTCTCTCTCTCACACTTATTGAGAAGTTTGGGTTAGTTTTGCTCTGTGAAACTGGTGTAAAATGACCAGAATGTTGCTGAGCTTGAGACCTATGGCTATGGAGATGGAGAAGGGAGCTCATCAGGTTCTCAATTGGTGGGACGAGATCAATGAGTCCACTCAGTGGCAGGACGGAATCTTCTACTCTCTCTGCGCTGCTTATGCTCTCGTCTCCACCGTTGCTCTGGTCTCTCTCTCTCTCTCTCTGATTCGGTCTCATGAATTTGGAGTATGGTTTTGGGATCGGGGTTGTGGAAATGATAGGCTTCAGTATTTATTATAATTATCACATTTTTTAATAGTCTAATAAGCTGTGAGGAGGAGCTACTTGCTCAATTATATAATTTAATTAGCTTGAAATTTCTGTTTCTAATCAGGAAATTATACCCAAAAAGCTCTTCTCATGAATTTAATTTAATTGATTGAGCTTTTGAGGCTTAATCCAGAGTGAGAATAACTTCACTGTTGCTATAACCATATTATAATCATGTGTAATTAGTAATAATCTGCTGCTATAATATGCTTCTGAAGAATGTAAATGAGTTTTGAATATGCGCAGTTTCAATTAATAAGGATTGAACTGAGAGTGCCTGAATATGGTTGGACAACCCAGAAGGTCTTCCATCTTATGAATTTCATTGTCAACGGAGGTGATTTTCGGAGAGTCCATGAGATTTTTTCGGAGGTTTTCATGAGATGTGATCGAATTCATTGATAACCCTTTTTTTTTTTTTGGGCAGTACGTGCAATTGTGTTTGGATTTCACAAGCAAGTCTTTCTTTTGCATCCAAAGGTTAGTGTTTTTGAGTGCTTATTTCCAAGGATTTCAGTAGCAGATAATATTGTTTCTTGGTATGTTGTAAGCACTGTAACTGATTAATTGCAAGTGTCTCGGAATTATTCTCGAGCCTAGAAGAAGCACGTGTTTCCTTTCATTAAATTGTTTTTTAATTAGTAGAAATGATTAATAGCTAACTCTGGATATTGCTCACACAAAATCAGTGAGCAATGCATTAGAATTCCCAGATGGCATAACTCACTCTCTTTACCTTGTTTTATCACGTGCTTGAGTGGGAGTAAAGTAATCCCAGATAACATCGAGGTGGTTTTCATCCCCTAATTAAGTTTTCTTGAACCAATGGAAAATGTGCAGTGCAAACTATAAGTTCTATGTTGATATTTTGGCTTATGTATTTTACTTTAGTTTCATCACTAGTCTTGATTGCTATGATGTACTCTATTCTCTTTGTGCTCTGTAAAATGTTCCAGAGCAAAGCTAAAATCCATAACTGGGAAAAGTAAGTTGCTGATTGGTGTCTAACCATAGTGGATTATTAAATGCATTGTAGTTGCCTTTAGTCAGTGACAACTCAGTCTTGTATCCTAAGATAGGGAGCTCTATCTTGAATCAGGTGTTAACCTTGGTGTTACTGGATCTTCCGGGACTTCTCTTCTTCACTACTTACACACTTCTTGTCCTTTTTTGGGCAGAGATTTATCACCAGGCAAGTGCATATTCTTTGATTAGTTGCATGGGGACTGATAGTAAAGTGGTTGATTCTTTTTGTGTATAAAGCCAGAGTCCTATTCTAGGAATACATAGAGTTGTGTTGAGATGTAAATAATATTGATATTTTCCCCCTTTTTTTATTGTAACCAATGAGCAGGCAAGAAGTTTACCAACAGATAAGCTAAGGATTTTTTACATTTCAGTTAATTGTGCGATGTACGTTATACAGGTTCGTACCATCTCTTATGTTCTCGTACAATGCATAATTTTCAATAACTTATTAGCCAATTGAATTTTTGTTTTTCTTGGGCAAAGGAATTTTTCTTTATTTTTTTATTTTTTATTTTTTTGAGTCTTTGGCATGTTTCATCAGATCCTTGCTTTTCATATATTATTTTGTTAATGATTTATCCATAAGTACATCAACTAGCATGATTTCAAATGGTAGAGAGAATTATTTTCGAAACCTTGTATGATAGAGAAGATATACTAGCTTGCCACGTTATCCAGGATTCTATGTACATGGACAATCCTTCTCTGCTAATTTCTGACCTCCCCTCCCTTTTTTTGCTAAATGAGAGAGAAAAACATATTTTCTGTTTTGTGTTATCAAAGTGTGTTCATAGTGTTTGGTCAACAACCAGGGATAGTAGATACCCTTATATGATCTCCCTTTGGGGCACCTCATCATTGTATCCTTTTTGGTGGATAAAAGAGCTTGTATTCAACTCCTCAAAATTTTGGCTGAGCTGTGCACAGTTCAATCCAATTTCCAATCATAATTCAGAAACAATAGTTTTTCTTGAAGTGTTTAGAAAATCCTTTACCTTATCTTTTTTTTTTTTACCATAAGTAGAATCTTGTCTGAATGAGAGTTTTTCTCCAGGTTGTGATCTGGATATACCTCTGGATAAATGACAACAGTGCTGTGGAATTCATTGGAAAGATATTTATTGCAGGTCAGAACTTAAATCTAGTTATGCTATTAGTTTCAGAAATTTCACTTCTAAGATTGAGATACCTTAGTAGTTAGTAGAGAATTTTATTGTGCTAGTTGTTCGTATGTGACTTCTCTTATTTTCCCCCTCTTCCAGTTGTATCCTTTATAGCTGCATTAGGGTTCTTGCTATATGGAGGAAGGTGAGTGTTCTGGATTAAATTTAAAGACATATAACCAAAGTACAGAGAATATTAGCAGCTGCCTTGTTTCTGATTACAAGTGCTACTTTATGTGCCTTTTTGCATCTCCTAATGGATTTTCTACATCACCTCCAGATTATTTTTCATGTTAAGACGCTTCCCCATTGAATCCAAAGGGAGAAGAAAGAAGCTTCATGAGGTTTGTGCCTTCCATTTTGTAGTTTTCCTGACATGTTGCTAGACATGGTTGCTTGATTTAGTTCCTTCCTTTTCACTTTTTAATTTGTGAATGTTCAGTGTTCCTAATGCCCATTTTATGTTGCAGGTTGGATCTGTCACAGCCATATGTTTCACCTGCTTCCTCATAAGATGCTTTGTGGTAAGATTCAAACTGTTCTTTGCACTAATCATTAAACCAACTTTCTCGTGAGAGCTACTTCACGTTGAACTTCCTTAACTTTGACTCTGTATGTCAATGTTGCTTCCATTGACCTGCATCCTTTGGCAGTGCTGCTTTTTTTGAATGATGCATAGGTTACATAATTATTATTATATTTGACTTGCTTGTGAATTTCAGGTTGTACTATCTGCTTTTGACACCGATGCCTCACTTGATGTTTTGGATCATCCAGTTTTGAATATGATCTATTACATGGTATTCCATTTACCTCGTTACTATGGAATGTTACCTTTTTTCCCCCAATTTAAATCTGTTAATATTTCTTTTGCCCTCGCTGATTTTTGGAATGTTTTTTGCTCCACTGACAGCTAGTTGAGATCCTACCTTCAGCTCTTGTTCTTTACATCTTGCGTAAATTGCCCCCCAAGAGAGTATCCGCCCAATATCACCCGATCCGTTAGGCAATCATACCTATTGTTCTCAACATAATTCTCGCCCCCTCTGATATCAATTTTTGTGATATGCGAGTCAGTTGAATGCTTTTAAAATTCAAGAAGCAGAGCCAGGTTGAGAAATGAGGTGTCCAATTCTGGTAATGACTCGTCTTGCCAGGAAAGTTTTCTGAGATGTACAATACATAGCTATCTGCAGCTTGCTAGGAGAAATTGCTTGATTTGATTCCATTATGGATTATTGACAGTCAGGTTTATTTCATCAACATGTAGAAAAATGAAAATTTTCCTGTAACTAAAGTATCGCAGATGATTTTTCTGTTCGACTTGAGGCTCTCACCACGCTTTGCTTATTTATTTTAGTTATCTTTTTGGTCCTCTATGATCATTTATATGATATGTGTGGCTTTTACAACTCCTATTGTAAATGTTCATGTTCCGTTCAGGTTTCATCCATTTTGACTATTTTGTTTTGAGTTTCAAGTTTTGTTTGGTTCCAATCTACTTTGTCACTCCCACCTCCATCGTACCGCAAACCTAATAACTTGTTTATTCAAAAAAAAAAAATAGAAGTCGAATCTCCACAATCTCGTTCATAATAATAAATTTTGAAAAAGAATCAGTCTTTCCGCATTCATGAATCAAGATTCACATTAGGTGTTCAGGAGTGTCAATATTCAGTTCAGTTACGTTATTGGTGAGCTAGTCTTTGGAGCCAACCAGATGAACTATGAGTTGGATTTGAGCAAGGAGCATTTACATAAGATAGTATCAGTACGGAGTACTGCTGAAGCAAAACGCATACCATCTACCTTTTTCTCATAAAGCCCGCATACCATTGTCACAACTAAACATAACGCTCGCATAACATTTTCCTTTTTCTCATCTCTTCCACTTGTCAACTGCTGAAACAACTTTGATTACATATTGATAATCTTAAAATTATAAAGAATGCACATGGGGGTAAAAAGGCAATTAGAAAATTGGGGTAGATTTCTCTATGTTACAAGACCAACAACTATTCCTATTGGTCCGTGCTGTCGAGCAGTTCTATCAACTTTTCATTTTGCCCAAGGGTCTTTATTCTTGGTGAATATCCTCAGCAGGCAGCGGTGCGAATCTCACATTTGCTGGCCGAGCCACAACGACAGCTTCATCTGCAAATAAAGCTTTGATAAAGGACGGGGTTTTTAATGGCCGTCGACCAGTCATTTGAGGGTAAACGTCTTCAAGAAAGTAGTAAGCGTGGCCAGCAATCATTCCCTGAACAAAGCCAAATTAGAAGACAATAAATATTTGACATTGGAAAAGAGAGAAGGAGATTGATTATGGGGCAGTCGTGGATTGTTTCGAAGAAAAAGCACTAAATTTTGGATTTTCATTGCTGTATTGAGAATATTATGATTCGCCGAGAACAATGTTTCCTATTTTATAACAGGGATTTAATCACTGAAACATTAAAGCATAACAGCAGAGTAGGTCCCATGGGGTAAATTTCCATTTTATGTGCATCTAGCTTTTGACAATTACTTGATGCTAGCAGGGAAGAGCCGAATAAGAGCAAGATGCTAGACAATATCTCAAATGAAAAAAAATACGTACCAACATGTCAACCCAAGCACTGGCTCCAACAAGGACAGAGAATCCCAAAAGAACCTGCAAGAACAAGAGTGAAATATATATAGTTGTATTAAATGTCCGAATAGATCAGATACTTTGATCAAAATCACTTATGGCTCAAATTAATATCAACCAAAGAACAAGTTGAAATAAAAACACATATGGTATTAAAGCAGGATTACAATCACTATCAATGGAATAGTGGTTCAAAAGTGTAATACAAGAAGGCTTTGAATCTCACTGACCCATGGTAAATAAGCTGCTGTGAAAGTAAAGAGGCCCAAGAAACTCATATGAATAAAAGGATTTTGCTTGCTCCACACATAAACCTGAAAGATGGAAAATGCAATAACATTTCAGAAACAACTGTAATCCACGGAGGAAAAGTTATTTACGTTCAGAGATAAAGGGAGTAACTAACCATCATAAACGTGAGTGAATTGCTGAGGAATATAATTTTTGCAAATGACTCGGACAGATAAGGTATCATCCCCCCAACAAGAACAATTCCAGTTAAGACAGTGGCACCAAATAAGAGCATGTAAAAGAAATCAGCAGTTCTTCCCCTGAAGGAGTTCTCTTCAAGAAGCTTGCAGTATCGAGCAAGAAAGAACATGTGGAACATAAAATCCAAGTCTGACAATGCCACAATATAAAACTATGTTAAAATAGACAACGACTAACAATTGATTAACTTCATTTGGAATCCTATTTACGGGAATTATTACTCTACAGTAAAATGTTGATGAAAAACTCATTTCAGCAGAGTTAAATAGACTTTCTTTTTGCTAGGCGGGAAGGAGAACAGAGAGGAGTTTTTGTTATAACTTCATTGTTCCCAGACGACAATGAGAACAACGCAGGGTGAAATTATACACATTTTCAACAAGCTTATTAATTAACAAATTCTGCAATGCCTATGAAACAAATTTTTCTTTCATAATCCATCGAGAATGAAGTAGACCAAAGTTTTTCCAAAAGCCGATAATTACAAAACTATGTTCACCAAGGCTACCGAGGCACGCCTAGTCGGAGGTCGGGATGAGGACAGAAGAACATGAAAGAAAACCAGTTGAAACAGCAAAGAAGGCTTAACGACAAGAAAATGAACGCAACTATATAGATCAAATCACATACAGGGTGAAGGACATTCCATCAGATATCAATAATGAAGCTTAAAGCTGCTCGAAAGGAATTCAATAACAAAACTATCCATTAGAAAACTTTTATTTCCAGTCAATTTCTTTCCATATCAAATGTTCGAAAAAATTACCCATTTTCCGGAAGTACAGGAAATTCGTGACGAGGCGCCAGAACTGATACTGCCTGACAACAAGTCTAGGATTCAGGTAGAGATTGTAAGGAGAGATAATCTGCAAATTTTAACACCAGAAAACCATCTTAAGAATAAGTTTCACGAAGCAATTTTCAACCTTGCAAACTTCCAATAAAACCTTATCCAAATATTAGACCATAAAAGACTGATAAGATAGAAGACTCCACCCAAACTTAAAACAAGAACCAATATAAATCTGCCTAAACCAATTCAGAACTTATTATTATGTCCAAAGAAAACATGATCATATAATCATATAACGAATTCCCAATTAAAATTATGATAAGAATTACTGAAAAAAATAAATAAATAAACAGTCGTCGAGATGAAATCAAAGAGAGAGGAAAGGAACCCATTTGTAGAATATTCAAAAGAAACCCAATCGGAATCAGACAAAAACAAAGAACCCCATTTACGTAAAAACCAAAATTAAGATTCTTGGACGATGAAAACGAAGAAACCCCATTAATATATTCTGATGCTAAGATAACAAAAAACAGAAATTTTGAACAAAGCGAAGAGACATACATCGAGGGAGCAACCAATGGTTGTAACGATGGCTGCCGTGAGATAAGAGCGGGTGATGATAGGCATCTGCTTGTACCATTCTTCCACAGCTTGAGCCATTAATGCTTCTTTTGCCCCCTAAAAAAAATTCAGGTACAGTTTCAATCAGGGTAAATAGTACCTGAAGAAGAAGAAGAGAGATATGGGTTTTGAGATTTGGGTATAGCTTGGCTTAAGAAGAAGAAGAAAAAGAAGAAGATGAAGAAGACAAGTATAGAAGAGCCAGCCCGCAATGGAAAGTTGAAGAAGAAAATCTCGAAGGCGCTAGAGACAGAATCACAGCAAAGAGCTCTATGGCCTTGTCGAGCTGCGTTCTCTTGAGGTAGGGGTGACAAAACCAGACGAATAGGAGCACGCGTGCTCTTCACGCACCAATCAGGTGCAGCTCTGGATGTATTTCAGCGTCTGAAGGCCCAGAGACTGTTCCGAGATGGGGATTTTAGAGGTAGACATTTTGATGGGCCAGTGAAAACCGGTTCGTTTAGTAATGGGCTTGGTTGGTTGGTATATATCTTACGGATTTTTTGTGTGTGTAAGGTAATAATCAGATATAATAAAATGTATCATAAAGTTTTATACCTTGAAATACAACTAATAGAAAAGTTTCCAAAATATATAAATTCCAAACATATTTTATTTAAATTTTTATTCTTCTATAGGGCATTATCAAAATATACAAATCTAATCCCATATGCAAATGGGGTGTTGAAATTTGAAATTTATGGTCATATGGACTTTTCAATTTTAAAGTATGATTCAATCCAATCCACACATAATTTATTATAAAAAAAAGTTGCATATGTTTGGAAATTATTGTTGGAGCGGTTTCGCACCAGTCGTCCACGTGTCTTGAACTGCTGATGCTGGATTCTCCAACTGTTCACGTGCCCTTGCTAGCTCACAAATCTCTGAACTCCAAGCAGGATCGGAGAGGCGGGGGTGGCTATCTGCAAAGACTCTCCGATGCTTAAGTCAGTGATTTTTTCTTTGCGTTTTTTGGTAGCAAGGAGAAAAATATATCAGTTCAAAAATTTATCTCTTTTTCGTATTTTCTTCTTTTTTCTTCTGCCCTTCGACTGTCTTTTTCTTTGTAAGTGTTTTTTGTACCAAAGAAAGCAACCACCTTCTCTGAATGCATAGCTTTCATATATGTAGTCCTCTGATAATCAACAGTGTTCTTCTCTATCTTTTGAAAAGTAAAATAAAAATTCATGAGTACCTTTCACTTCCAGATCTTTTTAAACCATCATGGGCCGAGATTTCTGTGACCTCTTCTGTGCTACCGCGGCCTGATTTTCGCCGCCTCCTATGGTTTCAATCCGCCAGGAGCGAGATTTGGGCACATCGCCGTTCTGTCAGGACAGCTTGTCCCTGCGCACGCACCTACCCAGAAACGCATTAAATGCCCTGTCCGGGTCCGGAGCCATGGGGCTGTCTTCCATTGCATCCAGTCTGAAGACCCNTCTGAGCATTTGTAGGTTGAATTGGATTCGCTGATAATTTTTGGACGAGTTTGATTGGATTCATTTTCTAAAAGTACGGAATATGTCCAAGATAATAGATAATGTGATATAAATCTGGGTCGATTAAAGTATGAAAAATTTGGATGGATGATCAATATTTTAAATTTGATTAAGTAGATATTTATTTTTTAAATTTTATAGCTAAATGTTCAAGTATATATACTTTTATACTAAATAGATAAGTATATCTTCTAATTTCAGTAAATGTATTAAGTATATAAATTTATATGTCTAGTATATATTATTTTATACTTAGTATATAAATATATATATCAATATTTTGCTATAATATTTAAAAAACGAATAATTACTTAAATTATACCCAAAATTCGACCATGTTGTTATAAGACCCAATTAGTAATGTAATTCAGTAAAGTGGCATTATGATTTAATGAATTTTTATAAATCCAATATGATTTTTATCAACAATAGTTTTATACCACATGCTCATTTTTAAAGTTATGTGTTGATGAATATCCATTTTTGTATTTTATTGACTTCTATATTTCTTTATATTATAGTTTATTATTTTACCCCTATATATATGATTATTTTACCGTGTATAATTAATTTACCAACACACAATTTATTTATCAGATTATATAATTAATTTAGTAGTAAGTATAATTCATTTACGAGAATATATAACTTATTTATCAGTATGTATAACTAATTTACCAATATATATAATTTATTTGCTGATATACATACAATTAATTTACCGATGTATATAATTATTTATTTACTAGGATATAAAATTAATTTAGTAGTATATATATAATTTATTTAGCAGTACATCAAATTGATTAATCATATATTATATAATTAATTTATCGTGTATATAACTCTATTGTCATGGTACATGTTTTATTTGATTAATTCTATTATGCATTAGTACAGTAATTATGTCCTTACTCCCAACCAAAAATATATATTTTTATTCTAGTTTTTTTTAAGGAAATGTTATTTAAAAAATAATAATTTTGACTTGTGTCTGAAGAAAGGTATCGATGCTTATTAGTAAGTCACAAATCATACACCCAAAATCTCGAATTAGTCATAATCAATTACAGAAGGAAAGATCAATATTATTCAAAACAAAATATTGAAGGGGAAAAATGTCTCAATTCTAATTTTTATAAAGTTTTCTAAAAGTAATTAATCTATCAAGCACACATTTCCACGAACTCAATAGATAACAAACAGAACCTTTAATTGGCGCCTAATCTTCTAGAAAATAATCGGATCGGGAAGATCCACCTCATGCTTAGCACAAATCCATTCGGGGAAACTCGCTAGATCTGGCTCAGTCTCCCTTATCATATTGCTATTCTAACTCGTTGAAACTCGATCCTCTTCCAAAGCAACAAGCAAGAACGACCCGATGAAGAATATAAGAACCCGAAAAGTGGATAAAAATGTATCCACGAACACCGCATACCAGCGGACTCACGTGCTAAGCTCCTAAGTCATGTGATTAGAACTATCTTGGAACCTGGATAGGTTGAGGTACTTCTGACCGCTATAGGAGGGGAAGACGGAGGATATAGGCTCTGCTATGGTGGATGGTATTGTGCTATTTTGGGTTTTGAGAATAAAAGTGGAATAAAGAAAAAGACTGACTTAAAGAGGGGAATTTATGTAAATAATAATAAAAAGGGTACATAATGATTCATTTGGTAAAAAATGGGGTATTTCTATACATCTCCTATTTGAGAAACCTAAATTCATTCTCATTCTCATCATAATATTGAAGACAACTGAAGAATAACATGTGTCTTCTAATTTATTATTTCTCACTGGTGTGTTTTCTAAATCTTTACATCCTTTGTTTTTTTTAAAGAGAAGACTAAATATGTGTATTCGTACAAATCATTGGCCACAATCTAAGTAATATAATGTTGAATTATAACTGATAAAAAATAAACAAAGTCATCTTTAAAAAAAAAAATTGTGAGTGAATGAGCTGTTTTATTGCTCTCACGAGCTATATAGCAACAAGCTACATAGTAACAAGTACCTACACCATAATCAGGAAACAAATATTAGATATCATCAGAATATCATCATTTGAGAGATCCATTTGAGAATTAATTACTTTAATAGCGTTTAAGAAATTGCTCTCAACAAACTTCACTGATAAAGACTGATCTTTGTACCATGAAAGAGCTTCTCACAAAATAAAGACTTTTGCAGTGTAAGGCCCATGCTTCAAAATAACAATTGTATAGCTATTCCAATCTCTTACTATTCCCAATGAAAGCACCTCCTTTCCCAACAAATATTTCTTCATATAAATGACGGACTAGACCCCTCACCCACCTCCATAAAGTCATAATTCTTATAATATTTAGCCTTAAGAACACGGGTTATAAGAGAATGCAGATCAGTAAGAATCCTCCAGCCTTATTTAGCAATCATAACCTGGTTGAAAATTTCCAAATCTTTAAAGCCCAATTCTCCTTTATCTTTAGGGGGACAAAGTAATTCCCATATCTTCCAATGCACTTTCTTATTGTCGTCACTTCCACCCTACCAAAACTTTGAGCTTGTAGCTCCAAATAAAATGATTTAGGAAATTGAAAAACTCACATTGCATAAGTGGGTACCGCCAACACTGCTGCTTTGATGAGAATTTCCCTTTCCCCATACAAAAGAACCTACTCTTCCAAAGTTGTAACTTCTTCCAAACTTTATCTTTAATATCCGCCAAAGCCAATATTTTCTTCTTTTCCACAATGGAGGGTGATGGTAAATTGACTAATACTTAGGACAAACATACGTGCATATAAACTATAGAAAAAACATTATCCTTCTTTTCCACAATGGAGGGTGATGGTAAATTGACCTAATACTTAGGACAAACATACGTGCATGTAAACTATAGAAAACACATTATCACATCATGAACGCAATGAAAAAGGTAACGGATTTTGGTTTTAAAATTTTAATGAAAATAATTTTCATAACCATAAAACATGCATATATCATATACAGGATCATATATAATATAAATCAAATCTAGATACATAAATCGTAGAGATAAGATTAGGGTTTACCTATTTTAGTGCGCTCCTCCTTATTTTTCTTATTGATAGTGATCAAATCTCTAACCTTAGATTTTCTTGTCTATGCTTTGGCTCTAGATTGATGAGGCGAGTGGGCACCAAGTTGAATATTTTGTTAAAGAATGATCAAGAACACTTTCTTGATCTTTTGAAACACATGAATGTGAGATGAGACTGTGAAATTACAAAAGCCTTTTTCTTCCTCACTTAGCCTATAGTGGTCGAATTCTCTCTCTCTCTCTCTCTCTCTCTCTCTCCCTCCCTCCCTCTGTGTAGAATCATTATTTTGCATAGTTTCATGAAACTAATTTTACAAATACCACCAACCAATTAATGAGTTTTGTTGAGCTAAACAAGGGACCTAATAGATTCAAATAATCTAAGCTCTAATAGTATGATAAATACATAATTATTGTATATATATAAATACTATTATTAAAAGGGATACTCCACTAATGGCCTAATATTATACTCTTAGATTAAATGGCATGCCTTTTATAGAGATTTAATCAACTAACCTTGATTAATCAATCCATCTAGCATATTCTATACCACATATAGAATCCTTGTACAATGTCATAGTTAGATAGGTGAAATTACTGTAATACCCCTCCGCCACATATGTACCTTTAAATTACCATCTTTCTATCAAGAAATAATGTTGTTGATAATTTTGTTCTCAATGGCTATTTAGAAAAATTATCAACCAATTCACAAAATAAATACTAAGATCTTGGATTTAATTATTCCATGAATTTTGAAAGACCTTAATGTGACATTAATATATAGTGTCCTTAACTATTTGGTGTTCCTGTCAATTCATAAGCTATAACCTCTAATATGCCAGAATTTGCCTCTAGTTTCACAGAGACTAGTCATTTAACAAATCAAAAGGCTATAACTCATGAAAGTAAGTTTAATCAAATGTCAAGGATTAAGATCTACATGCTAAAAGCTAGTTTGTGATAATATTAAGAATTGAGTTACGACACTTTAGTTCTTTATATTACCTGGTCCAGTTCAATACACATAACTTATTTATGTTGTACTAGTATATTTATTAAAAGTCAGATAATTCAATGATTTGAGATATATTATTCTCGTCGAGATAGACAAATATTACAATTTTTAGTAAATAAAGTATTCCATCTTTGTTTATAGATTGTAAACTAGTTAATTTAGACTTAAATAAAGAAGTAAGTCTCCCAATGATTAACACTTAATTATGGTTGTTTCTTAATATACAAATAAAGTTATAAAATCTTTTTCAAATAAATAAACTATTCAACTAAGACAGTTTAATCTAGCAAATAATATAATTGCATATAAGAAAAAGTTGTTTATACTAAAAGGGTAAAATTAGAAATCTGTGTTTTAGGGTAAATATCCTAACAATTTCCCACTTGTTCAAAAAGTAGTTACTCAAACTAAATATACTAAAAAGATCAAAAATATTCCAAATGACCAAAATTAATAAAAGTAAAATTTAGCTGTTTAACTAACAACTTCAAAAACTAAGAAAAGAGATGAAGATCATAAACTCTCTCTTCATCGTTTTCTTGACAACTTTCTCTCTCATCCTCTAGAAAGTCTCCACTTCTACTGATGAAGGTAGTATTGGTAGATTGTCTATAAAGAATGTAGCTCTTTTCTCCTTTTAAGTAGCTAAGTAGAAAATATTTTGCCGAGTTCTTGTTAACTTTATCTCCCACTTTCTTACATGGGTATACTTTGCAAGCCCATATCTTTAGATACTCTAAGCTCTTTACATAGCCCATCCACATCTGGAAAGGTATCGAAATAACTTTATCTGATAGAGTAAAGTTGAGGATGTACAAACCCATCTTCAAAATATAATCTCAATACATTTTCGACAGCAGCGACTTCTTGTACATCAGCTCTATCGCATATTTGAGTCTGATATTATACTTTTCAGTAGTTCTTATACGACTATGCTTATAAATAGTTGCATATTCAAATAGAATAGCAAGATCAACTAGTGTTGGTCTCAGTAGGTCACATAGAGAATTTATATCTCTGTGTTCAACTTCAATCTTGAACTTCTTGACCTTGGTGCCGGGTCCTTTTTATCGAACTCATAGAAAACATCTAGGACTTCATCATATTTCTTCAGAAGATACACTAGTCCGAAGTCTGAATATTCATCAACAAAAGTGACAAATAATATATGCTTGTTGTAGGAAACTACCTCTCTAGATTCACAGATATGCACATGTACGCACTCCAAACATGCCTCAGCTTTCTCATAATGAGTGGCAAGATGATACTTGTACTTTATAGGCTTCTTGCAATCTTCACAGTCTATGTCATTGCTGATATCTACTTCATGTAACTGACCCCAGCTTTATAAGTCTACGAAATTCTGAACATGACATGTGTCTAAGTCACTTGTTACTACAAGAAACATGACTTTCGCCGACGCATTTTGTCATCGAAAAAGTAGCATAAAACCGTCGGCGAAAGGTATTCAACAATTATCGATGCAATTCTTCATCGACGACTATCATCGGTATAAAACCGTAGCTAAATGTCACTTTCTGACAGAAATTTAATTTCGTCAGTAAAAATAACCTTCACCAATGCATTAGTAAATTTTACCGATACACGATTCGTGTCGGTGAAAGTTTTCTGTCGGTAAAAATATGACCATATTTGAAATCTACTTGCCTTTCACCGACGAATAAACACATCGGTGAAAGTCAAACAATTATCGACGCATTTATGCATTGTTGAAAGTTATTAAATAAATAATTTATAAATGTACAATACATTTTCCGACAACAAAATGCGTCGGTGAAAATATCTAGAAAATATTTTTAAAAATAAAAATACCTTTACCGATGACAAAACCCGTCGGTGAATGTATTTTCATAAAATATAAATTAAATTTATTAATTTGTTAAAAAAATTATTTAATTGATTGTTATAATTATTTATTAATTAGTAATAATTAATAATTAATTTGGTTAACTAATATATTAAAATTTAGAAGAAGATATATTAACACAAATTTTATTAAATAAATAAAATATACAAATTGTATCTAAAATTAGAACATATTATAAAATAAAAATCGTCTACGATTCTGGAGATGGAGGTAGTGGCATCTCGATGCCGAGCTTTGCAATCAATGCTTGAAGCATCCGATTTTACTCGTTGAGTCCTCGCTGAGTCTCCTCAAGCCGACGTAGGTTCTCTACTTCCTTTTCGGCCATTTATCGCTGAGTCTCGTCGATCTGCCGTGCGTGCTCCGCATCCTTCTCAGCTAGCTGCTGCTTCAAGGTGGCGATAGTCCCAGCGACTTGTCCCGTGCTGGCAACCCTCTATCCTTCTATACTTTTTAGCTGAGGGAGTGCTCCCAACTCTTTCTGCCACCTAGATCTAGTCCCTAAAGCCTTAGAGATGATCTGAAATTCATCGACCTATTCTGGCCCCACCACAGACTCAGCAGACGAGGCACCATCCCCAAGCTCAGACTGAGTACGAGACTGAGTTTGAGTGAGCGCCTCCGCCCTGGACGTAACCATCTCCGCCTACAAAATAAAATAAAAATTAAAGTAATTAAAATTTATATACGCAAATTAAATATTTTAAATAAACATAATGAATTCTTACATGTTTCTCCTGGGTGTACTCGTTCCGCCAACCAGATGACTTGAGATGGTGGCTCTTGAAGTAGTCGATAGGGCTCATAAGCTCCCTGGTCTCTGGGTTGCCCTATGAAAAATAGGAAAAAAAGGTAGATTATTTGGTTATAGTATATTTTGTACTAACTAGAGAAAAAGTTTGACTTTCTAACCTTTGCCTTTATTTGACTAATCATGGTAGACGTCCCCTGTGCAGGCGAATACAATTGCCTAGACCGATTTTCTGAGTTCTGTGTCGAAAGTTTCTTCAAAAAGACACAAGTTGTTAATTTCACCATTGATTATAATTTATTATTAATAATTAAATTTTATTTTTTGTAAAAGCATGTTAATTACTTCAAACTCTTGAGAACCAAAACGATCACACAAAATATTCTACTGATCGAAGGGAATGTTCTTGTACGGATTGGCCTTAATAAATGCCATATCTCTCTTACCCCCCATTTTTGTAAAATGATTCCACATCATATTGCGCCAATCCTGTAAATATGCCATCATGGATTGCTTAATAGAGTCCATAAAGAGTGCATCGGACCGAGGATAATCAAACTTTACCTACGAAATTAAAATGGACAATTATTAATAAAGACTTTTATTAAAATAGCTTAAAATAAATATTTTAGGAAACTCACTCACCTCCATCCAGTTCAAGATGAGCTCAATGTCTTCTTTCTTCACATCTTTCTACATCGGAGTGGAAGCTGGGATAGTGTCTCTAACCATCTTGGCAAGAATGTTCAAGAACATCTTGCCATGATCTAAGATAGGCTTCCCTATCTTCTCACAAAAGTCGACCTTCAATCGGTCAGTCTTAAGCCTCCTAAGTTCTTTTTCGACCGAACAACCTCTCGTCTCTTCCCTAACTCTCTTTCCCTTGGGATCATGTCTATGATCTCCAGAGTTAGAACCGGAGGTAGCACTAGTTGCTAGGGGAGCACTCTCGTGGCTAGACATCCTACAAAAAAAAATATTATCATAGTTTAAAAACGTTACATAGCAATATAAAAAATAATAAACACAAAATTTTCAAAACTCTACACACACTAGAATATAAAATTATGTTACATTATCAGATATTTCATTCTCTTCTTCAGAACTTGTATCACTATCGTCATCAAATTTAACTTCTTCATCATTATATTCCTCTAAAGTATCGTCTTCGAACTCATCATCATCAACTAAGAAGTCATTAGGGGTCACAACACGAGCTTGACAGATAAGGTCATCAATATTGTCAACTTCATCTGGTTCAACGTCTTCCCGATGAAATCGAACATTTTCCATTTCCGGAAGCTCAACCCACAATTGGAATGACAAAGAATTCACTTCTTGCAAAATAGGAACATTGGTGCTTGATGTAATATCAAAAACATCTACCGCATCTGGAAAGTCCTATATGTTTCGAGATGTATACCTGCTAACAAGTTTCCACAATGGCCCATTCTTATCATCATTGGTGTAATAAATCAGCTATGCTTATGATGCAAGTATAAATGGGTCATTTTTGTACCAGTAAGCACCTGTGTATATATTTGTGAATTGTTCATCTAGTTGAATCCATTTTTTTCTCGGATCAGTGTCGAACCATCTGCATCTAAACAATATCACATTGCACCCTTTAATATATGACAACTCTAGAACTTGTTCAAGTATACCATAGAAGTAGTTCCCATCAGATCCAGGAACACGGACATCGCAATTCTGGGTGTTGCGTTTACTGTCACGCTTATCAACTAGAAACTTTACCCCATTCACCACATGACCAGGATAGGAGGAATTTGAGAAGTTGGATCTACTAGCCAATGCATACAATTCATTGTTGAGCTCATCTGAACTTGATGTTCGTAATTGATTTATCTAATATAAAAAATCATTAGATAACACATAATTTGGGGCAAAGATGAGCGAAACTTAGGAAATTATAAAAGAAAAGCTTACTTGGGATTTAAACCATGCAGAAAACTCAACTTCTATTGTCGTTCTAGGTTTGCACTACCTTTAGCCTCTAACTCTCTCATATGCTCACTACATGTATATAGTGTCATACATCAAGGAAGTTCTAATAACATTGAACAAAAAGCATAGAAGGGTATAAAATATTTATTCAAGATATTTTTGTACTTCCGGGCAGTTGTTCATTACGTACCACTCAGCTTTAAGCCGATCAGAAGGATTAAGTATAATAATATCTTGTTTGCCTAGTGGGTGACCAACAGACTTAAAGACTGACAATATGTGGTTTAGTCGAGCATCAACAGCAATTTTATTACATTCAGGTCAATTGAATCGAGTTTCGACACCCCGCAAATACATAGAGCAAAATGTAAGCGCCTCTACAACGACATACACTTCAGCAATAAACCCTAATCGGACATTTCGTGGTTCAGCTGCAAATAAAGGATATTTTTGGTCAAACTCCTTCTAGGCAAGACCATCTGTAGGGTATCTCAAAACACCATCTTCTTTTGGCCTTCCTAAATCATGCCATCTCATGTCCTTTGCAATATGCCGAGACCTATACAACTGCTTCAATCAGGATGTAATGGGAAAATACCTTATTACTTTCTTCGGTATTTTTTTCTCTACTTCCCAATGGCTTTCACCATATACTGGACAACTATTTAACTCTGAGTTCTCTTTCCAAAATATAATACAATCGTACTTGCATACATGAATTGATTCGTATCGAAGACCGATATCACGTAACTTTGCCTTAGCCTCATAGTGCGATCTAGATAAATTAGTCCCATCTGGAAATGCTTCAAGCAACAATTCGAGTAACATATCAAATGATTTATTGCTCCACTTGTTGAGGACTTTCAAATGCATCAATTTAACTAAAAATTTAAGTGATGAGAACTTTGTGCACTAAGGATACAACTCTTTCTCCATCTCCTCAAATAACTTGCTAAACTTGTCTGAGTCTTGATTGCCATCTGTCAGGATGTCATGGGATGTCATCCAAGTTTGGATCAACTTCATGACTTGGTCCACTTACTCTAGCAATATCAGCCATGAGATCATACCTCTCATACCATTCGTCTTCGCTTTCCGCAGTTACTACTAGAAATGATTCTCCGTGATATGACCATATAGTATAGGACTGTTCGATGCCCATCTCAACTATATGTTGTTCCATTGTATCTGGGTCTTGGAATTTCCCATTCAAACATCTTCTACACGGACATCTCACTTTACGTTGGTCGTTAACAAATGCTTTTGATCTCTCAGCAAAAGCCTTTGCACCACTTCTAAACTGAGCTGACAATCGATTCCTTATACTCCTCTAGCTCTTGTCGATGTCCATTTTATATTGTCCACATATAGCAAAGAACAATTATCGGTAAAGAGTGCATACAATGGCATATAGGCATATATATAGCTCATATGCAAGTGCTTCCATGTGCATGTGTCCTAAATACACCTTATTACTCCACTACTAAAAGGTAAGGCCCTATCCCATTCAAGATTACTTTGTTATGTGGTCTATCATTCACTCAAATATTGTTCCGTTCACGCTGAAATTCTGGCAGTAACTCCCCACAGTTCTCCTAAGTGTGCTACATATATGTACACACTTGGAGAACACAAGGAGATACCACCATAACTCGACCAGAGAACAATATTTATAAGCAAATGACAATATATAACGTATAATCCCAAATTGTCCAAACAAGACAATTCAGAAGTCGATATCGAGATGCATAATCTCTCACCGGCTCTTGAATGGGTCTAAGGTAATTTCTTTTTTAGCATAAAATAAATCATATATATATTAAAGATAGTTGATAAGTGTACATATTTGAAAAGAAATCATCAACCAACAGAATAATTATAGATCGATTATTCTCTTCTATAGATATTTTTATAATTTCGGTACACAAGGAGATATCGGGACTCCTAGAGTTATTTTGGGAAATTTACCATGTTTTATATCTTATAGGGGTGTTTTATCATTTTAGTTATCATATGATTATTTTTTATTTAATACACAATTTTAATTTACTATGATTTTAATCTAATATTAAAAATTATTATGTATATTATGAAATCTAAAATTTTTAAGGGATAAAATTTTAAGTGCCAAAAAAAAAGGGGGAACTTGTACCGCTTTTAGGGGATCCTAACCACTAAGGATCCTCTAAAAGATGGTACAAGTTCCCCCCTCTTTTTTGGTATTCAATATTTTATTACACATTTTGGTGCACTAAAATGATGAAAACATGTTCCAAAAATTATATTTAATAAGCTGCACACACGACACCGAGTACCAAGAGGTGTGCACACTAAGTGTGCATACTCGGCACTTAATACCAAGTGTGTGCATATATGTGCACACACAACACTTGAAACCAAGTGTGTGCACATTTCCACAACAAAATCACCTACATTATAATACAAATTAGACATAAAACTAAAATATATAGATAACTATAAAAACTAGAAAAAAGAAAAATAGAGCCATATGACCAAAAAAGAGAAAAAAGAATTTGTAATAAATAAACAAAATTTACTCTGCTTGTGCCCTGAATAAGTTGACAATTTGACCCCTGGCTCTAAAACAAAATTAGATATAGTTGCTAACTACGAGATCGCTTAAAACTACTACTATTAACATTTTCTCGGTTTAATATGCGTCAGTAAATCATAGACATTAACAGAATACTAAGTGAGGGTGAAGCTCAGGGAAGAAGGTTTGGTTTGGAAGAGCGTAGAGATAAATAAAAATGCCCAATTTTCAAATGGAGTAGAGGAGGCTATCTCGTTCATAGTCCAAAGAGCTAGTGCTTTTGTTACGACTACGAACTCATGGGATCGTGTGGCTAAATTGGAAGTCATTAATATTTTGTTGGATACGAAATTTGAGCAGAATGTCACAGTCCTTCCCCTATTGTTGGATTCGAAATCTACAATGCTTCCATGGGATGTGTTCAATGATGAGAGGCTACGAAAATATTTTCACAAACGAATTTGGCTAAGCGATTCTGAAAGTTCCCGAACTGCTAGACATGCTCTTAGGATTATAGCCAAACATGCCGCTGGTCTTGGAAGCAATGAAAGTTCTGATATGGATGAGATAATAGAACTCGTTAGGTCTTCACTATCTGGAGTTCTCTACCTTATTGTATTTTGATAGGGACTGGTGATGAAGGAAGTAAAATAATTGTAACTACGAATAAGAAAGATCTCATAATTAGCATCGCAGGCACCATCCAATGATATCGTTTAGGATGTCCAAGTGAAGATGAGTTGTGGAGTATATTTGAAAATGTAACAAAATCTCATAATTGGAAGGAACACTTGAGTCATAAAACTACTGTTATTAACATTAGAGTTTTCACAGGCATGTTCACGAACATTTCAATAGCATAATGAATAACAAGTAAGCTCATTAGCATGAACCAAAGTAACAAAACCTCTGAGATATGGAAGCACAAACTACAAACTTCATTATACATATATTTACGTAAACAGTATGCGTAGTTATAGGATAAAAATGTATTCTTAGTAAATTAGAGATGGATTAAGGTAGATCTCTACTATACTAATTCGAAGTTACCTTAATTTATGTCCTAGTGTGAAATTAGCAAAAACACTTTACTTAAATACCTCATAATTTGTTGCACAAATTAAAAAAGCTTACAAAGATTTGGTATTGAATAACATATTGATTTAATAGAGGAGGAGTACAGGAACTCAAAAAGGTTTTTTTGTAGTGAATTATTGATACAATATTAACTTTGTTGATACAATAGGTTAAAAGCACCCTTAGACCCTCATATAACACCATAGATCAAGTTCTTAACTTAAAAACACTATTTCAAGCATCAATCTCACACTAGAAACTAGCTTTGTTTAGCAATGCATGCACAATCGGCTTACTCCTACATAAGCACCACCCAATTTTGAGTTTCATCACCAACACAGTGGATTAAAAGTTGTCTAAGCTAAGCACTTCCACATTGCTAGTTCTATATACGTTTATTTCTTATATTTTCTTAGTGCATACACTATCATGGCTACATAAACAATGACATTCTCTTAAGTTCCTCGTTAAATTACTGTTAAGCTCATATTTTCACATAAGCAGTGACTGGTTTTAGTACTTTACTTCATTTATAGTTTAAAATCATCAAAACATGGGTACGACAGCAACTAAAAACCACTCCGATTCCTAGTTCTATTCCACCTGATAGACTAGAAATAACTCCAAACACTTGTATATCATCCTACATCATTTTTATCCTCTAATCACATCATCTTATTATCAAACCAACAGCAAATATAAGATATTTTTTTTATCTATATTATATGATCAACTCGTTTTCCATACACATCTACTAGTTGTCATTTGGCCTGCTCTTCGGACTAAATATCCATTGAGCTAAGTTTTCTCCTCACTCTCTTATTTTATGTCTCATATCTATATTAAAAACCAATTGAAACTATAAAGTAATTCAGTGCCTTATGCCTCGTGCGTACACTTCACAGATATTTTAGGTATTTTTGATTATTCGAACTTGAAGATGGCTCAAATTTATTGAAAACAACTGACCAAAATACATATCAAAACTAAGACCATGACGCAAATTCAAGATGATCGGTTCTCTAACATAAGATAGGTGCAAACAGATATGAATTTTAAAGTGATGATTCTAAATAAAATTTAGCATGCAAAGAAAAAAAAGGCAAAAATAGGGACAACTATAGTGATGAATCTAAACTACCAAAACCAAAGTTTCTAACTTTGAACTTTTACAATTGCAAAAGACAATATCTTGATAAAATTTCAGTAAATAAAGTGACAAGTGATATACAAAAGTAATCTTCTGTGTAGAGATAATTTAACATGAAATAAATTAAATCATGACTGAAGCAAACAAAATTACTTAGTATCACAGAACCCAGCATCATAAACACGAACCTAAAAAAGATATAAACATGTAAAATAGGAAATCGAAACAGGTAATAGAAATCGCACTCAGAACCACACATAAAATTAAAAAAAAAAATAAATACACAAAATCAATTTCAGAAGTACTTACCTTTCAAACCACAAGATTACTGAGAAAAGGAGACCACGAGCCCAAAAGACCAAGCAAAACAAATTGAGACCAAGCAAAAGAGAGAGGAACCGAGAGCAAAAGAGAGAGGGCGTCGGAAGAGAGAAGGGCGATAAGGAAGGAGTGATAGTGAGGGAAGAGTGCCAGAAGAGAGAGAAATGGGCGGCGAAAGAGAAAGAGAGAGAGGGAGGGGCTGTGAGCGATGAGAGAAAGGGAAAAATAGGGGCTGCGGCTGAATTGAGACTAAGAGAAAGAGGGGAATAGGGTTTTGTTGTAAAAATTTACCGACAGATTTTACATAGCCCGTCGGTGAAAGTCTGCTTTCTTGTAGTGACTTACCAACGGGTGAATATTTTCCGTTGGTGAATGTTTTTTAAAAAATATGACTATATAAAAACGACCGTGTTTTAACTTTAAAGGAAGACACTTTCACTGACGGATAACACAAACCCGTCGGTAAATGTATTTTTATAAAATAACTTTTTTTGGGATAAAAAAAATACTGGTGCCCAAAAATTAATATTCGCTGGAAAAAATCTAATTTTTTGTCCACATACTTTTTACCGACGAAAAGTTAATCATGCATCGGTATATTGAATATATACCGACGAGTAGCCCGTCGGTATAAAGGTTACAAAAGTTGATTTTTTAGGCTATCATTTGCTGACGGGATTAGGTTAAACTGTCAGTAAATGTAACTTTCCTCGATGAGCTAACCTTAGTCCGTTGAGAAAAGTTGATTTTCTTGTAGTGTGTGCTAATAAATGGTGTTGCGCTCCTTCCTAATGCCTTTCACCATCTCTTAGAGTTTTCTAATACTCATCATTAAAGATGATGTACTTTATGGCTTTGGGATTTGAACATAAAGTCCATTATGCATTTCTCCCACACAGTATAATAGATTGTTATAGAAGATATGTACCTTCTTGTCAAATACAAAATAATAGCCTTCTATATACATCTTCGATACTGAGAGAGTATTCATACTAAACTCTAGTGCGTAGTAGCAATCTTTCACGATCATGGAGTTATCATTGATCTTTAAGTAAGCATCACCCATGCCTTTAATTCAAACTCTTCGATTGTCTCCAACTTCCATATGACGAACAACGTCAGTTAATTGATTTGCTTCAATGATCAATTTCTTATCATTGCAAACATTGACACTAGGTTTTTGAGTCCACTAGCTAGAAATCTCGCATATCCTCAGTTGAGAGAGATTTTCTTGGCCTTCCAAATAACGTAACTATTAGAAAAGATCTTAACCTCTTTTCAGTAGAGGTATCCTCATGTTGGTTATTATTTAATCTTATTGAATGCTGTGATGTCTCCATAGATGTCTGTATTCTACTCTGTGTATAGCATTCCTTTGTCTCTTTTCTCTTTCTAGAAACTTTATTCATCTTATGAAAAAATATTTCCCTAATAAATTACAAAGTCATAAAATTCCCAATTAGACAAAAGTCATAAAATAAATCCAATTCACAATCGAATGTAATGAATTTAATTCACAATTAAATCCTATAAGTTTAATTCTCAATTAAACACATAGGGAAAGATAATCGAATACAGATATCTTTGTTTCGATTTAATTTTGTAGTAAGATAACAAGAGTATTCATTATCTTGAGTAAGAAAATAAATACCTCAATAAGAATATTAGTTATTAGGAATGAACTTTGACAAAATCATCAACTGTTATGATTTAAAAATCAAAGTAACTAATTTAAATTGAGCAAGTAATTTGTGCAAGATGTTGTAGTACACATAAAATAAGAAACATATATATAATGACATATAATCAAACAAGAAGACTATATATTATACTCTTATTTGTCATTTGAAAACTAAGGATAAACTGTAGACAAGTATGCAAATTATAATCCTCCTAGTATCAACTAAGTTTACTAGTTTATCTGAATATAAAAGAATTTAGAATACTTTACATTAAATCTATCAAAATAAAATGCTTGTGAAGAATCCCTAAGACTATCACAAATATTCAAGGTATTTTGACCTACCATAGATTACAAGTCACTTAAGGGTAATCATGTGAATCTACAAGTCAAATGTGAACAATTTACTTTAGACAAAAAGACAAATATCTCCTATTTTAGTTTGCTAATTATCCTATTTATCAGTCCATAGAATTACTAGCATAGTTCCTACGGGAGGTTAATAATATTCTATATTGAATGTGTAACCATCATTTCAATTTACAAGATTTCTTATACAATACAGTCTCTTAAAGGAGATCAGTACGTAAAGTCCACTAGCAAATTTATCCTAAGAGATTCAAGACTAGTAATACCTAAATGAAAACCTTCCTACGGGAGCTCAACAAGATTCTGAGGTGAGGCACATCTTTAAAACTATTGGACCAATGAGGAGACCATGGATATCTCATACTCATTCCCTCTCAATCTTTTAAAATTTTAGGGATTCCTGATTTTTTTTCCAGTTATCTAACTTACTTAGTAACCACAATTATATATATCTAATTATGCGACTTAGAGATAATGAGCTAATTTAAGACATTATGACATACTATTCTAGATATATTGTTATGACACACTATATTATACATCTCATGCATATAAAAATAGACAATAAAAGCATACAGGACATAACAATTAAATAAGAAAGTCTGCGGATTGTAAATCATTCAAGTAAAATTTTTCCAAAAGAAAATTCAATTGATCAATAATCTTTCAAACAAAGATAAACAATTGAAAACATTATTTAATCCAAGTCATGTATAAACATTAGTTTTGAAAAAATCTAACTAAGAAACTTTAATCGCTAATTTATTCAACTGATAATTTTAAAGATTTTTAGTAGTAGAATTTAATCAGATTAAATTCTAAATGTATTTATAAAAATAAATAACTAATTATAAAAATATTTTGTATAAAATTTTTACAAATAATTATAAATGTAAGTAGTGAATATAAATAACTTTGTACACATTCATTAATTTTCTCAAAATTAATCATTTAATTTTCAATAAAGAATTTAAAGAATGGTTTAAATAATTTTCAATAAAAAATTTAATCAAAAATTTAAAATCCTCCCACTCAATATGGCAGTCATATTGAATGTGTTTTCTAAAAAACATAATTATCTTATAATTATCAAAAAAAAAATTTCACATAAAATATTACCATAATTATCAATATTTTAGGTAAAATACCATCATAGAACATATTACCATAATTATCACATAATTAAAATATTTTGGTAATCAAAATTAAAACATTTTAATCTCATTAAAATCAAGCTCCAATTTCCTTATAAATCATGAAAACAAATAATTATCCTTGTATTATTATTATCCTTTTAACTAATATAATTAATCTCATTAATTAACTAATATAATTAATCTCATTAATTAATATTAATTATTAAATAATAAAAATTAATCACATTAATAATTATTAAATAATAATTCAAAATTAATTAAATTCAATAATTAATGTTTTCTTGTAAAACATATTATCCTATATGTAAGAATTAAATTCATAACTAATTCTTATCTAAATTTAAAAATATCTAATATTTTTAAACCTTTGACTTATAAGGATAATTTAAATAATTAGAGAATGAATCACATTTATTATCTAATTATTAATTGATTAAAGATTTAATTAATTTATCTAATCTTATTTTAATATCATTAAGATACTATCTTGCACTCGTTAAGAACTAAAAGATAATAAAAGATAATTATTTTTAATTATAAATTTTCTATTTCTATAACTATATTTAAAAAAGATTAATTGTAATATTCTAAATCAGGAAATAATTAAAACTATTTTAATTAATCTTAATTAATTAGAAACTTATAACTCATATAATATTTCTAATTTATCTAGCTTGTTAATCTAATTATAATCAAATAATTCTAATAATTAAATAAAGATCATACCTAAATTTAATTGTAATAGAAATCTAATCATTATTAAATTTCTATAATTAATTAAAATTATTTAATCAAAAAAGTATACAACTTTCTAATTAATTAATTATACTAATTAATTACCTAATTAATCTTATTAATTAGCTATCTAATTAATCTCATTAATCAGTAGAGTTACTAATCAAATTAGTTACTCTAACTATATTCTAATTACTATAATCAGAATAATTACTAGATAAATAGTTATTACAATTTAGTATTAAATATTAATCTAATTAACTTCAAATATTTTCTATCGTAATTAATCTCATTAATTAAAAATTTGAATAATCTATAGATAATAATTATTTAAATCTAATCTCATTAGATCTAGTTTCGAATTTAAATTAAGATAATTACCAAATTTAAATTATTCAAATTTAAACTATCATGATTTATGGATAATTATCTAATCATATTTAATCTCATTAAATTTCAAATTAATTTGAATAGTTGTTATCTATTTAAATTCAAAATTAAATAGAAAGATGTAGAAAATCTTATCTAATTTTAAAAAATAGTAGATATCCTATAAATTCAAATTAACTATTAAATTTATTAGGATAATATCCAATCATATCTAATCTCATTAAATATCTAATTAATTTGAATTGTCATTATCTATTTAAATTCAAAATTTAAATATTAGAGATAATTAGGAAATTTTATCCAATTTCAAAAATTAGTAGATATCCTATTTGAATTCAAATTAATTACTAGATATTCTAATTGTCTAATAAAATTAAATCTACATTATCCATTTAAATTCAAAATTTAAATAGAAAAGGATAATATAAGAAATCTTATCTATTTCAAAAATAGTAGAAATCCTATTCAAATTTAAATTAACTATTAGATAATATCCTATTTACTTAATTAATTCAAATATAACATTATCCCATAGTAAATCAAATTTAAAATAGGATAATTCAAAAATAGATAACTATTCTAATCTTATTTGAATAGATTCCTATTTCAAAATTTGAATTCAGAATAATTATCTAAGTAATTCAAATTTAATATTATCCTATAGTAAATCAAATTTAAAATACAACAGTTTAAAATTTGGAAAAAAAAACTATCCTAATTTAATCGGACAATTACCCAATTTAAGATTTGAATTCAAATTTAGATAATTATTATTAAATAAATATATATTTTTAAAAATAGGAAATTAGTGGTGGTGGTCGAAAAACCACCACCAGAACAGCAGTGTCACCACCACTTGAAAGGTTAGTGATGGGAGACGAAAATGGTGGGGATAGGGGATGGCAGGCGTAGGTGGTGCTCGACCCTAGGATGCGGCAAAGCCGCGCTTGGCATACGGCCAGGGTGCAAGTTAGCCCGTGCCCCCCTCCTTCCATTTTTTTTTCATAAAAAGAAACTGAAAAATTAAGAAAAAACAACAACTAAAAATCTGGAAAAAATTCAGATTTTCAAATACATTAAAAACATGTTCATGAATTTATTAACCATAAAATTCAAGAACACCCAAACCTAATCTTGCTAGAATCACAACTCATAATTTTTCTCATCATGTAAAAACCAATAGTATATGTAATTAAACATTATTCATCACTATGAATTATTTAATTATCATAAACAAAAATTACTCAAAATCAATCATATAACCTAGATTATACAATTAGATAAATATTATGCTATACATATAAACCTACACTCTAATACCAATTGATGGTAAATTGACCTAATATGTAGGACAGACATACATGCATGCAAAATATAAAAAACACATGTTCACATCATGAACGCAATGGAAAAATTAGCGGATTTAGGTTTTAAAATTTTTCATGAAAACAATTTTCATAACCATAGAATATACATATATCATATACAGGATCATGTATAATATAAATCAAATCTAGAAACATAAACCCTAGAGATGAGATTATGGTTTACCTTTTGTAGCGTACTCCTCCTTGATCTCCTTGTTGATGGTGATCAAATTTCTAACCTTAGATCTTCTTGTCTATACTCCGGCTTTAGGTTGACGAGGGAACTGGGTGCTAAGTTGAATCCTTTGTTGGAGAACGATCAAAAACACCTTCTTGATCCTTTGAAACACCGAGATGTGAGATGAGACTGTGAGATTACAAGAAACTTTTTCTTCTTCTTAGCCTATGGTGGCTGAACTCTCTCTCTCTTTCTCTCTCTCTCTCTCTCTCTCTCTCTCTCTCTCTCTCTCTCCCTCTGTTTCATGTGCAGCACTACTAAGGTGTTTTTTTTCCCTTATATATCTTATATATATAGAGCCCAAAATTGCTAGTCCTAATCCAACTAGGATTGAGCTTGTTCTCCAATTTAGGCTTTGGGTGTATTTTTATAAATATGTCTAATTCATGTAACTTATTTATAAAAATACCAACTTCTGTGTAGAATCATTATTTTGCACAATTTTATGAAAATAATTTCACAAATAACACCAACCAATTAATGAGCTTTGTTGAGCTAGATAAGGGACCTAATAGATCTAAATAATCTAAGTTCTAATAGTATGATAAATACATAATAACTTTTATTATAGTATTTATATAAATACTATTAGTAAAAGAGACACTCCACTAATGGCCTAATACTACACTCTTAGATTAAATATCATGCCTTATATAGAGAATTAATTAACAAACCTTGATTAACTGATCCATCTAGCAAATTCTATGCCACATATGGAATCTCTATACAATACCGTAGTTGGATAGGTAAAATTACTATATTACCTCTCTATCACATATTTACCTTTAAGTTACCATCTTTCTATCAAAGAAAAATGTTATCAATAATTTTGTTCTCAATGGCTATTTAGAAAAAATTATCAACCAATTCACAAAGTGAATACTAAGATCTTAGATTTAATTATGCCATGAATCTTAAAAGACCTTAAAGTGATAATAATATATAGTGTCCTTAACTATTTGGTGTTCCCATCAATTCATAAGCCATAACTTCCAATATGGTAGAGTTCATCTCTAATTTCATAGAGACTAGTCATTTAACAAATCAAAAGGCTACAACTCATGAAAACAAGTCCAATCAAATATCAAGGACTAAGATCTACATGCTAAGAGTTAGTTTGTGGTAATACTAAGAATCGAGTTACGACACTCCAATTCTTTATATTACTTAGTCCAGTTCAATACACATAACTTATTTATATTGTACTAGTATTTCTATGAGAAGTTAGACACTTCAATAATTTGAAACACATCATTCTCATCGAGAAAGACAAATAGTATAATCTTTAGCAAATAAAGTATTCTATCTTTAGTTACAGATTATGAACTAATTAATTTAGACTTAAATAAAGAAACAAGTCTCCCCATAATAAGCATTTAATCATGTTTTTTTCTTTATATACAAATAAAGTTATAGAATCTTTTTCAGATAATTAAACTATTCAACTGAGACAATTTAATTTATCAAATATCATAATTGTATATAAGATAAAGTTGTTTACACTAAAAGGGTAAAATTTAAAATCTGCTTTTCAGGGAAAATATTCCAACAGAGGGTAGTCCTAAATATTTTTATATAAGACTGATAAGAGTCCAAACCCAAAATACTTTGAATAGAAGCTCTTTCCCCATCTCCAATATTAGGATTAAATGTTACTAATGACTTATCAAAGTTGATGCAATATCTTGGGGCATTTTCATAACCCTAAGAATCTCTTTTACACTATTACTTTCTTCAACATATGCCTTGCAAGAGATAAGACTGTCATCAACAGAAAAGAGATGACTCACCCTTGGGCCACCTGTATAAGAGAAACCCGTTTTTTTTTTTCATTTTCTCTGCTTCCACTAATAAAAAAGAAAGCCGTTCTGCATAAATTAAAAACAAATAAAGGGAAAGAGGATAACCCTGTCGCAAACCACGTTGAGCCACAATATTACCCCTGGTAATTCCATTGATAATAAAAGAGAAGGAAGGTCGGGATACGCAGTGAATAATAAGCTCTCTCCAACTACTACAAAACCCTAAAGTCGCCGTCATTTTATCAACAAAGCTTCACTTGATGTGGTTTAAGCCTTACTTATATCGAGCTTTAGGCTCATCTATCCTTTAGATCTATTGTTAAGCTTCTCGAGTGAATACAAGGCTTTAAACACCACTATAGTATTTTTTGAGACGAGGCATCTTGGCATAAACACACTATGAGTGTCTAAAATTCTAAGGGTTAAACCGTTTTCAACCTGTTAACAAAAACTTTAGTAATGACCTTATAAAACACATTACAAAAGCTAATAGATCAAAAATCAGAGGCTTTTTTTAGGTTTACGGTCTTTGGAATGAGGACTATATAAGTTTTATTCAACTTTCTCATTGCTCCACCATTATTTAAAATTTTTAAATAGATTCTACACACCATTGCTCTAACCAAATGCCTACATCTCTAGTAAAATATTGCCAGATACCCATTAGGTCCAGGAGCTTTCAAAGGTCCCATATCAAAAATAGCTTCCTCAATCTCATCTTCACTAGGTGCTTTTGCACACATCAAATAGACATTTATTTAAGTTGCTAAATGTTCTTTAGTTTTGCAAAATTGACCAAGCGTAGATTTTATAGACTTTTAGAAGCTTTGTGGTTTGCTTTTCTTGACGGTTAAGTCTTCGATTGAAGAATTTATGCCTTTCGCTGAGGACACATTTGAATCCATGATCGAGGTTTGTAAAACGGCTTTCCTTATAAAATAGACAAATCGATCTGAACATCTAGCTTGGAA
This sequence comes from Parasponia andersonii, assembly GCA_002914805.1. Lineage (NCBI taxonomy): Eukaryota > Viridiplantae > Streptophyta > Magnoliopsida > Rosales > Cannabaceae > Trema > Trema andersonii. The sequence continues at coordinate 192,199 of JXTB01000496.1, forward strand.
AAAATTGATAGAGAATTTGCTAGGGTTTCTGCTGCAGTACCGAATAGTGATCTGCTAGGGTTTCGCTATAGTTCCTACCCGCTAGAGTGATCTGCTAGTGTTGTTTATTTTTCTACAGTGCCGATTGTCATGGTCACCATGGGTGACGAGATCTTGGATCACAAAGACCTTTTTTCATTCCATAAGAAAGACATTGTGGCTGATTCTTCTTTGGCTCCCCATTCAAAATCCTTTGCTGATGTGGTTCTCAACAAGAAAACAATGGTTATGCCCCTCCCTTCCACATCTTCTATTCCTCAACAAAAGAGTGCTTACGTTTCAGTCAAGGTTAATCCTACTGCAGTAGAAGAACGATTGAATCTTTGTAAGTTTTCTCTTATTGGACGTGTCATTTTATCTAAGGGTGAAAAACCTTGGTCTTTGCTTGATTTGAAGGCAAGACTAGATTCAATTTGGAAAATTTTATCTTGGCGCCTTATTTATTTGGGAAAGGGGTACTTTCTAATTTTGTTTACTTCAGAGCAAGATAAACCCGTGCTTGGAGTATGAGTTCTTTGAATATTAAACTAGGTATCTTAAGACTTCAGCCATGGGTTCTCGGTTTCGTACCTAGTGAGCAAAAGAGTACAAATGTTCAAGTTTGGGTCTGTTTTTATGAATTACCATGGGAATTTTGGCATCCACAAATCCTTTGAAGATTGACCAGGCTACTCTTAATGGGTATTTTGGTCATTTTGCTTGAGTTTTGGTAGATATTGACCTCAAGAATCCTTTGCTTGACTCAATTCAAGTTGAGAGCGGAGATGAATGTCGTTTTGTTTATCTCTCTTATGAGAGACTTCCCGATTTTTGTTCTACTTGTTCCTCTATTGGCCATGTTCCTTCTCATTGTTATCATAATAAACCAAAAGAGGACAAGGAAAAGATCACTAAGAAGAGTGAGAGATCAACTTCGAAGCAACAAGTCTATATTGCAAAGCCTATTACCAATTAGGTAGTTTCCAAAGATGTTCAAAAATCTCCGGATATACTAGTAACGAAAATTTTCACTCCTCTTGCATCGAATTTGGGCAAGGATAATTCTCTTGTGCGTTTTGGAAATATGGAAGATGAAGTTGAAATAGTTGACAGGCTAGAAAAGAATAAAGCTCATTATGATAAGGAAGATGAGTTGGTAGCCATTGATGAAAACGTAAATTCTAAAGAGGATGTAGCTTTAAACCATGATTCGGAGCATAATTCGAATATGGATAAAGTAGTTAACACTGAGGTTCATGAAGAGCATATTAAGGCCTCTACTGCCGAGGTAGGTATTTCTGATCCGAAGGGTTCTTCTTCTTTTGCGGAATCTAAGAGTGACCACAGTTTGGACACTAGTGATCTCTCTCCAACCAAGGTCTTCACATCAAAAGATGAGGGTTGGCAAAAAGAGCAGTCTAAGAAAAATAAGAAAGCTTCTCAAGCTCAGTACTCTAAGCCTGTCACGAGGGCTTCGAAAACCACTTCTCAATAAAGGTCCTTTATTAGAATTATCGGGGTATCTCTAATATTGATATCCAAAGATCTCTTAAAGATTTGTGTATTCGTTACAGACCGAATATTCTTTGCTTAGCGGAGCCAATATGTATGTTTAGCTCTATTCCTTCCCACTTTTAGAGTTCTCTTAGTTTTCATTTAGTAGCTGAAAATAATAAAGCACTTCCTTCTGTCTGGATATTTGGCACTTTGGCCATCTCCAATTTTCAAATTATTACTTCTCATTCCCAACATGTTACTTTATCTTTCATATTCAATAGTGTCTTGTTTTTTACTAGTTTTGTCTACGCTAGTTGTGATTATATTGTTCGTTGTGACTTATGGGACTCCTTATCTTCCTTGCATGTGATTGGTCCTTGGTTGGTTTTGGGCGATTTTAATTCCGTTATGGGTGCTTATGAGACAACAAATATCATTAAATGAAGATCTTGTGAAGACTTCAGGGATGGTGTGAACCTTTGCAATATGATTGACCTTAAATCCCAAGATCCTTTTTGTACATGGCGTGGTTCCCAGGGGGAAGGTTGGTGATGTCTCATCTTGATAGAACTTTTTATAATGAAGAGTTCTTACAGCAGTGGAATTAGAATTCCAGTATTTATTTGCCTCGTTTATACTCAGACCAATATCCTTTATTGTTATCTTCTAAGAAAGGCATTGCTACTGGCCCTAGACCTTTTCATTTCTAAGGAATGTGGCTTTCTCATCCCACATTTAAGGATTTTGTTAGTAAAGTTTGGTGTTGTTCTTACTTTGGTCCTCCGATGTCTATTTTGGTTAATAAACTTAAGGATTTGAAGCGTGAATTGAAATTATAGAATTGGAAAGTTTTCGGTGATCTCAAGCTCAATATTTCCAAAGCCACAGAGAATATTTTATCCATTCAGGAGCGAATAGCTAATGAGGGTCTTTCTGACTCTCTTCTTTTCCAAGAAAATGAAGCACTTTGTGCCTTGGACAATTATCTATCTCAGGAAGAAACTTATCTCCGAGAACATAGTAGGATCAAATGGCTTAAAGAAGGGGACAAAAATTCTGCTTTCTTTCATAATATGGTGAAACGTCGTCGGGCAAAAAAAGTTTTGAGTCATATGAAGATTGGTGAGGATATTATGGAAGACGTTACTTTAATTTCTTCTTATATTCAATCTTTCTATAAAGATTTGTTCACTGAGCCTCAAGTTAGTGTTACTGATTATTCCGGTGTTCAGGATATTATTTCGAATATGGTCTTTTCTTCAGATAATTTAGAGCTTTGTCAAATTCATAATGAAGAAGAAATTCGGTTGACGGTATTGGATATGGATGCTTCGAGTGCCCCAGGCCATGATGGTTTTTCAGGCAAGTTCTTTAACCACTGTTAGGATATTGTTGGTCAAGATGTGGTTTCTACAGTCTATCAATTCTTCCACTCTGGTAGTTTTACACCTGGTCTTAATTCTAATTTTCTCGTGTTAATTCCAAAAGTGGATCATGCTCTTACTATTGATCAATATCGGCCTATTGTTTGGGAGAATTTCCTTTATAAACTGATTACTAAAATCATTACTGAACGTTTGGGTCGCATATATTCTCGAATTATTTCTCCTAATCAATTCGATTTTGTGCCTAGAAGAAGTATTAGAGACTGTATTGCTGGCACTTTGGAATGTTATAATTATTTGGATAAAAAAAGTTTTGGAGGCAATTTTGCTATGAAGTTAGACATTAGAAAGGCTTTCGACACTTTGCGGTAGGGCTTTATTAAAGCTGTTCTTTCATCTTTTCAGTTCGATAACAATTTTGTTAATTGGATGGAAAATATATTTCACTCGGATCGTCTTTCTATTCTGATTAATGGTTCCCCCCATGATTATTTTTCATGTTCAAGAGGAGTCATACAAGGTGACCCTCTCTCTCCTATTTTATTTGTTCTTGTTAAAGATTACCTCAGTTGTTATTTCAACATTTTGATTCGTCAGGGCGATCTTGTTGCAATGACTTCTACTAGAAAGGAGAAGGCTCTAGTCCACTATCTTTTTGCAGATGATGTGCTTTTATTTTCTCGGGCTTCTAAGAACAATATTAGAGCTATTATGAAGGCCCTCCGGCATTATGAAACTTTGTCTGGGCAACAAGTGAATTATTCTAAGTCTTTTATTTATTTTGGTCGTGCAGTTCCATCTACTATAATTTCGAATTTCCTGAACTTCACAAGTATGAGGAGAGGTGGTTCGTCATTAAGTTATCTTGGAGTCTCTCTTTTTGTCAGTTCTCTAAAGCATTCTAATTTTCAATCGCTACTAGACAAGATTTATAATAACTTCGAATATTGGAAAGGTTTGAATCTTTTAATTGCTGGGAGAGTTAGCCTTATTAATTCCATAATCATGGGTCATTTATCTTATTCTTTTAAAGTATATCGATGGCTGGTTACTCTTTTAAAAGAGTTGATTTCTTCAATTAGAAATTTTTTGTGGTCTGGATCATCCAAAGTGGCTAAGCCAATTATTGTCTCTTGGAAGATGTGCTGTAAATCTAAAGAGGACGGTAGTCTTGGCCTTCGAGATCCTAGAATTCTTAACGCGGCATTGTTTAAGAAGCTTTCTTAGAGCTTATTGACTGATGATTCTTTCGTTTTTAGATTCTTGAGAGGGAGATTTTTCTCCAATGATTTTACTTAACGTCGATTTTGGAAGTTTTCTATTTGGTGTGGTTTGAGATCTCATATCCAGTCTCTTATTGATGAGTCGATTTGGGCACCTGGTAGAAACTCTAAGGTACATTTCTGGAGTGATAATTGGCTTAATGCTCCTTTAATTGGAATGATAGATTGCAATGATACTTTGGAACATGGCATTGATACTACCATTAGTGAACTTGTTTCGGATTATGAATGGTCTCTACCTGCTTCCTTTACTTCCAATTTATTGATGATTACTGAAGAGATCCGGAAGACGGTTATCTGTGATTCCCTAGATACACTTATTTGGTGACATTCTACTTCTGGTAATGTTACTTATGCAAATGCCTACAATTCTTTGGTCGGTCCTTCTATAAAGGAAAGATGGGGTAATAAGTTTTGGACTAGCTATATTCCTCTATCGCGTTCTATAGTTTTTTGGAGATCTCTTCAAGATAAACTTCCAACGGAACATAATCTCATGTAGAGAGGCTTTATTATGACTTTGTGTTGTCGTTTTTGCTTTAGAAATGAGGAAACTGCTGAACACCTTTTCATCTCATGTGACTTTGCCTGCAGTCTTTGGAGAGCTATCTCTTCGGCTTTTAGGCGGCATATTCGATTGGATGGCTCTGTTATTGATCTTTGGCTTGATGCCCTTGAGGCTAATTTTAGTAGCCAAGTTTTACAGCTTTGGAGATCTGCTATTGTGACTGTTGTTTGGGTTATTTGGACTTCACGTAATAAGTTATTGTTTGACAATGAGCTAACTTCTATCCATATAGTCATCACTCTGGTATGGCGTACAGTTGGTAAATCTAACAATGTTGGATCAGGTACTATGAGAAATTCCTTAAGTTAGGAATTCTGAAATGTCTTAACATTAAGCTAAAGCCATCAAAAGCTCCAAAAATAGTTGAAGTATTTTGGCGAGTCCCACCGGTAGAATCGTTAAAAGTTAATACAGATGGTGCTGCTTATGGTTGTCCTGGGTTAGCAGGTTGTGGTGGTGTTTTTAGGACATCCAGGGGTTTCTTTAAAGGGGTTTTGCTATTTCTATTGGTAAGACCTATGCTTTTGAGGTAGAATTAGCTGTTGTAATTCATGTAATTTTCTATGCATGGGACTTAGGGTAGAAAAACTTATGGCTAGAAAGCGATTCGGCTTATTTGGTTTCGATTCTGAAGTCTCATTCTTTGTGTGTTCTTTGGCATTGGAGACCATCGTGGATGCATTATCTTGGGTTGATTTCAAAGATGCATTTTCATGTTTCCCACATCTTTTGCAAAGGAAATGATGTTGCTGATATTTTGGTTTCTAGAGCGACAAGTATTCAAGCTCCGACTTGATGACATACTGCTTCCTCATTTACCCATGATGCAATTAAGAAAGATTATTCAGGGCTCTGTGGTTACCGTGTTTTTTAGTTGCCTATTTATAATACAATGTGCTCTTTTTTCCTTTTTGTGGTTTTTCCCATTGGGTTTTACACAAAAAGGTTTTTAATGAGGCATTATTGAGAGATTAAGACAATAATTTTGTTTCAACATAACTATCTGGCTCTTCCTAGGGATATTTTCAACTGTTATTATTTTCCATTTTGGAAATTGTATTTTTCAAATATTTTGTACTTTTTTCATTTTCATTTTCTTCTATTTAATAAATTACCGGAAGGTTTCTTAGTTTCATACGTAAGAACCTAAGTTATTTTCTCTAGGTATCATTTAGCAAAAAAAAAATCGAGTTTAGAACAGAAGAAACTCTAGGTTCTAAAGAGTGATCACCTTTTATATCTCTTCGTTAGATGGATTTCTAGAAGTAAACATGCTTGCAAAATGCCTCTTGATGATATTAGTACAATCCTTCACCTTGTCCCTCCATACCCCTTGTAGAATTCTTTTTCCTTTTAGAATTGTCTTATATCTTTAATGCATATAAGCAAAATTCCTTTTTTAAAAAATCCATATATGCAATGTTATGCAGTTGATTAATTTTTTTTTTTTTGTAAAATGTACAAATTAGTGTATTGATNTATATATATCTATATTTTAAAGAAAGAGTTAATAATCTCATTCAATGGATTCAATCGTTATCAGAAAATTTGAGTCAAAATTTACGCTAAGTGTTAGTTTATTGTGTACCACAATAACATTTTTTTGTCAAATTATGACAAGTAGCATAATATCACCTGAAAAAAATAATAATGTAAAAGTAATAAAAATATACTATAATCACTAAAGATGATGAAAATCTAATTTAATGTATGAATTAGACTTCTTAGCTTAGAAAATGATACAGAAATAAAAAAAACAAATACTACTCAAACTCACTTTCAAGAATAAATGAGAGAATATTCAAATACATACATTCGAAAAGGAAAAAAAATGAGAATATAATTTGCCCTACCAAATGAGTTTTATTATTATTATTATTATTATTATTATTATTATTATTATAAAACCTACCAAATGAGTTATGGAAGTAGGAACGACAAAATAAACTAATGTCTCAGAGAAACCCGTGTTTTCTTCTTCTAAATCTTTTATTATTTATTCAACCTATCATACTAATTCAAATATTTGGCTCGTATTTTGAGAAATTGATTGCGAATATTAGAAGAGATTATTAGAGTAAAAGTTTAATTAGATTATAATTTATAAATATGAAAACTTGATTCTTCGGGCAAAAGAAACCATAAAAAATTGGAATAAATATAATTGTACAATATAGATTTGTCAATTTCGTAGTAAAAAAAAAAGTGAACTGCAAAAAAATATCTTGAAATTTGAGTATTCTATAATTTAAATCTTGAAGTTTAAAATCTGAAAATTAATACATTATACTGACTTTTTGACTAGTTTTAATAACAAAAATAATAATATCCTCCATTAAAACTAGATTAATCTTTATTATTCTCCTTAATTATGAGGATATTATTATCTTTTATCAGTTAAACTTATTCAAAAAGTCAATTTAAAGTATTAATTTTTAGAAATTCTTAATTTTAGAATATTATTTTGCATAGTCCAAACTTCAAGATTTAAATTATAAAATATTTAAATCTCAAGATTTTTTTTTTTTTAACAATTTACTCGTACAAAATCTACCCTAGTCAATTTTACGGTCAATAACTTAAGGTTAAAGACTATATATAAATTGGTAGTTTTTTTTTTCTTTTTAAAGAAGTTTTTATAGTTTTAATGCACTTAAAATGACATTTAGAACACGAGAATTTTGGAGACACTGATTGGTTATGATCCTCTAAAAATAGTACCATTTTCCCAATTGCGCATGTTCAACTAAAGTTGAATATAATAATAAATAACTTTATTCTGCTTTCGAAAGTGAAATTTTAGAATATTTGACTAGCTCAATATATATAGTTATATGCACAAATAATTTTTTAATAACATCCTCAAATAAGAGCCTTCTATCTCCTGAGTTTTTTTTTTCTCTTAAAAAATATCTCAAAAGTTTATTCTATTTTATTTTTCTCTTCTCTCTTTCTCTTCTTTTAATCTATCCTTAAATAGTTTAGAATGTGTCTTCCTTCTTATGGGATAGATGTCCATTTAGATCTATATCTATATCTATAATGTTATTAATCTACATCCATTGTTTTTTTTTTTTAGGAGATAAATATCCATTTAGATCTACATCTATAGTGTTATTAATCTATCCCCATTTTTTTTTGAGAGATCGATGTCCCTTTTTGATCTACATCTATAGTATTCTTAATCCACTCCCATTTTTTTTAAGGATAAATGTCCATTTAGATCTATACCTATAGTATTCTTAGTCCACCTTCATTTTTGTTAAGAATACATATGTTATTAAGTTAGCAGGGGATGAAGAAAGAGGATGAGAATTGAATCTGACATCTTTTACTTCTCATAAGAGAAGCTGACCATATGAGCTACCATTCGTAGGCTACCTTTTTGTGGATCAATGGTAGTTTTGGTTTTTTTTTTTTATTATTATGATTAACACTAAGATTATCATCATTTATGATCCAGTTCTAAATATTTCAGTTATTATTATCAATCAAATTTTGCTAAAACAAAATTAGTGAATCAAACAAAAATATCAATTCTAATAATGAAGAATTGAAACGAGTCATTAAAGAATTCTAGTACAGTATTCATAGAGATTTTTTCTGAAATCATTGACAAGGATTGTCTTTTACTTTGGAATCTTTGAAGTTTTTTTTTTTTTAATTTACAAGTTTATGAATCGATTTCTTATTCTTACGTAAAGAGTTTTATATTGAAATTATTTCCTAAAAAAACATGTATATAATGTTCAATCCCTTTTTGTTTATAATTTTTTTTGGAAATCTATTTATACCCATTTTGAAAGATATCATTACGTTGTTAAGAGAATCATTAATTTTTCTTTTGAAACTTAAAATAACTCGATAATTAATAGAGATTTTTTTTTTTTCCATAACGAGGAAAGCTCGTATATATTAATTATTTTTCTATAAAAAAATAAATATATATATATTTTAGTCTTTTCCCTTTCTTGAAAGAAGACTCGATTACTCATCATAGTTTTTGTTTTCAATATTTATAAAAAAAAAAAAAAAGGAGAGAAAAAAACATCCAGTGATTCCAGCATGAAATGAAGCACGTGTAATGTGAAAGCGTGCAAACTTATTCAATGCTCCTCGCACGTGCCCCACTTGAAACGGTCATCTCTGTCATCATTTCTAGTCAGTATGATCCCGCCTTCTCTTCTCTCCTGCAATTTCAAATTTAAACCCAACTCCCCCAACTCTCTCTGTGTCTCTCTCTCTGTATTTCATTTCTCCTTTCTCAATCAAGAACCCTAATCTTCTCTCATAAAGTCTTCACCTTTCTCTGCCCTAACCCTAACCCTAACCCTAACCCTAACCCTAACCCTAACCCTAACCATCACGAACTGCCAATACAACGAACAATGGATGGCGGAGAACCGCCTTGTCCATCCCCATCGCCTTACAAATTTTCTTCATCTCTCTTCAAAGACATCTCAAATTTCAAAACCCCGAAACGCCCCTCTCAAAAGCCCAATTTCCAATCCCCTTGCCCCCAATTCTTCACCGCTTCCAAACATACCCCACGGACTTCCTCCTCTTTGCGCCATCGTCCTTCTCTGGCTCCGCCCTCGACCCGGATCAAGACGGCCCGTAAACTCAAAGCCCTCGAACTTGAGCAGTCGCAGTCCTCTCGGAAGAACCAGATTGATAAAGAGCGGTCCCTTAAATCGCTGGCCAAGTCGCTCACTATCTGGCTTAACTTCCTGTTCGAAAACCCGGGTTCGTGCGGCTGCGAATTGGGGACTGGTGGTGGGAATGGAGACCAAATTGGGGTATCGACGAAGGGGAAGAGGGATGGTTTTCCTGGGATTGGGGTACGGGTTGACGCGGCGTGGCGGAACCCGAAACGGCAGAGGGATTTGACGTGGCGGGCCGCCGTGGGGAATGAGGATGAAGAAAATGCGGTGAGGTTTTCGAATTGTGCGTACTCGAGTCTGCAGTCTTCCTTGAAAGATGTTTGTAGTTTTGAAGATTTGAAGCAGCGAATGCGGGTGTATTTGAGCTTGGAATGTTGCAAGGAGGTTTTTGATGTTATGACTCAAGTGGCTAAGGTTTGGTTCTCAACTCTCTCTCTCTCTGAAATATGAACCTATCTTTTCTTGGCTGAAATACAAAATTTGCTAGATGAGATTTACATTTCATGTTTGTGATGCGAAGAGAATGAATATCCTCTGTTTTGATATTTGTTTTGTTTAACGAAATGATTGAAAATTGTGTGTTTGATACGTTTTACTAAATTGTATTTGTTATTTTTTCGCCTCAGCATATTGATGAAGGGAGGTTGAAAATGAAGGCACACTGCCCCTTAGTATCTGATGTTGGTCTGAAGGATAAGGCCACCAGAATCATTATGTGTTACAACCCAGTTTGGCTTCGAATTGGACTATACATTATTCTTGGTGGTGCTTCTTTGTTGTCTGATGGAGAAGTTAATTTTGATGAAGAAATGGCATTCTTCAGGATGATTATTGAGAAGCAGTTCTTTTCACATGCCGGACTAGCAAAGGCTTACGCATATAACAAGATGGTTGAGGGTTTGTACAGACCAGGTTATTATGAAACTTTGGGGAATATTGTATTGAAGAGGTTTTTGTTGCTTGTTCTTGTCCTTGATAGGGCTAAATGTCAAAGCAGTCTTTCTCTTAAGTATGGTATTGACGGAGTGGATGGAGGTTCCCCTTTATTGTTCACAGTGCATTCCAGTATTAAATCAAGTCGTCAGGTGATTCATGGTAATTACCATTTCATTCTTGTTTGAAACTTTATTATTTTACACTTTATGGTAATTTATCCACTGTAGGTTGACATTGCTCTCTTTTCTGTTCCAAATTAGATTTTCTGTCATCAGATATTATGCTTGGAGAAGGTAATATTCTAGCACATCTGATGATAATAGGGTTCAAAGTATCTTATCAGCAGGTAGGTGGTTTTCCATGTATAATGCTATTTGCAGTAGCGGAAAATGTCTATTTGCATGTGTTTCAGTTTATATATCTTCTTGTACTTTAAGGTTGGAGGCTATCATCAGCTTCTAAAATTTTTAAGTGTCTTTGAGTTGGTGATGAGGCATGGAGTCGGTTCAAATTTGGTCTAAACATTTATGTTGTCAACTGGATAAGTACGAGTAAGATGTACATTGTTTTTCAGAGTCCTCTCGTTGAATACGATTTTCAAGTCAGAGAGTTATTTGTAGATCTCCAAGATGGTGTCCGACTCTGTAGAGCTACTCAGCTTTTACTGGATGAGCCCTCCATACTTACGGTTGTTCCTTTTTCTTTTCTGGAAGTAAACGAGTTATATTTGAATATTAATTTGTGGATCTTTAATGTTGTTTTTTTGATTTCAAGGCTTAATTGTGTGAGCAGAAATTGGTAGTTCCATCAGATACTCGTAAGAAGTATTTGGCAAATTGTGGAGTTGTGCTGCAATATCTTAGGCAGGCTGGTGTTGCTTTATATGATGATGATGGAGTGACGATTATGGGAGATGATATTGCTAATGGTGACAAGGAATTAACTCTTTCCTTGCTCTGGAACATGTTTGTTCATATGCAGGTCTGTCCATTGCTTTTGTTTACTATCATACTTTTACCATTACATAATATCTAGGCGATTATATTGTCCAGCTAATTGTTAATGCCACTGTAAAACCTGCAGCTGCCTCTTCTGATGAAGAAAACAATGATAATTGAGGAAATTTGCAAAATCCGTGGGCCTAATATGGTATTTTGGAACAGAAAACTTATAAGAACTCTCTCTTCTCATTTTGTATAATGAATTGTACTTGAGTTACATCATTATTTTTCATCCAACAGGAACAAATGAACACTTACAATACCACTCCTTTGGAAATGATTTTAAGTTGGATCCAGGTATCACTGCTATTAATGGAATATATATTATTCATCTATTTGTCAGATTATATCCATTTGGAAAACAGCAGCTGACGAAATTTGAAATGCTGTTTTATTGTTATGAATTATATATTATCTTTCTTTTATTTACTGGGCTTTTACATGTTTTTATTTTTAAAACTATAGTTAATAGTATCATTCTGATTTCAGGCAATCTGTCAAAAATATGATTGCAAGATTGACAACTTTTCGTCATTGGTTGATGGAAAAGCCATATGGTGCTTACTTGATTATTATTTTCGCAAGGAACTTTCTTGTTCTTGTTCATTAAAGGTGTTGTACAGATTCTATTTCTGTCTTTGCTGATTTTTACATGTACAAATGAAGTTTCCTTTGCTTTATTCTTATTTTGATTATTCACTCCAGGATTCTTGTAGATCAAGTACTGAAGAATCCATTGTTTTAGTCGCTGATTACCCTGATGCAGTCCACAACTTTTTATTATCACAGAAATTGACTACATTGTTGGGAAATTTTCCAGAGGTAATTGTTTAGTGGATATTGATATTGGGTACTAAAGAAGTTTCAATTACGTCTGAAATGCATGAGCTTTTTAAGAACACGTTATGGTGCAGGATAAAATGCACATATTTTTGGTCAACATTTTAATCCATGTCTTCTAAGCTAAACATAACATGTAGTTGTTAGTTGTTAGAATATGATATTTCTACAGTTTCACTAGTTGTGCATGTTTCTTATTGTTATTTTAATTTGATACTTTTGTTCTTAGAATTCTAGGGATTAGCAATTTTTAAGTTGAGAAACAAATGAGTGCTTGATGCTTTTCGTAAATTTTGTAGATTAATGTTGGAATATTTGGTGGCGTGTTTTATTTGTGTTGTTCTACAGGTTCTACAAATCAGTGACATACTTGAATTTAATGGCGCCTGTAATGATAGGAGTGTTATTATCCTGTTGGTGTTCCTTGCATCACAACTGATTGTCAAGAAAAATATGGTGATGTTGAACTGCCAGGCTGGATGATTTTAGTTGCTTTCAGTCTCATACTTTTAAGATATTAAAAACACTGTTTCCTTGCCAGGATCAATTGAATTTTCATAAACTCTTGGGTTGTCACTGTCGAAGTCCAGGGAGAAAATATTCTAGCATTGAGCAATGTTTTCGAAGTCCTGAAGTGGTGCAAACCAAAGACGATTCATGTGGCCACAGTGCTGAAGGTTACTATTATTATTTTCTATATATTTTTCCTTTTACCAGTGTTTTCTCATGTAGTACTTTATCACTTTATGTCATCAGTATGCATTACTAGCATGAGGTTTTGCAGGCCTTGTAGTTTAGCATTTTGTTGCAGAGAACATATGTGTCAGTGTGCTGTATTGGTTTACCAAGTATATGTCCTCTATTTTTCAAGCAATTAGTGCTAGCTTTCATCAAATTTCTCCTGTTTTACTCCTTGAGAGCCACTAGGCCCACTACCCTCTCCCTTTCTCCCATGTTTTGATGTGAAGCCATGAATATTTTCGTCTGGATTTTTATATGCTTGCACTTGAAACTTTTTATTGACATAAGTTTTATATGAGTTTTATGAGTGGAAAAATTAGTGCTGTGTTTCATAAGTCATTTTGTTGCCAAAACTTTTGTTCACTTGGTTGAAATTTGTTTACGCTATATTTAAATTTCTTTTTCAACAAACAGATGCTGCTAGGAAGTTTAAAGCCATCCAGGCTTGGTGGCGAGATATGACAGAAAGGAACTATCCGTCAGTTGCAAAACCAGCTGCTCCTATTTTGCGACATTTCTCATCCGACATAAACAACACTATCTTTCAGAGAGGTAATTATTCTGATTCTGAAGTTCATCCTTTGTGCAATAATTAAACTGTCGTTATAGTAACTTACTCTTAATTGTTTTCCTTTATAAGCTAAACAGATCATTATTGTTTACATATTTTAAACTTACTTGTCATGTCAGTTTGTTGATGAGCATATCACTTTATGGTAACTCGGTTCCAATGTGTTAACTTTTGGACTGTTGAATTGTTAAATTTATTGTGTAAGACTTTGTTTGCATCATACTTGCCTTGCAGTGCATTTGCTGTAGAATTCTTTTTATGTAATCACCCACTCAGAGAAAAATATTTAATATTTCTGGTTTTCCTTGTATTCTTTTTATAGTATCTATTTGAATTGTTGTCTTACATGGAATCTTGACTTTTGTATTCCTGTATTACTTGATTTTCATATACTGTAAGTCATTTGCTATAATTTTCTCTTTCTAACCGAGCAATCCATGTGTAATACCAACAGAGAATGCTGCCAAAGTTATACAGTCTCATTTTAGGCGGCTGATTGAACGTCGCAAATTTTTAAAGATGTTAAATGCTGCTTCTCTTTTGCAAACTGTTTTTCGGGCTTTGTTAATTGCGAGGAACAAACCATTGTGCATAAATTTTACTGCTATTCAAGGCCAGGAATCTTCATGTGGTACTTTCTCCTTTCCATTTGTTCATTCATATTCATTTTTAGATTAACTGGAATGTCTTACTAAAATAGTGTAGTTGGGTAATTATAAAGAAAGGTGGAAACAATCTGAACTCTGGACGAGATATGCCACGTTTATTACAGACAGGCATGGTTTTTTGAAGTTAAAGAAATCAGCATTGCTTATTCAGCGAGTAGCAAGGAATTGGATTACTCAGAGACGTCACAATCTTAGTATTGTAACTAGTGATGTATCTGCTCCTGATCCAGTCAGTGCTTCGATTGTCATTCAAAAATACCTTCGTGGGTGGTTAGCAAGGTCTAGATACATTCTCGAGGTTGTTCAAATAGAGATACCTTCTCCTTTAAATCTTGAGCAGGGTGCAGATGATTTTCAAAGGGATTCAGCGGTTAAAAACCAGTTTGCTTTGAAGATTTCTATTTGCAACTCTCTCCATAATCAAGAGTTTGCCGCAACTCAAATCCAGAGTCATTTCCGTGGTTGGTTATTGAGGAGGAGGTTTAAAAATCAAAGACAAGCTGTACTGAAAATCCAAACTAATGTTCGAATGTCCATATGTTCCAGGGCTTATCAACAATACAGAATTTTAATTAAATCAGCAACTATTATTCAATCTTTTGTGCGTCAATGGATTTGCCAGAAAGAAGCTTGTAGACATAGGCATCTCATTGTTACTATCCAGGTAAGTAGCCCATGGTCCTTTATGCTTTGCTAGAGTTGATATGGCTTTTTTAAACTTCATCTTGAATGTTTTGAGCCTCACCTTTTGAGTGCAATTGGATTCCTTGTTCACGGTATTTATATTCTTTGGATGAATCCTGAGTTTATAGTAATAGCTGAAACATATTAAATCTCACTGCTTTGCTTAAATGATTCAGAGACATTATCAGGGTTGGTTGGTAAGAAGGTACTTCTTGTCCCAAAGAGAGGCTGTAATAAAGATCCAAAGTGCTATTCGAGGTATGAAATGCTGGAACGTATTTCATTGTCAAAGACAGGCTGCACTTGAAATTCAACGTCTTGTCAGGGGACAGATAACTCGAAAGAAGCTCATAGGTAGTTTGGTTCAATTATTTCGCTTTATAGGTTGTGGTTGCCTTACAATTTCTCGTTTCTTTTTAGAAAAAATATATAATTGGAAATGATACTGGTTTTGGACTTCTGCAGGTGCTTCTGCCTTATCTGATTTCCTTCCTAGTGGTCATAAATTCAGGAGCTCAGGTGGTTATCATCAGAGTTTTGGATTAAAATTAGTTTTTTGTTCTGTTGTGAAACTACAAAGGTGGTGGAGGGGGGTTTTGTCTCTAAAACTTAGAACGAAGTCTGCCTTAATAATTCAGTCCCATGTTCGTGGTTGGATTGCTAGAAGAAATGCTACTAGAGAGAGGCATTGTATTGTTGTGATACAAGTAAGATATTTCCGTCTATCTTCCTTCTTAGTGTTGCACCAGGTCAAGTTGGTTGATTTGTTATGGATGACCCTTTGAAGGATGATTCTGACTATCATACAATCAATTGTGATCATTTCGTTATAGTTATTAACATAACGAAGTTTGAAGGACTATTATGGATTTTTCTAATTAAGGCACATAGTTTTGCAAATGTAATTCCATATAGGCATGTATGCATTTCTTCTTGAAGTCAGTTGACTGAATTTGATAATTGTTCTCTTGTCTTGTTTTAAATGCTAGTCCTACTGGAAGGGTTACCTTGCACGGAAAGAATCGAGAGAACAGCTACTGGACTTGCGCTTAAGAATGCAAAGGTCGGCAGCCAATGTAGATGATGGCATGCGCATCATAAACATACTTATAGCAGCGCTCTCAGAATTATTGAGCAAGAAAAGCATTAGTGGCATTCTTCATACTTGTGCGACTTTAGGTATGGAGTCAAGATAAAAGGGAAACTTTGCATGAATTTTTTGTGTGGATTGCATATAAGCACCAATCTAATCTTATATTGTTTTGACGTTTTTTTCAGTAACATTTTTCTGGCAGTTATGTGGTTTTAGTAGTTCTTTATCTAATATAGAAATAGGCTTCTCCAGAGTTATATAGAATACTTCTTTAGCTACTTTGCAATCAAGTATGTTTTGGTTGGTAGAAAGCTTGAAAAGATTAATGTTCATTGATTGTGTTACGTTTATTATGATAGATGTTTCGTCTTTGATTTTTGTTCAGTCAGTATAGATATATACACACATATATTAGAGTGTTGAAATTCCTAATCAGCTTCTGTTTCTACCGTTGATATTTTCAAGCTATAAAACCGTTATCAACATATGTTACAGTGCTATTCTTCTCATATAAGTTACATAATTTTGCGACATACTTGGATACAGTCCAGACTCCATCTCGTCTTTCAATTTAGATTTCACTTATCTAAGTCAGTGATCACAGTGATCAAGTATGAATGTCATCTGAGGTTCCTAAATCATTGGGCTCTATTTTTTATGTCAAGCATCTGTATTTGTATGTGCAGATATGGCTACACAGTATTCTCAAAAATGCTGTGAAAAACTCGTGGATGCGGGAGCGATTGACACTTTGGTAAAGCTCATTAGATCGGTCAGTCGAAGCATACCTGATCAGGAGGTTTTAAAGCATGCGCTCTCTACTCTTAGAAACCTTGCCCGCTACCCCCATCTGGTTGAAGTGATTATTGACTGTCATGGATCGGTAGAAACTATTCTTTGGGAGATGCTAAGGTGAATATATTAGTTTCCTGTTTCCCCCCATTATTGAGAACATTATTCTTTGTCATCTATAAATGAAATCTCATCATTCTTTTAGCTTTTTCAGGAACAAGGAGGAAGGGTATTTCATTGCTTCTGAATTGTTGAGGAAAATATGCTCAAGTCGTAAAGGTGTTGAAGCCGTACGCAGGTCACCTGCCCTTTTGAAAAGGCTACACAGTCATGTCGAGGAACTTACAAGGAAGGCACATAACGAGAAGAGGTTACATTCTACAATATTCTTTTGGTCTAATTATATTACTTGACTTCCAGCAAAAAATAAAAAAATAAAAAATTCAAGTCTCTGTTATATTTTACTTGTTCATCTTTCAATACCCCGCTTTGTAGACTTTTAAAATGATACTTTGAAACTTAAGTTTTCGCAACCTTCCTAAACTAAGTTTTTAGTTGAAGTTCAGCCTTAGTCGAGACAGACAGAAGTGCTTATGTCGAATACTCTCTCGATCATGTCATCACACTTTAGTTTAGCCTGATCACTTCTGCCTCAACGCAGGAATGTCCGAGGTTCGATTGCCAAAGAACACACAGATAGAAGATTAAAAGAGGCTGTTATTCTTCTTAAAATGGCAACCTGATAATCAATGGTGGTTTTCAATTTGTTGTGGGAGAATGTTTATTGTCATTTTAACTTGCACGTTCAATGTAAAGATAGTATTCTAAGTGAGAACTGAGTGATTTAGTTGTATAAAGTGATTCTAGTTGAGACTCGTTAATTTTTTAAAACTTCAAGTACGTTTAGTCGGTACCCTAATTCTGCATGGGCCAAGGGGGTCCCTTGAGATCTACGATAAAAAGTTTTGAGGGTACATCATTAAAAAGGCTTTGGCAATTTGCTAATATTTTAATTAAATTAATTGAGCAAGTAGCAGGTTTCGTAATTATTAGTGAATTATTTAATTAGTCAATGTGGTCCCCACGGCTGCCGCCCACAATGGCAAAATTATCACCTTCGAGACCATGAGATTCATATTCTGCCCCAAAAATATCTGCCGCCCAATCAGAGGAGTACCAGTTTTGGAGGGCAGCTTATCTCAAAATCGAACCAATTTTCAAACGATAAGAGGGACACCCAAAAATTACACGACAACAATGTCTTCTGTTACTATGGCACGGTGAAATAATGGCTTATGTTATTATGCTCTTCTTGATACTTTGGGGAAGTTTGGTCCAACAAAAATGATAAGGCCATATATAATTAGAGTGCAGAATTACAACATATTAATTAGTTGCAATATTGTTCTAATCAAACACAAAAATATTTAAACTACAGAACATCTTTTCAGAATCATTAAAGGCCAAATAGGAATCTCATTAGCAGAATACATCTTTCAATTTCTAACACATAACCATCAATTTAAATCGCGAAATGCATAGAATTTACAACTAGAAAAAAGGCTTAAATAGTAAACATTAGACATAGCATAAATCAAGCAGCCCTTGCCAGAGTTTCAAGGCGTTCAGGCACATCTGCTGGGTCAATATAGAAACCCCTTCTCCTAAAAGATCTCGGGACTGTGACTGTCAAAACACCATCCTCATACCCAGCTGAAATTCCATCAATATCAATCCTACCCGGAAGCCTAAACTTCCTCATGAAGGTCCTAGCAGGCTGTGTTGACTCATCTATGGCCTCAGTTCGAATTACGAGGTATCTTGAGTCCTCAACTTCAACTTTTATTTCCTCTTTTCTTACACCTGCCCATAACAATACTAACATATTAAACTAGAAGACTTTACTCTAATATATAAAATAGAAAATGGGATTAGAAGAGGGGTTCAAGTTAAGTACCAGGGAGGTCAGCTGAGAAAATGTGAGAGTCTGGAGTTTCTGACCAGTGAACATAGTTTTCTGGGAGGAAGTTGTATGGAAAAAGGAGATGAGAGGGAATGAGATATTGGTTGGAGGCAGGGTTGACCATTGGAAGCTCCATTGCTTACGGCAAAGGCCAAAGAAAGGTTTGTGTCTGAAGGCTTATAAGGGGATGTAGCAGTTAAAAGAAGAGGAGGCAGTTGGGTGGCCTTAATAGAGCAAGTTGTCAAGTTGGTTGTGGGGGCCTTAAAGTTGAGGCTTTTGGGAGGCGTATAATTGGGTAATAAAACTCTACCTTTAAATTTAAATAATCTAGGTAGCAAGGAAAAAAAAGAAACTCTACGTTTTTTTTTTTGCTTGAAACTATACCCTTTCATCTAGGCACTTGATGAAGCACATTGGCATTCATAGTCATTCGTTACGGTGCCCAAAAGAAAAAGGGAAAATAAAAGTTGATTGATTATTTGGCTGAATGATGAATGTCGAACCAATCCAAAAGATTTAGTGGATGAAGAAAGATACTAAATTTTACTATCACGCACTAGAGGAGACGCAAAATTTACCATAAAATTTACATATGGCTCCGCATCTTTATTGTGACTAGTATTTAGTACAACATAAGACCCTAACACTGTTAGTGATACCATATCGTTGTAGACATTCTTCAGCAAATATATAAAGTAATATAAGATGGCTGGAAACATCAACATTGCTTCCTGATAAATAATGAAGTAGAAAACAAGCATTGTTCAAATTTAATGACAGAAGCACAATGCTTTACGTCTGGGAAAAGTTTCCCAAAGTTTCTTGGAGTTTAAGTGGCGTTCCACAAGTGAAATTCAATTCTATTGAACTTACTAGGCGACCAAATAAATCCCTCACTCAAAATTTATTTGATCTTTTCCATAACTTATAAAGTTTCATATCTCTTTTTCCAAAAATGGAGAATTGGACATGGCTGCTCGCCTGCTCAGATTTATAAATCACAAACCGGAATAACACAACAGAAATAAATTAGTTATGCCCTTGTAATCATATTATAAATATCAATGAAGAAAAATTAGAAACTGATAATCTTAGTTGAACTGAAAGCAGAAAACACAGGTTTACTTGACGTTGAAATTCACTGAAAAGAATAATAAAGAAAATAGGCTGACCACTGGCCATTCCAAAAGTATATCCAGATATGTTACATAACAGAGATTAACCAAAAGATCACCACTTTGTACAATATCTAGATTGTTCAAATTCATATTAATAACCCCCAGCCAAAAAATACTCATATGAATAAATACAAATATGAAGAGGTGCTTATATTCAAATAAACAAATAAAGCTTAAAGCCAACAAAAAACTGAGTTCAGAAGGCAACGGGCAAATTAAGTCAGAAAAACAAAAGGGCCTAAATGGTTCAAACTCAAGTATTAACTCCAAGCACAAATCCATTGCTGTACGCAGGAAGATTACTGGAAGCTCCATGATTCTTTACTGGTGAGCGGAAAGGATTTGGTGTTACAGGATGTGTGATATGCAGTCCATTACTCCTAAGAACCTGTTTAGCATTTGCACATGATACTTCAGATTGATCTGTGAAAAAGGCTGGAACAGCCATGGATTTGATCATATTAAGAGCTCCACCCCAGTTTTTATAGCAATCCAATCCACAATTTAGAGCAACAATCACATCCGGAGAAGGCAAGTAGGTGGCTTCCTCCTGATAGACACCTCTCACAAGATTCACCCTCACTCTGCTACCTATTCCTGAAGTTGTCCCTGACAAATTTGTTGGAACTTCAGGTCCCACCATTATTATTTGTATGTTACCGAATCCGTTGAGTAAATGACCAACTTCTGCAAATGCTGGCATCCAGTCCAACTCCACTTCTGGCCCTAGATAGTGAAGAATTACTTCCTTCCCTTTGAGTAAAAGGTTCTTAGAACTGATGCTGAGAGCTGTCAATATGTAATAAACCGTCAACGGATGGGAAAGAATATCGGCAACAGGGCTTGACAATGGCAGGGACCGAAGATTATAGTATTCTGACCAACCAGAAAGAAGGATTGGGCTTGACATGCTGTCCCTCAAATGATGATGAAAAGGTAAGTCACGGGGATACTCTTCATCATTAAGCTCACCCCAAGAATCCCATAGTCCACCTTTAACAGGAAGGAGTCCAAAAGGGCAGTGAGAGTAGCAACTACACCTTCTTCTCCACATGCCCTTTTGATGGATACCCAATGATTCAAGCCACTTACAAGGCTGGTCAGCAGTACAGGGGAAGATGAATATTTTCATTGCGAGTTCTTCTTCCCTTTCCATCATAGCCTTGTAAAGACCACACATGCTTTTATGTGTTTCCTTCCAGTGCTGCTTTTGGCAGACAGAGTTGCAGTACACCACAGCTCGACATCGTCCACAACAGAGTGCCTGTTCCCCATGAACCTCTCTGTCACATGTTGCACACTGCCGCAAGCTGCCATTCAAGTATAATTTTACATCAACAAAAGTCTCGTCCTTAGGTGGCTCTGCATATTTGGTTGGGGTTGAGCTGGCTGTTGAACTAGTCTTTTCTTCATAAGCCTGACCAGGTGGATGCGAGACTGTAACTGCAAAAAGGTCGTAACCTTTGGCCATTTCTAGGGGCCATTGGACATCAACAGTCTCGATAAATGGTTCAAAGTACACTAACCTTGACCACTTTGGGCCACCATCTTTATCGACTTGAAGCAAAGGGTGCACCAAAGTTATGGCTTGCATGACAGCATAAACAAACCTAAGCTCTTCAAGAGTTGGATTTCGAAACTGAAGCGATCCAGATGACGTGCAACGGGCAACATCAATAACGGGAAAGCAATTAGTCCCTGATGCTTCTACTGATAAGGTTTTAATCATTTTTCGATTTGAAGGAAACATCAACGACTCAGGTTCATATGTGACCCTCAAAAGCTCTATATTAGGAACTCGAATCGTTTCTCTTGAGCCAGTCATCTTCTTAGCATCATTTTCGGACCGAAACATGTTAAAACCAATATCACCACCATCCCCTCCAATGAATTGTACACATGGGAAAGGCTGTTTCTTGCCGGACCAATCAGAATCCTTCCCAACCCGGATGCCGAAAAGATGTCCTGGACGCAATCTTTTCCATGGATCTGTCCTATAAAGAGCTGCGGAAGCTTTAAACACCGACTTAATAAAATTAGGAGCAATGCCATCTACCTTCATAAGACATGTCCCGGATCCAGGACCAAGCCCCGGACCAGAACCAAATTGCTCCTGGAATCGATCAAACAGGTTCTTCAAATGCAAATCCATTTGGGCTGTTGCACCTTATCCAAGTAATTACTTGAAGACGCCCAAACCCCAGTACAAAGATCACTGTCCTCTGCTACTATCTATGACCCAACTCCTATATGTTAGCTCCTTCAATAAATTCAGTCTGAGATAACAAAAGAATCCTAACAATTAACACAAATATATATATATATATATATATATATATATATATACGTATATAAACATGTTTATGTCTCATTGCTTCCAACACAGAACAACACTGTACAATCTATTTAATACAAAATGGTAAACCAACCCTTTAAAAGGCCAAAAATTTTCAAACTAAACATGGGAATTTCAGATTTTTAGCAAGAAAGCTGAGACACACAGTGCAGGACTAGGTGAATGTACGGAGCTATATAGGCTATAGGAGAAAGATTAAAGGCGCATACCAGCTTTAAAGACCCAAATTGCGAAATCAAAATTGTCTCTTCCGAGTTCCAGATACAGAGATGAGGAAGCTACCGAGTGAGTGAGTTGAAGAGCGAGTCAGATCCCGAGCAATTGTCGCTCACAGAACTCGTTTCTTCAGCGGCTTTTTCACTGTGTCGTACTCGTAAGGAACGAGACTGTTTTTAAAAAGAGAAAAATCTTATAGCTGAAATGACCGAATTTTAGGCTTATTTCAATTAAATATTCGTCTTTGAAAAAGTGATAGTGTGTATATATTGTGTGAAAAATATCATGTATGCGATACAAAAATTAATACATTCAACATAGAAAATAGATGTATCATCTAGAAAAATACATTTACTTAATTATTTAACTATAAAAAAATATATTTAAGTATAAAAGAAATATTGGACAAAAAAAAAAGAATATTAGACCAAAAAAGAACTATAAAAAATAGATAACATCACTTTTATACTTTGTATTTTGACATTTTTTTTAAAATTGTACATTGTATTTTGGTAATTATTAATATTAATATTTAGATTTGAAATCTGTTACAAATTTATACTTGAAACCAATTTAGAGCAGTTAATTTACTAATATGTTGTTTAAAATTTTGAAAATAAACCATTATAAAACTGATCCGAAATAAATTTATTAAATCACAAATTAACTTCATGAAATTGATATTAGTGTATAAATTTATAACAAAAATTAAATCTAAGAGTCAATATTATTAATAACTAAAACATACTATACAAACTGAACAAAGTGTCAAAATATAATATACAAAATATAATATATAAAAGTGATACTTTCAAAAAAAAAAAAAAAAGAAATTTGATTTTTTATAGTAATTTTTCAGAAAAATTGAAAAACTAGGATTTTGCAAATATTTGAAAAATTCTAAGTTTTAATTAGAAAAGTACTATTTTTAAAAATCTTTAGAAAAACACCACTTTTTATTAATTGATGAGTATTATTAAAAAATATCAATTTACAAAAAATTGGTATGTTTTTAAATAGTTATTAAGGTGAAGAAATTTGATATTTTATATTAATTTTTCAGAAAAATTGAAAAACTCTGATTTTGCAAATATTTGAAAAATTCTAAGTTTTAGTTAGAAGGGTATTATTTTAAAAATATTTAGAAAAATACTAATTTTTATTAATTAATGAGTACTATTGAAAAATATCAATTTACAAAAAATGGTATGTTTCTAAATAGTTATTAAGGTCATATTTTCTAAAGTAACTTTTAAAAGTGTTATTTTTCGAAATTAATTAAGGATTTCTAACAGATGCGAACTATCTTGGATTTCCCAATTTTTATGCCCTGGGCTTGGAATTTTATAAGAAACCCAATGTAAAATGGCCCTTCCAAGCCTAAGGTTGAATTTTAGATAACTGTTTGAAAAATGATAATTTCTTAAACACTGACGAATTTTGAAACTGTTTGGAAAATAACCTTTTTTATATTTAATATATCAAAATATATTAAAAAATTGATTTATTTCAATAGAATTATTTTGTATAAAATTGATTTAATTTTTAAAAAACTGATTTATCTTAATAGATAAACTAAAAAAGGTCTTTTATCAAAATAAAAAAAATTATAAAACGGCTGTTTATGTTATAGGTGTAAAAAAGTTCATTTGTTAAACTGATCTAGAAACAATAGGCATTTCTTATAAATACTCGATAAAGTGCCACGTGTATAGATTACGTGCCTGTTTTCGAAATCTTAGCCCTTATCTTTTTTATTTTTTATTTTTAACAATCATTCATATATACAGTCGATTCCAGTTTCTCAATCCCTCTCACTTTTGGGACCTTTCTTTTCCTGTCTAGGGTTAGGGTTTCTCTCTCTCTCTCTCTCTCTCTCTCTCTCTCTCTAGGTCCCCCCCTTCTATCTCCTCTTTCTCTATCCTCCGATATTCAGGATGATGCAACCTGGCGCAGGTGTGGCTCCGCCGTCTCAGCAATACCCCCAGCAGCCGTACATGATGCCGCCGCCGCCGCAAGCTGCTCATGCGCCTGCCATGTGGGCCGGTCACCCCCAGGTGGCTCCGCCGCCGCCTCAGCCCACTCAACAGGGCCACCTCGCTAGCTCCGACGAGGTCCGGACTCTTTGGATCGGCGACTTGCAGTACTGGATGGAGGAGAACTACGTCTATACTTGCTTCGCTCACACTGGCGAGGTCTGTCACCGAATTCTTAACTCTACTCTATTGCTTTTGCTTCTTGTTTTTGTTTTCAGATCTGTGTTTTTGGTTTACTCTCTTGGGTGTTAAAGTTTGGATCTTATTGACGCTTCTTTTGAGCTTTGACACTAATTTAGTGATGGGTTTTGCGGGTTGTGCTATTATAAAGTAGGTTGATGGTGTTTTACTTCGATGTTTGCTCTATGGCTGAACTAGCTTTTGTAAAACACATCTTCACAAGCGTTAATAGATAACTGGAAGAGGGTAGCTTTCGTGGGTTTGTTTGTTAATTCCTTAAGTTGTGTGTGTTGGTGTAGGTTGTTTCTGTGAAGGTCATCCGTAATAAGCAGACTGGTCAACCAGAGGGTTATGGTTTTATTGAGTTTGTTAACCGCGCGGCTGCCGAGAGAGCACTTCAAACCTATAATGGTGCCCCTATGCCGAATGGTGCCCAGAATTTCAGATTGAACTGGGCATCTGCAGGAGAGAAGCGTTCTGAAGATACACCTGATTATACAATTTTTGTAGGAGATTTAGCTTCTGATGTTACAGATTATACCCTACAAGAGACTTTCAGGGGCCGATTCCCATCAGTTAAGGGTGCAAAGGTAGTGATCGACAGGCTCACTGGCCGCAGCAAGGGTTACGGGTTTGTTAGATTTGGAGACGAAACTGAACAGATCCGTGCTATGACTGAGATGAATGGTGTACTCTGTTCTACAAGGCCAATGCGGATTGGGCCGGCTGCAAACAAGAAT
Organism: Parasponia andersonii; assembly: GCA_002914805.1. Lineage (NCBI taxonomy): Eukaryota > Viridiplantae > Streptophyta > Magnoliopsida > Rosales > Cannabaceae > Trema > Trema andersonii. Next base: position 217,609 of record JXTB01000496.1, read on the forward strand.
GCAGTTGGTGGTCAGCAATATACAAAAGGTCTGTTTTTTTTGCCACTAATATTGTGATGTCTCGATGCAATCATTTTTGTGTGTTGCGTTATGAGATAAGATTATAGTTAAGTTTAATGATGCTGTTATGCTAAGCCTGTTCTTCCATTTTCTCTCTTTTTGTTTGGTTTAATTTGCGTTTTCTTTTATACTCTTCTATGCTTAGCATGGTAAGTTGTGTTTTGCGAGTTCTATTTGATGCACAGCAGTATGTTGAACACTTTGTTTTTGAAGTTTGTTTTGGTTATGCTCTCAAAGATAAGCAACAAATTTCTGTCGTCATTTACTTCCTATAATTTCCTTAAAAGATTTGGGCAGGGTAAATGCTATTAAAATCGGGGGAACTTATTAGAACTCATGTTGTCTCAAAGCAGGGGTGTCAAGAGGCTCTGTCATCTAGGGGCCAGCTACTGATTTCAGCTGAAATGGTATTCCCTTAGGGCGTGGCCTCGCTTAGGTCAGTTTCCCATTTACGTATGCGTTGCCCTTTATTCATGTGGCATTTGTTATGCTACATTGCTTTTTTTATTTTTTCCCTCCGGCTCGTTCTGTTGGTTGAGCATTCCGTAAAGTTACAATTCGTGACTGTTCTTGTTACTTGAAGTTTGAAGTCCTATAAGATTCAATTTAATGTAATGGAGTTTTCTTTCTGTTTTTCTTTTAAGAGTTTTGATAAAGGAGATCGTAACTTCATTCCCCCACCCCCCGGGTTTTTTAAAATTAGTCTATTTTCCCAAGTACTTCTGTAATGTGCAATTCTGACCATCTGTTTAGCTACTAGTCCATGAGACAGGCTTTTGAGGAGTGCAGGTGGCAACTTATTGGAATTGCCAGTCTGTGTTGTGGGCTAGTTATCATTGTGAATGTCACTTTCGATTTCAGTTTTTAACGTCATATATGATTGGTTCTAGTCTTATTTTCTGTCTCCTTTACCTGTATTTTTCTATAATTTATTTGAATGTCTTCAAATTTCTATTGGAAAATTGTGCGTCAGTTGAAGTGCCAAATTAAGTCTAGGCATCGTAAATCTTAGTTGTTGTCCTGTTGGCTGTGGATTAGCCAATTTCTTTTTCTAGTTCTCAATTTTCTTCCGACATTAAGTACTGCTGAAGCTCATTATCAGGTGTTTGACTCTTTTCTTGTAAAACGTTGAGTATTTATTTAATTTATGTAAATCAGTCTTGTTAATCAGCCTCTGCGTTGCTGTAACTATCCATCTCATCCATTTTGTCCAAGAAGGCTGCATAGTTTTTAGTTGATCTTTTGTTAAGGTCACTGCAATTGCTAGACTTGCCAATCTGTTTTGTGATGACAGCAGCCAGGCATTATTTGCCTTGTTCTAATTCCTGTGTGATTCAATTCATGGCTTTTTGCATGATTGGTACCAGTTGATAGGCTGTATTGTAATTTTTTAAAATTATTTTTGTCTGAAAGTATCTCCATTGTGTAGAGACCCTTTGGGCATTGTTCTCGAGTATCACAATTTTGGATGATGACCTAATTTTTCAGGGTAACATGGTGGAGTGAAGTGAATTGCTAGTTATACATAGGTTCATTTGGATTGTATCCAAACACCATTTCTTTCATATTTTTATGGTATAAATTATAGCCTATTCTTTCTGTTATGCTACCTTACAATTTTTTGAACGTATTTTCAATATCTCAGCTTCATATCAGAATTCTCAAGGGGGCCCGAATGAGAACGATCCAAATAATACCACTGTGGGTACCCTGTCTATTTCCATATTTGCCAGTTAATACTTTTTGAAACATGCTTGTGACTTGGAAAAACTACTTATCTTACTTGTAGATATTTGTTGGTAATTTGGATTCTAATGTTACGGATGACCACTTAAGACAAGTGTTCTCCCAATATGGTGAGCTCGTGCATGTGAAGATACCGACCGGCAAGCGATGTGGGTTTGTCCAATTTGCTGACAGGTACGTCAATTTTTCGTTTATTAGTGACGTTTATTCATGAGAAGTCGTCGTGATTTTACTGTGTTGTGGTAATGGTCATCAGGAGCTCTGCTGAAGAAGCCCTCCGGTTGCTAAATGGAACCCCGTTGGGAGGACAAAATATCCGACTTTCTTGGGGCCGCAGTCCTTCAAATAAACAGGTTTATTTTCCATGCCTTACAAACATAGCGTTGAAAGGATTATGCTTGGGCACCTTTGGATGTGTCTTCTCTCATTTCATTATTATTTCCTTTTACTTGACCGATTTATATGTATTTGGTCCTTAATGTATTGCTCAGCCTCATCAAGAAGGAAACCAGTGGAATGGTGGCTATTATGGATATGCACAAGGACATGAAGGCTATGGCTACCCTCCGGTTTCTCAAGACCCCAATGTGTACTATGGAGGAGCATATACTGGCTACGGGAACTACCAGCAGCCACAACAGCAGCAGCAGCAGCAGCAAGTGGGATACAGCTGAGTCGTCTTAGCAGCCTGTGTTGTGGGCTTGTGTTGTTGAGAAAGAACTTAATAATGTTTAGATACTCTTTCCCTTTCTTTTCTGGATTATGCGTTTTAGGCTGTGATTTTGTATTTTGCTAAAAACATATGAAGTTTTGCTACATTTATGTTATGTTTCCTTAATATATGTGCTTTTGGATGTGGCTTTAATGTGTACATCCTAAGTCATGCCTTAGCTAGCAACAAGATTATCATTGTAGTGTTCAGCTTCTGGTTAAAAAGAAGAGAGAAAACAACATTGTCTTTCCCGCGTTGCAATGATAACTTGAAGGCGACCAGGTAGGCCCTCCGTAATTATTGTTTAAATGAGAACTAGTTATGTGGTTGTAAATAAATGTTTGAATGCTTTATTTTAATCTATTTTGTTCTGGGATATCAATTGAAATATATCTCATTTTTAGAGAAATAATCAAGTTATTAAAATGAATATCAATTAAAATATTCCTTCTTTTAGGGAATAATATCAGGAAATAAAACCCATGAATTTTAGCTTTTTTATCAAAAAATCTCATATTTTTCATTAATATCAAATAAATTTTTTTATTTGTGTTTTTCTATCAAGTTTCACTAGGTTCACACGTACCGTTAAAATTGTTTTAACTTTTAAAATTAGATTACAGAATTTAAAAAAAAATTGTGTTTGAAGGTTGTTAGAATTAGATTTTGGAGATATTATAGATTAATTTTTGGTCTAGACGATTGATTCTCGAATAAATATGAGATACCAATTAGGAATTTTATATAATAAAGTTATTTTTGTAATAATTTTAAAATTTGACTTTATATTTAAATTTGCTAAATTTAACAGAAAAACACAAAAAAAAATTATTTGATATTAGGGTGAGGATGGGAGTTTTTTTTTTATTTTTTTTTGGATAAAAGGCAAAAATGGTGGTTTTTTTTTTTTAAATATTATCCTCTTTTTAAGACAAATAAAAATAATTAAGTTATTCATTTTATTATTTTAAGTTTGTTGGAAGGTGTTATAAAAGCTTCTCTAGAAAATCTTTTTAAATTTTAAGTTTTATAAATGGTTAATGACACACATGATTTTTGAAGTATCTAATTTGTAGTAATTTAGTCCTTAAAATTTTAATTATAACAATTGAGTTTGTCAACTCTCTCATTTGTAACAATTCGTTCTTGAACTATCTGAGTTGCAACTTATTGAATTTTTGAACAAAAATACAAATGGTGACATCTAAAAGTGTATTTAAATTTTTGAAAGATAATCTAAGAATTTCAAACATAAAAATGAAAAATTATAAAAAAAATTCTCTAAATTTGCAACTTTAATAATCTTACAAAATGTAAAGAATACATCTCTTTATTCTCTTAATATCCTTTTGTTCAGTTTATTTTCTTATAAATACTTTTTCAATTATTACAACGTACTACTTATGTGTATTTTTTTTTTATCAAAAATGCATCAACAAGTTGTAATTTAAATAATTTATAGACAAATTTGTTATAAATCAGAAAATTGAAGAACTTAATTGCCATAATTGAAATTTTGAATGCTAAATTGCTACCTGTTGAATAGTTTGAGAGTAATGCTGTCAAAATGGGCCAGGTCCAATGGGCTGGCCTACAGGCCAGTATGGGCCCAGTCCAGCCCTATTCCTATGGCTGGGCTGGCCTAACATTTTGAGCCCGCGGATTGACCCAGCTGTCAGCCCAGATCAGGCCGGTCCTGCCCTTTTTTTTAAATATTAAAATATTTTTTTTTAAAAAAAAAAAAGGCCTATGGGCCCAAGGCCCATTACATCTTATGACCTATGGGCCATTTTGGGGCATATAGTCGTTGGCTCCGATGATTATTTTTTTAAATTAAAAAATTAAAAAAAAATTCTTTAAATTTTAAACTATAAATACCCCTTTTTTTCCTCACTCATTCTTTACACAAACAACTTTCTTCTATCTTTATTCTCTTATTTCACTATTATTTTCTCAAATTCTTAATTTACATTCTCTAAATAATTATATAATCTAATAACTAGTTAATATTAATAACTATAAAATTATAATCTATAGTTATATTCTCTATTTCTATTTTTAAATTTCAATTCTTCTAAGTTCCAACATCGAAGTATCCAAGTATCGAACTAAAATCCAAGTCAAAATCTACTCAAATCTCAATTCAAGATAATTTCAATTTCTAAATTTTTTAAAGTTTAATTTATCACACTTATCTTTTTAATATGAATTAGTAAATTATCACTACAATCTACATAGATAGACATAGACATAGTATAGAAAATAGAAATATATTTAATATTAAATTGTTAATTTTAATTTTAATAAAAGATAAATTTAGTCAGTGTAGTAAAATATTAATATGTTCATTATCTTTTTAATTTAAATTAGTTAGTGTAGTAATATGTTTAAAGTTAAATTGTTAATTTTCATTCAACTTAAATTTAAATTTAGTTGATGTAATAAAATAGTAATATGTTAATTATCATTGTAATTAAATTAGTTAGTGTAAAAATATGTTTAATATTAAATTGTTAATTTTCATTCAACTTAAATTTAAATTTAGTTAATATAGTAAAATAGTAATATGTTAATTATCATTATAATTAAATTAGTTAGTGTAAAAATATGTTTAATGTTAAATTATTAATTTTAATTTTAATAAAAGTTAAATTTAGTCAATGTAGTAAAAAAGTAATATGTTCATTATCTTTTTAATTCAAAGAATCTTCCTATTAATTTGGAGATGGATGTTAATAAGGAAGAAGAACAAATCCGCATAATAGAAGGGGGTGACCAAGTCCCCGAAAAGCAAAGTAATCCACATGCTAGTGGAAGTCATTCACAATTTCAAGATAGTTGTTCTCTCAGTGCAAGCACAACCTTAAAATCAAAATGTGTGAGGACAACTTCGATATGGAATACCATGATGATGGCAATAACAACAAAATAAAAATGGCAAAGTGCAAATATTGCAAGAAGTTATTCATCGCTAAACTATCTAGCGGTACCATCCATCTCAAAAGACATCACGAAAAATATTTTCCCAAACATCAAGGTCCTCAAGGAGGTATGCAATCCACTCAATCAACACTTCAACTCAATAGGGATGGTTCGGTAAGTACTTAGAACTGTGATCCTTTAGTTACTAAGGAGTCATTAGCACGTTTTATTGCTTCGAAGGATTTGCCACTATGTATTGGTAAGTCCGATGAATATGAAAAACATATTAGACGATCATATTATCCAAATTTTAAAAAGGTATTTAGGAATACTACTAGAAGTGATTTGTTTAAAGTTTATAAAAATATGTGCACCGAACTAACGTCTAAAATACTTGCATTAAATTTTTGCATTGCATTAACATCTGATATTTGGGGTGCTAATTCTAAACAAGATTATATAAGTGTAGTTGCCCATTATTGTGATGAAAAATGGATATTGCAAAAAAGAATAATTGGTTTTAAAGTCGTTGATCAGAGGCATACTGCTGAAATTATCTGTGAAAGAATCTTAAATGTTATAGAAGAATATAGCATAGTAAACCGCATTATTTCTATTACTTTTGATAATGCTACATCCAATACAAAGGCCATAAAATTACTTTCAAACTCGGTACACTCATACACGAGAGGAGTTTTATTACATCAACGTTGTGCATGTCATATAATCAACCTCATTGTCAATTCATGTATGGAAATACTATCTATATACATTGAAAATGTTCGAAATGCTATTACTTACATTCATGCTTCTAATCCTCGTATTGCTGAATTTAAAAAATATTGCAAAGCTGAAGGTTTACTTTCAAGAAAATTTCAACTTGATATGCATGTAAGGTGAAATTCCACCTATTTGATGTTAAAAAAATGTAATAGTATATAAAAATGCTAAAACTATATTTTACAATTCAAAACAAGTTCACTAAATTTAAAAGATGATGATTGGTTTATTTATGAAAAATTTGTACAATTTTTAGAAGTTTTTTGTGATGCTACCGTTGCTTTATTTGGTGTTTATTATCCTACTTCTCCAATTGTTTTACATCACATATTTTTTATTGCGTTAATGTTTTCTAAAGAAAAATATGACTCTATATTTGGACGTATGATAATTAAAATGCAAGAAGTTTATTTGAAATATTGGTCCAAAATTCCTTTATTATTTTCCTTTGCTTTTATTTTAGATACTAGAGCTAAATTAAATGGTTTTTCTACTATTATTAGTCACATTGGTGATGCTTTAGACTTAGACTTTACACTCCATTATACTAACGCTCGTGATAAATTTTTTGAACTATTTAGTATATATGAAGGTAAGTTTAGTAGTACAAATATGAGTCAATAAGAAATCTCACAACAAACCGAAGACCGATTAAAGAAGAAGTCTATCTGGTCCTATATTCATCGGTGTGGGTGTGGGTGTGGGTGTGGGTGTGGGTGTGGCTCATCATCATCAAGTTCAAGTCAACAATATGGTATATTACCAATAACAACGAATCTGCTGCAATCCTTGGAGCTTAACCAATATCTTTAGCTAGATTCTGACATCGACTGTGAAAATGAAAACTTCAAAGTTTTGGAATAGTGGCAAAAACGTCAAGGAAAATTTCTCGTGCTTTCACAATTAGTACGTGACATCTTAATTATTCCAGTGTCCACGGTTTCTTTAGAGTCTGCTTTTAGCACCACTGAGAGGATATTAGATGATCGAAGAACTTCGTTGACTCCTGAAATGGTTGAAGTGCTAACATGTGTTAAAGATTGGGAGCAAGCGGCTAAACGAAATCAATATATTATTCACAATGAAGAATTGACCGAAAACTTCAATAATTTGTACATGAATGACAATGATCAATTATGATTAGTGAATAATGAATTAATGATGAATTTGTTATTTTTCAAATATAATTTACTTTTTTTTTCATCAACTTAAGTTATATGTTATTTTTTAATTTTTATCATAAAAATTGTAAAATTATTTGTGATAAAAGATTTATCATATATATATAATTTGTTTTTTTTTTAATTGTTCAAATTCATTAAAAAGTTTATATTAAAACCTTTCAAATAAAAAAAGCCAACATGAGGTAAACAAAATTTTATCAGTAAACTTGAATTTGTTATTTTTTAAATTTAATTTACTTTATTTTTCATCAGCTTATTACTTAAGTTATGTATTATTTTTTAATTTTTATCATAAAACTCGTAAAATTATTTGTGATGAAAGTTTTATCATATATTCATATATATATATATATATTTTAATTATTAAAATTCATAAAAATTTATCTAAAAATATTTTTTTAAAATGGCCAAAATGTGGGCCGGCCTAAGCCCGGCCCACCTAGGAGCTCGCATGGGCCTCCTCATCATTAATACGGACTGAACTGTCCCGACCAATCACTTGAAAATACCCATTATAGGTGGGCCGGCCTGGCCATTTTGACCGCTCTATTTGAGAGCCATTTGTGCCGCAAACTCTTTTATAAAAGGGCTGTTTGAGCGTGAAGGTCTTCGTTAGACAACCATACAAGACAGATTCTCAATCAGCCTCGAAAAAAGAACTTGACTGCAGTTGATTTGCCATATTTTCACAAATTTCTGTTTTAATAAAGGCGAGCTAGTGTCACTCGATTAAATTTACTCTTACTAGAATCGTTTGCCAACTTATGCAATTACTTGCCCACTTGCATTAGGCGTTATCCACATGATATTTGTTCTTTCACTCAGCGATAGCTACTTGAGCCAAAACAAAAGCAGGAATCATCTCTATGAGATGAAGCCCTCCAATTTTGCAAGGTTTTACTCGAACAGACACAAACCCTCTTCCTCTCGGCCTCTAACCTCTACAGAAGGAAGGTAGAACAAGATAAAAATGAGACCATGACGCCTCGAAATGGTCAAAACAAGATAGATCGAATAATAATCACAGAGCGAAATGCATCGGTAACAAGGAAATGTCAAAAGGAGTCGCTTTACTAAGATCTTAATTTGGTTTCTTCAAGTACAGAATTATCTGGCACCGGAGTAAAAAGTCACTCTAGTCTGATCCCTAATATATTTCTTCAAGTATATGCAATAATCTGTCTCCGAACTAAACAGTCACTAGACCATTTCATTCCTTCTTAATCTGGTTTCTTCAAGTTCAGGCAATTATCCGCTGCTTGACTGAACAGTTCCTGCACCTGTTTTAGTTCATTCTCTGGGACAAACAAGTTATTCACATTGTCAACTTCAGCGGCAGCTGATTGCATTTATCCTTTAAGTAGATCTCAAAACAGGAAAAAAAAAAAAAAATGAAAATGCAAAATAATGGCGTGTAGGAATCATGGACCCTCAAAGATACCTCTTGACGACTTGCTCTGTTAGAAAATGAATGTTTGAAGTATGCAGGTTACAACTTTTGTGGAAAAAGCTATATGAACTTAAGAAAATTGGTTACAAAAATCTTTGAAAACTAGCAACCTGAGGCCTAGGTACTGATTAAAATAGCTCATTTGATATAACATTCTGCTCACTAGTATTACTAAGGGTTTTATTACTTGTAACCAAACGACAAAAAGTATGTCACCAGTTCTCAAGCACTCGAGGAGCAAATGTATCTAACTATATGGCTGGAAAACATTTTGCACTCTAATAAGACATCATAGTAAAGAAGTGCATGGGTTATGTATAAAAAGAAGAAAAAGAAGGATGTCTTTAGATAGATTCACCTATATCAAACAGATCACATAGCTGGCCTGTGTTCCTATGTGCAAGTCTATCGCATATACTAGTTGGGTTAGAAGTAGTTACAGTAAACTACCATGCTTGGCATGGATTCATATCTTTGTCCCTCTTAGACACAAAATTGGAAGATGGTATTTGACAGAAATCTGGAAAAGTTATCAGGATGGAAAAGAAAAGTAAAGCAGACCTGCAGCTTCCAGTTGCCTCTGTAGTTCTTGACCCACAGCATCATTTTCAGCCTATAAGATTTTGCATCCACCAAAGTGAGAATATGAAAGACCCTAAGGAAAGTACTCCCAGAATTTGAAATTTTTGAAGGGTTGCTGGTCAGTGGATTTACATACCTGAAGTTCTGCAATCCTTTTTAGCTGTGCTTCTTCACCTCCATTGCCTAACGGGAGTGCTGCTACCAAGGCATCAAACTACGCAAGAAACAAGTGGTAAAAATCTAAAAGATAATTGGTCTTGAAGAAAAGGATCAATAGATTGGCATTGAACCCAGAGAGAGAGAGAGAGAAAGAGGGAGGGGGGGGGAGGGGGGGAATGACTTTTATATTATGATCCTATATACATACATATATCAGAACTTAGGGCCCAACTTTAAAGGAAGCAAACTGGTAACAAATCAACTCTTACCATGCCCAAGGCTCAATATTTAGTATTTACACATTATGATGAATAAAAATAACCCCCAAAAAAAAAAAAAACCCTCTTCAAACTCAGTAGAATTAAAGCAAAAGCATTCAGCATTCTTAAGAAGATACACTCCCATTGTTTCTCGTGAAAAAAGGCGAGCCAACATTCCCATTAATGATAGATATATTTGCTATTCCACAAGCTGATTGCACCCAGATAGTTCCAATTAGTCATCTCTACACTCGGGCATTTTTCTTATTCGCATGTTTCAACCAAGCTATAAATTGACACAAAAGAGCATGTTTACTAATCCGCAATAAATCGAATCGTAAAGACAAAAAAAGGGTTTGAAGAGGAACTAGAACGAATCAAAATTTTGAGTCAACTTAACTACAAGAGAGAAATAAACCAAAATTTGTTTCCTGAAAGAGTAAGTAAACACATGAACAGATCGGAAAGGCAAACAATTTCCTTATATTCCCATTAGTTACGGATTAATAAACATGGCCAAAGTATATAACACCCTAAAACGATAAGCAAACCTAATTCAATTAAAGTAAATTCCTGTGAATTTCCAAACCAGAATCCATTAATCTCCCTCAAAGAAAATCCCAACACTCACATTATTCACCTCTTAAATAATTAACCAAAAGTTTTCTCAGCCATTCAAGGTCATAAAAATCGAAAATTGGTCAAAGCTTTAGAATCCCAAAAGAAAAACAGAGAGAGAGAGAGAGAGAGAGAGAGAGAGAGACGCACACACACACACACCTGCTTTGCAGCCTTAACCAGAGCAGAACTCATGAGCTTGGGTTGTTCGGAAAACTTAGTTGGATCATCGNGGTATTCGGCATTGAGTCGAACCGGAGGAGCGTCCCTTTGTAGGGTCCCGAAGGTATTGAAAGCCAAAGCTGCTATTGTATTCACTTGTTCCTGCAACTGCGATATTATGTCCATTTTCCAAACCCAACCAACTGACCAGATGAGAAGACCAGACCCTTTTTAGTTCTTATATAAGCGGTTCATTCATATCTGGCTTGGGCTCAAGCTTTACCACGAGTATTGGGCCTCGGGCCCATGTAATCAAACCTAAACCAATTGGTATCGATCATTTTGCTAAGACCCTTCTAGTAATGTTGTTCATACTGCTAGCACTCTGCATTTTAGAAAGACCAATATGTCTAATTTTTTAGGGGGGAAGGAAAAAAAAAAGAAAAGAAGAATAATTAAAGAGTTTAATTTGTCTAATTCTAACACATGCAACGCGAAATAAGTGCAGCAATTCCACTGCAACCAAAAGTAATGAGCAATTTCTCTTTTGGGTTCCTGTCAGTTCTCGCATTTGTAAACAGCACCTGGCAGACGAAGCAAAACAAGAACTGAACAAACAACCAGGCAAGAAAAAAAAAAACCACCAACTGTTTAAATGAAACCATTACCATAGCAAGAGGAGGAAAGTCCAAACAAAATTATAAACATCCTGAGCTTAAACAAAAAGAGTCCCCAATCTCTAATATTATATTTTAATAAAGTCTCATCTATAGAATACTATGAAGTATGGCAGCTACGAGTCTAGGTTGCATGTTTTATTCCTTTGAGCTTTGACTACAATGCAGCATTAGCATCCTTTTTCCTCCCCTTACTCTGTAACAAAATAGTTGAAAATCCAACTGGGAATGGATCTAAGATTGTGAAGGCGGAATAGCATCTTTGTTGTCACATTCCATACTGATGATTGCGCCAGGACTGCACATATGCGGCTCAGTCGGGGCTGGAGGAACATATTCTTCTGATGAAAGCTTGGGTTCAGATGGAATTTTCTCTACCTCAAACATCAGAGCTGCTTGGTCGTGATTTACGGAGAGTGAGACTACCCCAGTGGTGTTAGTAGCATCACCTTCAGGCTTTCCTTCTCTGCTGGAAACCTCAATAGCATGCACTGAGTGTGTCTCTTGCAGTGCACCTTCTCCATTTCCCTGTATTTCCATCGAATTGTTGACTGATTTACAATGTGGTGCAGAGTTCATGAGTTCGGATTCAGCAACCACAGGCGGAGGCGGTTGGTTGAGTTCAAGATTCGGAGTCTTCACCTCATCATGAACCAAATCATTCCCAGGATTGGAGCTCAAAGCCTGATGTTGAATCTCAGGCTCCTTAGCACCAGCTTCAATTCCCTGAAATATGTCAATAACTGGTGGAGGTGCTGGTTCTTCTTTTGATTCTTTGTTTGCCTCTTCATGGTTAGGTCCTTCCACCGGCATGGAAGTTTCTATACCAGCCAATATCTCAGAAACTGGTGCAGGTGCTGGTTCTGCTTGTGATATTCCATTTGCTTCTACTTCATTAGGTCCTTTCATCAGCTTGGAGGCTTCAACATCAGGCAATGAGTCAATAACTGTTTCGGATGCCAGTTTTGATTTTGAGTTTTCCTTTACCTGTACTTCATTTGGTCCTTTCATCAGCTTGAAGGCTTCAATATCAGGCACTGAGTCAACAAATGGTTCAGATGCTGGTTCTGATTTCGAGGTTTCATTTACTTGTACGTCATTTGGTCCTTTCATCAGCTTGGAGGCTTCAATTCTGAGTAATTTGTCAACAGCTGGATCGGATGCTGCTTCTGCTTTTGATTTTTCATTTGTCTCTACTTCATTAGGTCCTTTAATCAGTGTGGAGTCTTCAGTTTCCTGCAACAACTCCCTGCCTTCAACAACTTTATCAGACTCCATCTGTGCCATTACGGAGGAGGGCACCTCATTTATTCGTGGTGGAATGACTTTTCTGCTTAATGAAAGACCAGAATCTTTCTCTGGGATGCTGTCTGCCAGAGGTATCATAACTGCTGAAGACCAGTGCTCTGCAACTGAAATTCCCGGCCGAGACTGAGAAGGTTGACTTTGGTCTGTAAATGTAGATGCTTGGTTATTTGGCTTCGCAGGTTGTTTTTCGCTCTTTTCTGGGCCAAGAGGATTGTGAGGCTGAGACTGCTCATTGAGAGTTGGGATAGGTATCTCTTTTCTTTTGTACATCCTAACATGAGGAGCCACATCATTTGCTGCAGTAATTGGAGTGAACCGCCCCGGTAGAAATACAAGACCTCTCAGCTGAGTGTCAGTGTCGCCTACCTTCACATTAAGAAGATATCCAGCATCAAATGAACCATCAATCACACCTGAAACCACCTGACCGACCATTTTATCAGCACCATCGCCTGAAGCCACACTCTGCTTGGTTTTCTTCGAACTGTCAGATACAGGAACTGTATTGGTGCTCTCTCCTTGAACCAAACTCTTGTCCTTACGCGGACGTCCCCGTTTCCGCTTCATATGGAGGTCTCCAGGTGATAAAGTATTTGCCCCTCGAATCTGTTGGTTCATCTTGCAGAAATCAATGGAACACCTGAAGTTTTACACTAGTTTTTGAAAATTCTCCTGCAGCTAAAAAAAAGGGAGTAATTTTACTCATATCTAATTATTATTTATAGAAAAAAATAAAAGACTAAGAGACGAGATACGAAGTGAAAACTTTTCTCAAGACAAATTTTCCTAATGTCAAGCAGTTCGTTCTTTCAAAAACGAAGAACCATGCAAGATATATACAAAGAAAAGCTAACATAATCCCTCTTCTCTGTACAGAAAGGTCTATTGGATGCATGTCAAAGCACAAACATGCCCAAATTATACCCACAAATGTGCATTGCAGACTAGATCCAACACCTTACTGAAATGAATAAACGAATTACATTCACCTTTAACTTCTTTTAGGGCCCTTATATTTGCATGCACAAGGGAAAATTTGAAAAGGTATATTTTGGTAACAGTATAGCCGACATAAGACTTGAGAGAACTCAAAAAGTAGATAAACAATTATCATACAATAGAATTATATACCAGTCATGCTCAACCAAAAGAAATGCTATGTAGTTGATAAAAAAAGATGAGTGCATAAGCTACATGGTAAAAAATTTCACCACACAAGAGAGAAAAGAGAATGAAAGTGCAAAAGTTCAAGCTGGCATTGGTTATACAAAATGAAAGAAACAAACAGAACTTTAATAGGCTTGCCCTGCTAACTTTATATCAGTGAGACCATTGATCATCCTTGGTCCTTACCAGGAAGAGGGGAAAAGGTGAGAACTAGCAATTAATCTGAGAAACATGATGACTAACAGTTAAGAAGATCATATCTTGGAAAAGCAAGACCACATGACTAGAGTAAAAATTTTGCAGGTCGCATGAGATCATTGCTTTCGTTTCCACAAGATGGTACTGACCTTACAAGATATCCCTATGCAGGCCTTTAGTTCACACAAAACTACCTCGAACAACAATAAGAACCTACAATTTCTGGAAGATTTCTTTAACCCTAACAAAGATCATCAAGATTTTCTAGACATTAATCAATACCAAAATCTCAACTACAGGACCAGATTTTGACCAATATTTCATGATAAAAATTTTGATCTCAATTCCCGCACCTGCCTAAAGCATACGAAATTCCACAATCCATGAATTGGCATACTAAAGTATATATACAATTTTGTTATCCATTTGATAAAGATACAAATCCTTAGATTTCAAAACTTGCTTATAGGCTACTCGTACCTGCCTCCGGTTTACTGTGAAAATGTATCTTTCATGCTTGTTGCTATCATCACCATGACTAGACTAAGACAGGGTGCACTGTCAGTAAAAAAGGCACAAGATGAATGAAAGCTTTCTTAGGAAACCCTAGCTGCATCTTTTGAAAGGTTTACAATTCAAATAGCTCATGAAAGAGCGATAATTAACCATTTTACCACAACAAATTCGGGTCGGGCAGGGATCAGCCTACACACAGATATCAAGTATTAACTGGCAGATATGGCCAAGTCCAAGCTCGGACTAGCTTTGTTATCCACACTTCAGGCTAAACAAGCAGGTTTCAAGCCATTTCGACCTCATACATTGCATTAAAATTAATTACATGATTTAATTGGTATACTGAACATTCTCCAATTTTCTATTAAAGCTGCTTGGCAGCTCAACAATCAGAAAACTTCCATATTTCTCCCCCATACATTAACACAAATAACAACTTTTAGTTCTTTCACCAGGCTGGCCAGTTCTACAAACGCAACACCAATGATGAAACTTTTGTGCAGTAAAATCCTAAACATGCTTCAATTACTATAAAACAGTTTGGCAGCTCATAAATCAAACAACTTCCATATCTCTCCTCCACAATACTATTGACAGCTTCTACTTTTTTCACCAAGTTTTCACCAGGCTCGCAAATTCTACAAACACAACACAACATCAACGATGAAACTTTTGTACAATAAAATCCTTAGATGATAAATCAATTTAGTTGTAACAAATTGTACAAACATGTCAAATGCACATTATAGTGAAAGGGTAGGTACACATAAAAATTTATAATTTGATCTTTAATTTGCTTTGGTTTTCCTTCAAATATAAGGATAAAAGTGAACCCCAAATCACCTTTTTCTTTTTTCTTTTTTTCTTTTTAAAAAAAACAATCAGTCACATTACCTCAAAGCATAAACAAATGACATTAAGCGCGTTCAACTTAATCATCCCAAAAGTATCATCCATAGTATATAACATTTTTCCAAGTTAGCCTTTATGGATCATAGCTTTAACCATGAAAAGAATACCCCTTAATGCATCATAGCTCTATTCATGAAGGATCCAAAGCCATTTCTGACAGTCTTATTATGAGGTTCCAAATTCGAAACTTTGACATAAAGCTCATGCCTTTTGTCCTAAATTCGTTCCACCCTCCTCCAAATTATCACAAGACTGAGATACCGAAAATGCAATTATCTGAATCAAATCAAGAAAAATGCAAAAGAGGAAAAAAAGTTGGAGACGTTTAAACACTTGTGCCGAACGGATGGGAACCAAAAGCGAAAACGGAAACTCACATACGCAAAGCCAAAACCTTTAAGGCACGTTAAGCCAACCTTAACATGTCAAAGAGGATGAATATTTTGAGTCGAAATACATCCCAAACAGATAAACACAAGAGCCCATGATATTAAACACAAGGAAATGCAACCCTTTTGAGATACACCCCATATATGTAGTCCTTTCTAAATAGGGTACAAAACAACCCTCAATATACACAACATGAGCCATCTTTCTCAACCCAAAACATACGTAAATCTCAGCTCAGCTAGGGACTAACCCAGAAAATAATTTCTAATAAACAAATAAAAATAGTGTCATGGCCCCTCGGATCACTTTCCTAAATACTAATACGGATCAATGTAAGGAATGCTATTATTCAGTGCTATATATCATTGCATCAAAATATAAAAATGACAATGAAGATAATATAACCATGCAAAATGGAAAAAACACAGTTTGGAATACTTACATGTAGGTGTGGCTGCGGAAGAGTGCAAGCATAAGGGGTTGAAAAATCAATGGGAGCAATGGAGAAGGAAAGATTTTGTCGACTATTTTTTTCTTTTCCTCTTTTTTTTTTCCCCCCACCCCTTCTGTTAGAGGTGTATTTATTTTTATTTTCTTTCTTTGACTGGGAAAATAACCGTAACGGAAGGAAGCATTAGTACTAGGATTTGGCGCTAGGTTTAGTGTTCCCATTTGGAGTCTCTCAGACTCTGTCTCTCACCGGATGTAGAACGTTCCAACTTCCATCTTACCCTGGTGTTTGGACACGGGGATATACCGTTTTATATATTTTGTGTTAAAAATTTTCTACGGGTTAACTAAAAAACAAAATTAAAAAAAAATGTTAGTTTTGATTATTCCTTTAGTTTATTCTTTGCATTTTGGTTATTATTAATATTGATATTTAGATTTAAAATTTATAATAAATTTATAAATCTTTGAACTAAACACCAATTTTAATCATTGTGTTTACCAAAATATCTTAAAAGTTAAATATATGCACATATATTTAAAAAAATCAAATTTAAAACTTATATAAAATTGATAAAGTTTTTTTTTAAAAAACAATATTTAATTTTTATAGGTCGTTTCATTGTTTTAAATTATTTTTTAATATTAGTTCTTTTAGCTATTAATTTTAATTAGTTTTAAATTTAAATTAAGCATTAAAAAAATATATATCCTTAAAGTTTAAAAAGCTCTTTTGATAAACTCAATAGTCAAAATTAGTATTTGACCCAAAAAATATATAAATTTGTTACAAATTTCAAATATGGAAGTTAATGTTGATAATCACCAAAACACAATATATAAATTGAACAAGTAATCAAAACACAAGATATAAAAATATAATTAACCTAAAAAAATACCCTCATCTTTGACATTTCTACAATTTAACCATAAGTTTTTGTTTCTGTAAAAAAATATATTCACATTTTAAAATTTCAAAAATTTTTACCCTTCACCCTTATTTTGCCTATAGTATGTTAGTTCAAACAATATTTTTTTTGCAAATATTTTGACTTTTTAAAAACAAAAATATTATAATTTAAGTCTGAATTTGCAATTTCTTGAGAATAAATTTGTCAAAATATAGGAAGAAAGTACAAATTTTTTGAATTTCAAACTATGGAGATTTTTTTTTTTTTTATAGAAACCAAAACTCGAAATTTAAATTGCATAGGTGTCAAATTTCAGTAATTTTTTTTTATAGCTAACCCACTAAAAAGTATTCTAATGTTAAATGAAATTTTCTACTAAATAATATGCTAATGGCTTTCTTTTTTGGCTTTGAATTATTACTCTAATGTATATGTCAATGCTAATAGCCTAATATTGTGTTTAGCTTAGAAATTTGAAAGATACTTGATTTGCACGTGAGGATGGCAAAAAATCCTCTCTTTTCTATCTTTTGTCTAAATATTTGATATGTGGACTTTTTATCATAATGAAGATATTTAGTGAAATTTACGTGTCAAAATCAAACATAAGAAAAATAAGTGATACTAGTACTTGCCTTTGGCACATTATTTCATGTTTTTGGGTCTATTATCTAAATTTTAATAATTTAATTTTCTAGTAGATTATATTGAACATTAAATTCCCTTAAATGTACTCAGATATAAATTGGTTATTAGAAGCAACCGATTAAGTATTAAGAAATGTGATTTTGAATGTTTTTAAAATTCTACATATGACAATTTTACAATAATAAAGTTGAAGTCAGTCAAATGTATTTGTTACAATTAATGGCACTATATTAGAGATAATTTTCGTGTTTTATGCTAAATTATAGTATTGACACATTGATCTTGTTATAGTGTTTGCATTTTTGTCGAAAATTTCGTCACATATTGAGCAAAAATGATTTACAAGAGCCTCACAATATTCCCTTTCAAATGGCACAATTAATTTCTCACCATAAATTAGAGTGGATGTCCCTGTTTTATACGTTCTTTTATTAAACGCTTGATTTGTTTTTTGTTTTTTAAATTTTTTTATAGGTAAATGAATGAGCATGTTAATATTTACACTTAGTTTGTCAATCTTGGTATATCTATTGATATACTAACTTCAGTATATACTCTCACAACCCAAAATCCGGGCTAGTAGCAGAATGAGAATTTTGTAAGGATAAGAAATTTCTTGATTTATTTGAAAATGTCTAAAAGTTATAGTTTTATAAAACAGTCCATTTTAGATAAAATATTTGGAATTCCATCCCGTAAACCTCTCTCACAGTTCGTATACACTATTAAACATAGATCGAATAAATACCAAAAAGAACGTAAATCAAATATATGTTCAAACACCATCATCATTCACGTCAGAACAGACATCAGAATGACATACATGAGTTCACAGACAAAAATAGAAAGTAGTAATCTTGATTCAATCCTAAAACAAAACTCAAACAATCCAACACCACAACAACATGCTTTAAGCATTATCAAGATAACGAACTACAATCCCGATGACCTCTTACTCCTCTTGATCTCCAAAATTATACTGAACACTACCTGAGGAAAGGAGGAAGGGAGTGAGCATAAAATGCCCAGTAAAAAAAATAGTTACCTCGATCGAAAATATTTGAGTAATGGAAAGCTCCTGCATGGTTAGTTTAAATCTAATATATACATTTATGATAATCCAAAACTGGAAATCGTCACGTATATATATATAAATAAGTCAATATAATGAAAACTATTCAATTCAGATGCATATGACCCAAATCAACCCATACTCATGAGCTCACATCCTTTCATCTGTGGAAACCTAAGATAATGGTACTAAGTGTATCTAACAGCCTGCCTGACACCTAAGCCCATACCCGAAGGGGACACCGATATGTCACCTACCACGTCTGAAGGGGCAACCGAATTGCCTACGCCTACCAAATGGGGAGGTAATCAGAAATAACAAAATCTCGCGCAGGTTTACGGACTATACACCGACGGTAGGGCATACATCGCCATACTATAAACCCACGATACTAACACGGTGCTCATGTATGATCCTATGACACGTGTAGCACAAAACTGAAGTGTGAAAATAATCGTACTCTAGTCTTTCAATAAAATAAGTATATTAGGTTTTTATAGAAAAACGGGTAGCACAACAGCTCTATTTTTGACATATCCAAAATAACCTGCATTCAGAAAATCCCTGTAGCAATACAGTATATATATGTATATCATACCATCACAGTTCATCACATATGTTCAAGAAAATAAAAAAAAAATCACATTTGTTCTCGTATGTTGCAGAAATTAAGTTTTATTCGAAAATAGTATAAAACAAAAGTAACTGAATCCCTACCTCACAAGAATAGCGATACCATACTATTGAATCCTCAAGGCGTCGTCGACGATCGTCCGGAGGGTCAAGAACTAATTCTAAGCCCTCGATCGTCTTCTTCCGAAAAACCAACTTCTCAACAGAGCTTCAATTCTATAAACGGACCTCTTCACTGAATTCCTAGCACCCAAAATAGCTAGGTTAGACATATAACTTGTCCAATTCGGGTCTGGGCCTACACCATGCCAGTGACATATAAATCGAGGCAAATCTTAGCCGTCTGATTTCGATTTTCGTGC
>JXTB01000496.1:252686-313381 GCA_002914805.1 Parasponia andersonii
GAGCTTAACTAATACCTCTACTTATTATAAATTAAAAAAAAATATCTACTACTACTTAATCTCTACTCTCACCTCATTAAGGATAATAGGTATCTACTACTTTCCAATCTCCACTCTTACCTCATTAGGGGTAATAGGTTTTATACTTATTCTTGGTGTGACTCGGACCTAAAACTGAGATCTTAGATAGTGAATATTCTTACTACTTGAGCTAACTTACTTTGTCAAGAAACTTTATATTTTAAGTATGAATAATGCTAGAAATTCCCACCTTCTAATTACTGACTTATGTGGCTATTTTAGTGGGTGAATGTTATAAAATTATTCAAGTATCACATGTTTTAGTATTTAGAAGTTAGGATATAATAGTTAAGATTTCTAGTATCATCTTTGAATTAAATAATAAAATAATACTTATCAAGATAATTATAGATAAGAATAAAACTAAGGATACTACAAATTTGCATAGTTAAAAATGACGTTACTTTGTTAATTTGGTGCAAGTTTTGAGTGCTTATAACATTACTCTTATTATAGCATTACTCTTATGATTCTTTATCCTAATTAAATGAGCCAAATCCTTATGTTTAGAGTATGAGCACAGATAAGTTGCCTAGATTTTCAATTTCTAGCGCTTCATGATCTTGTAGGTTAATTGTGTAATTGAATTAAATCCAAAATATGTTATATGATAATACTGTAACTATGTAGTTATGGGTAATTATTCCAATATTTTTTTTTTACGAAGGGATTAATTGTCCTAATAAATGACCCAAATCCCTAAGATTATGTACCTAGACAAAATCAAGTAAAGCTTTCCTAATTTCGTGGATTTCTTATATGCTTCCTGATCTTGTAAGGAAATTGTATATCTGAATTAATTACAGAACATTTGATAAGATAATATTGAAATCAAGTAACCAGATATATATATATAACACTAATTAAATAACCCAAATTCCTACGATTTAAGAATTAATTTGGACAATATATTTCCTCCTTGATCATGGAGCAGGTTGTTGTCAATCAGGTTTTAATCAAGGGTGATCATCATCGATCCAGCTTGACTAGCCAAGACCTAATCATGGTTGGTTCAAAAACCATACAGCAGTACTAGCTAGAGTACTCCATGTGTAATTAATTATTGTGTTTATTGCTGATTTTAATGCATATGGACCAGTTGATCATCCAAGTTAAGATATGGTTCCAACCAAATTAATGGTTTTAATTAAGAAATAACTGGTCAGTACCCTTTTCTTTTCATTAACCAAACATTTCAGTTCCATGTAGTGATTAATCAATTAGAATATAACCTGATCCTAAAACCAAGGTGCAGAAGCTTAATTATTTCTTAAATATAATATTATATGCAAATTTTACTTTCGATATTACATACGTATGCACAATATAATGAACATCAGCTAATTATATTTATCTCTAATCTCTTCATGCACATCTTGAAGTTAAATAGTATATAGGTTGTTATTCTTTCTATATTATATAGTATATTCATATACTTGGCTTTCATACTATGATCAAAGGCCAACTCAGCACCCGTTTTCTTCTGCATTATTTTCCACCAAACATTACTCCACATGCCCTGTTTCATCACCATACGACCTCTTTTATGACCCCACGTCCCTCATTACCAACAACTCTTCAATCCTCTATAAATATACGACTACAATCAAGCCCCATTTCAGCTCAAATACCATACATATACAACAACATCCATCTATATATACACATCGATATTTGTGCAATTCCGCATTGTAGACAAAAATAAATTATAATGGCTTTGGTATTGAAGAAGCCTCATTATGCATACACAAAGGTGGAAAAGGAAGACCCGGAAGAGAAAATCCACCGAAGGGCTCAGTTCTTGATCTACAAGGTGATGGAGCAAGCCGAGTCGAGATCGAAACGACCGTCGTATTTGAGGATCAGAATAAGGAGGTTGAAAGTCAAGATCGGGAAACGACTGACCAAGTTGAGGAGAAGTATGTCGCTCACTGTAAACGCAGCCAGAGTAGTTAGCGTCTTGAGACAAGTTTCTATTCAATTGAAAACTTGCCAGCGCTTGTTCGGTGGTGGAGCTGAGAGGACTCTTGTTAATAATCTTCCTACTCCTTTGTTCGCTTGATTAATTACCAACTTCTTGTTATGTCTTTCTTCTTCTTTTTTTTCCCCCCCAATTTTTGCTTTTGTTATTTTTCTTGATACTCGTACTGGGAATCCCATGCAGTAATACTGCTCGATAAATCAATGCATATATATTAATAATAATACTTTTCTCCCTCATCTTTGAAACTCTTTAATATGGAATAGTTGCTTTATTAGTTTGAAGGAGGAAGTAGAGATCAATTAATTATTTTATGACCATTTGATGAGTTGAAATATTGGATCAAATTTAAGTATAGACTTTGTTCAAGTATATTGAAGTTTTTATTACAGGTTTTATTTAGTACTGTTGAAAATCTGAATTAGAATTAAACACAGGTTTTACTTGTCTGCACCAACAAATGGTCTCGTTAGACAGCTAGAATCCATTCATAAGATTTTTGTCTCGGACAATCACTCGCAAATTTGTATCTTCAATTCAAGTGTTGTTATGTCCCTAAATATACACATTAATGAGTAAACACCGTTATAATTACAATTATTAACTTAATAATCAAGAATGTTTTCTTCGTCGATGTCATAATTTTTTTTTATTTAAAAACGTATTTTGTTTGCCATGTTATTCATTGTATTGTCATTTGTCACCACAATTGGGAATCGATTTCAGGGATTCTATACTCAATCATGCAGTATAAATTAAATTAGTACACTCAGGCTTCCATTTGGGTCATTGTTGGCGGGTTGATTAATTAATATAACATGATTAGAGAGATTAAATTGATCACTACTATGGCCTGCTAAGACCATAAAAATTGACAACTTAACGTTTTTCAGGACAAGATTGCTGAGCCAAGAGTGAACACGCGCTGGCCACGGGTAATGCCTCCAATATTATAACAAATTCGCTGCGCCTTATGGCCTCTATTTACTATACGTATAAAAAAAATATATATCCAGAGTTTAATGATCCATTCTTTATCTTCTTGATGTAAGGATCATCACATCCAAATTTATCTGAAACGTACGAATATGTAGAGTCTAGACTTTGTAGCTACAAACAAATACAAAGAACCAACTTTTAGTCAAAAGTAATGATTTAGCAGCACTCAAAAACAGTACTTATATTCCAGACCCAAAACAATGTAATAAGAAAAGAGGTCATCTTTAAATGTAAGAATTATTATGTGTAGCTTTTCTCTTTATCGTCTTTCATGAATAGAGAAAGGCCGAGGGCCTTTTTGGCCTGATTTTTAAAGACTTTTTAAGCTTAAAAATTCCTTTTAAAAGTATTAAGTATTTGAATGAATTGGTAGAAATTTCTTTTTAATTAGTAGATCATTTTAACGGAGTATCGACTCATTAGATTTTTTTTTTAGAAAGATCATTTTGTCTTAAAAAATCTTTTTTGACGTTTAGAAGTAAACATTCTTCCGGCCTTATTAATATGTATACTTCCAGTCAAACTACATGAAGCCAATTAGAGTCGAGTCTCAATGGACATACACTCCCTCAGTGCCCTACACATCTTCCCATGATGATGCCGTACGGTGCTCCTAACTGTCTCTCTCTCTCCCCTAATTATTAGACAATTTGGTGTTGGGTAACGGGCAATTTTCTACCCAGCTAAGCCTAGCCAGACAAACTCATTAATACATCTAACTAGCCTATTCAATACAACACTTAAAAAATCTACACATTTTCTTGGTTTCTCAAACCATTTACTTCTCCTACATTGATCCCAAAAATATAGAACCAAAAAAAAAAAAAAAAAACCTTAGGATGCTCAATTCAAAAGTTATTAAAAGCCAATAATTAATTCATGTAAAGCACGCATTGATTTTTTCCCCGTTTCATGCAAGGCACACCTACACTGAGGTCTGGTTCATGTTAGGCCCTTGGCTCCACCAGATAATCAAAGTCAACTATGCGCCCAAAAGAATAAAAAAAGGGGGTCAAATATTTAAGCTAGATAGCTCTCCCTCTCTCTCTCTCTCTCTCTGTTTTCGCTATGTGGTGACTGATTGTGACTACCACGTGCTTTGCAGGTGGGTTGATCCATCGTACTGCCAAATTAAACCGATTATTAATCCTAAAAGTTAGTTATGTATAGTTCCGTGAATCTAATTAATGGTCCAACAGGGAACTTAGGTAATTGATGAACATACACTATGTATAAACTATAGATACCTTAGTGTGCCCGTAATTAAGCCTATTGTAACTAATCTAGTTTCTTCTCAATCTGACGGTCCTTTTAGTTTAGAATTTTAACAAAGAATTTAAAATTGCAAAATTGTACAAATGGTTACAGAGATGTTACATAGATAAAGGGATAAACTTAATTTTTTTATAATGAAATGAAACTAGAAAAACTAATTTAAAGAAACAAAGAACCAATTTATTATAAATGACGGTGTCAATAACTGGACTCTTATTAGTTCTGTTAAGCAGCATATAATGTCCAAAAATCCTTTCTCTGTCTAATTTGAAAATGGGTCAAAATGATTTGATAGCGATTAATAAGCTTTAATGATAAAAGCCCAATGAAATTATTTGTAGTTTAGGGGTCACAATCTGGGCCTCTACTGGATCATGCATCGCTGATAACCGAATGTCAATGTGTGGTCGTTGGGCTCTAGTTCTTTAGAAGAGCTTGCGTCTTATCTTCCCATTTGTCCAAACGACTCCTAGCCTTTTCCACCTGAAAAATTCAATTCCAAATGACCCTTTACCACTTCTTAAGTTAATTCCTTATTTAGTAATAGAAAAAATCATTTAATTTAGTATTTTATTTTCTAATTCTTTTCCTCCCAATTATGGGAAAAGAATATAGGATTGTAGAGAATGGAAACCAGAATCTATGTTGACCAACCAGTCAAACTCGTATGAGCTGAAAGTCCACTAATTGATAAGAATAATTTTAATAGATGTCTTTTCTCTTTTCACTTCAATTTTAGTTATGTCTAAATTCTCTTCCCCACCAGCCAACTCCTGCTAAAAAGGTCCTTCCGCCATCCGAATTAATTAATTGGTAATCATAATGTATATATATTTTTTCCTTTTATTAATGAAAGCAAAGCTTTTACCTCTTTATTCCAATCTGTGCGGAATGTTACCCACAGTAAAATAAAAGTCTGCATCATTGTGCCTCCAATCATTCCCGACCATAATCCCTGTTTATATCAGCTCCTGATTAGTTTATGCAATAGGCCCACAGAAAAGAGAAAAAGAGGAAATATTCCAATAATCTTCTGTGGAATCATTCAAAAAATTTGTCTTGAGCACTCCCTTTTTTTTTTTTAACGAGGTGCGCTAGCAGGAATTTCTTTCTCATTCTAAACTCTTATGTCTTACTACTTCATATATATATATATATATATATATATATTAAAATATCAGATATTTTACTAGAGTTAACATGTTAAGTAGTAAGACAAGAGAACGAGAAGTAAAAGAGAGTTATAAAGAGTAGGTTTTTTTTATCCATATATACCGAAACAACAATTTGCATCTTAATGAAATTGTTAAAGTGAATGTGAAAGGAGGATAAAAAAAGAGTCCATACCTTAGCACCAAGGTTGAACTTAAAGCCAAGGAGACAACCTAAAGGAACTCCCACCACATAATAACATCCCACATTCACATATGCCACAAATGCTTGCCATCCACATCCAACGGCAACTCCTACATTATACAAACAATCATGAATCCCCTCTTTTTCTTTTCACTTCTTTTTAATCAATATAAATGAAATTAGAAAGAAACAATTCTATAAATGCACTCAACGGATAAATATATATATAAATATGTGTATACAAC
Organism: Parasponia andersonii; assembly: GCA_002914805.1. Taxonomy (NCBI): domain Eukaryota; kingdom Viridiplantae; phylum Streptophyta; class Magnoliopsida; order Rosales; family Cannabaceae; genus Trema; species Trema andersonii. The sequence continues at coordinate 258,624 of JXTB01000496.1, forward strand.
TATATTGAAGAAAAATGAAAAATGAGCATTGCAATTTTTGTTCTTATTTACTTTTTTCCATCCCAACTTTATTCGAGACAAGGTAAAAAACAGATAGAAGCTAGAAGTACAAGAACATAACAAATACAATCTGGTGAAACAGCATGCATATATAAAACAAAGTTGTATCACCTAACATCGTTTTTCTTTATGCATCTTACAAAATCCATCTTATATATGACCTCACATCATATGCCGGTTTTCTTTACAGTTGCCTTGATCAGCAATGATATCTTTGTGATATTCATATATATATATATATATATATATATAAAATGAAGGCGTCGATTCTAATGTTCCACTCAAAAATGAGACATCAGTATCTTGAGCAAAAATATTATACTTCTTCAAGTAGATTTTGATAAGCGAGAAATATTTTTTGGAAACCATGAGTGCTTGAAATGTCTTTTTAATTTTTTATGAGTATCAATGCCCAAATTTACACTTGCGAGGCTAGAGATAGATCCTATATAATGACTATATGTTATTATAGATCCATATTAACCAAAATATTAATATTGAAAATGAATGTGATCTCTGTCTTATTTATTTGTTCTCGTATATAATTCTGCTCTAGGTACGTACATAATTGTTGCCAATCTAATAGGTATTTTTTTTATCGTATGTTTTTTAAGTCGTTGGATGATCATCTAATAATAATCTAGCAGTTGTAATAAAGTGTATGAAAAAATATGCATTATTAATGCTATTTTTTTTTTTTACTATAAAATATGTGTATGATAATTTTTTATTAGTTAAATTGATATCTATGCATAAGTAAAAAAAAATCATTCTGAATTTGTGCTCATATATAATATATATATATATATATATATATTGACACTAAATTGACACTTAGTATGTATTTTTTTACTTATATATAAATATCATTTTGACTAATAAAAATTCATCGTACATATTTTTTCTCATGTACGTCATTAGTCATTATAGCTGTTAGATTATCATTAGACGATAATATAATTTAATGAATAAAAAAAAAACTTAATATATATATATATATACATATTAGATATATAATCGTATTATCCATGCCAGCTCCTACGAAAGATTCCAATCTAGACAGAGTACATCATCGCCTGATTGATTAATTCCATATATCTCCTGTATGGAAAAGAGGTTTATCTTATATGACCTTATCTTTGCTTAATTGTCTTTTTCTCTCTGGCACGTCACTCAAGAAACGTACCGGTCCGATTGTCTCTTCTCACCTGTACGTTATATATAATACGTGCTTAATCGTATCCATGCACGTCACTAATTAAGTAATTACATAAAACCTACATAATTTTTTCACGTTCTTATTAAGCTTATGAACCAGCTATAATATTAAGAGTTAATTATGTATGGTATAAACTTACGTATTAGTGCTTACCAGATAAGACTGGCTGAACCCCATTGAGAACCAGAGTGACAGCCAAGAAAGGACAGAGGTCAGAGACTGCCTCGGCTACTGTTTCTCCGCTGGTGAATGCGTAGCTGATGACGTGGCGAAAAGAAAGAACAACAATAGCTTCCACCACAGCAATCAGGAAAGACACCAAATTGACCACTACCACTGAGAACGCTGCTGACTTGGGATTTCCAGCTCCTAACTCATTGCTCACCCTCACACTGCTATTATTGGTATCAACGTTAGGGCACGGTATATTCAATTTTATGTTAGAGACACTACAAATTTAGTCTCAATATCGATAAAAGGAAAAGACACACTGAATTTGAAATCATTAATGCTTAATCATTTTGTCTAAAATCATCCGTTTATTGGCCTGAAAAAAGTATACTAATACATAAGTATTAATTATCTCAATTTTGTTCCCACACTACTGAAATAATGCTACGCTACTCTGTTTTAGCAGTTTATTTCTTTAATAATGTTCCACAAAATGCTTCCACTATTTTAGAATAATATAACGTTATTTTAATTAATTAGTGACACATTGAGCATTAAAATAAATATCACAACTAATCACATTCCCAAATCCCAATAACATATACAGTTAACTAGTGCCACATGCACTACTAAAAATATGGGGTCAACTTATAGGAGGTAAAGTTTTAGAATAATGATATTGTACTTACAAAATGTTAAATAACTGACCTTGCAGCTGCGTTAAAGCCGACTGAAACCATGAACAACAACCCCATTATCGACATGCTGCAAAAGGCAAAACCATTTCATAATTAATTAGCGAATGGTTAAGAGTATGTACGAATTTGTTTCTTTGTTTGTCGGAGAAGAATTTATAAGTTTTCCGAAAGGAGGATTTATTCCAAAATTGTATTAAAATATATATATATATATATATATATAAGCATATATTTCTCAAGACTCAACTCATTTAGTTGTTTGAAATTTTGGTACCTTAAACCTGCAGATTTAATGATACTGTTGACTTGAGCCTAAATTAGAACCTTTTTAATACAGTATGGAATTTCCTAAAGACGAAAACTAGGTGAGATTAGGCAATTTTATTTTATTTTTTAAAATATGACTTAATTAATAACTTTCATTTATTATAATAAAATAAAAATAACTCATGCTGCTAAATTGACTAAATTGAACTTCGGACTTAAAAGCTACCTTATCCCATCCTACCCACTAAGCTAAACCCAGTGGGACTGGATTAAGCACCGTTACTTTCGTTAGACAAATATGACTCCATTCGAATAAAGCATGTGATCTTCTCTGGGATCGATTTACATGTGATGCCATGTTGGTCCCTACAAGTAAGGGAAAGCATATATATGCAGTATAAATGGAAGTGAAACAGAATAGGATTCTTGGGATATCTAATATTTTAGCTTCGTCTCTAATTTATACTGCCGTCATTATTAGAACTATGTGTATCATCTTTTTCACTCTGTGAAAAAGAATAATACAGCTAGTGCAGAATAGAATGTATAGCTTAATACATAACAAATCAGTCACTCAAAAACATGCCTAACCAGGCGCTAGCTAGCACCATTAATTAGACGTTTGTGTTAGCAAAGCATATGCCACAGGCCATTTGCACTCTGACATAACTAATGCTCGTTCATATATATGGAATAAAGCAGCTTAATTCCTTTTTTTTCTTATGAACTTTTATCAAGGAAAGAATGGATGTTGTATTTCCCTTACTTAATATAGTTAGATCATATTAATTAGCAAATATAATTTGTCAAGAAAAATGCCAAGTACTACATATCTGTAGCTACCGCAGGATATATATATATATCGTTCAATCATATGATTTATATATATCATGTGAAGTTTGGCCGACATGCATCAAAGTCTCAAGAGATCTGTATACGTAAAATATTAGTTTAATTCCTACATTTTTTCAGCCCAGCAAGCGGCTAGTGAGCTACCCTAAGAGTACCTTTGCAATCCTAGAAGACAACCACTCGAAAATTAAACTGTGGATGCAAATTAATCGAATTTGAGCCAACAGTTTAATTAGTAGATGCCATTCTAAAACATAGAGGAATAAGAGACGTTAGCTAATCAATATAGGTTATTTAATATTAAGGGGGTGATTACCAAAGAATTGTATTTTAAATGGTTTTATGATGATAATTAGCATTTTCCAATAACTGCATACCAGATGCATCTTAAGTCTTGTATCAAAAGAATACTTTGTTCATTTGTAAGTATCTTGTATATGTATACGATCAATAGTTAAAGCATCACCAAAAAAAAAAAAATCTAGCTAGCTAATTTCAGTGTCGTACGTGTACTCTTATCTAGACTTCGGGGTCACCACCACACATCAACAGGATAAGTTAATTGTGGTACTCGTTCAATCCAACAAACTCTAGTTTTAATACACGTACGTGCGTCGTGGCACAAAGACACGACCCCAGCTACAAATTACTTAATAGTATGTGCTATATTGTATAATATCTTCTTCAATAAAAACAAAAGTGATTACACATCATCACATGACCAGTAGTTTTCCTTACACCATAAGAATGATATTAATAATGTGTATATATATATATAGGTTGCCAATCCAATATGTATTTTTTTTTACCTAGCTATAGATATGTATTTTTTTTTAGCCGTTGGATCATCATTTAATGGTGATCTAATAGCTATAATGAAGTGCATGAAAAGACATGCATCATTAATGTTATTTCTCTCTTACTTTTTACAATAAAAAAATATGCATGCCAAATTTTCATTGCCCAAATTGATACTTATGCATAGCTAAAAAAAAAAAAAATCCCTACTGGATTGGTACCTATATATATATATTATATTAAGAGCTGCTTTTATCTATCAGTCAAATCAAGGTGTGGCTAAGGTGTGGCTATTGTACAAGGGGGAAGAAGTATTAAATGAATTTTTAATTCAACGCTTAATTTCACACTACTAAAAATAATTTCATACTACTAAAAAAAATTGACTTTTCATGTCACTTATATCACGTTGTTTGTACTGAAAAATGACGTGATATTAAGAGTACGCAATGTCATATAGAAATAATGTGATATCAGAGTATGCCACGTTATTTTTAAATTAAGCAACATAGTGGTATTAGTTACTATGTTGTTTATGGGACAAGTGACATATTGTGTTGTTTTGGACATACTAAGTCGCTCATTCCAGAAGTGAGGTGGTATCTCCCATATATTACATTATTTTTGCAAAAAATGATGCAGTATTTAAATATACCACATCACTTTCTACAAAAAAGATGTGATAGGGAGTTTATACTAGCCACTTCATCGATCTGCACCCACAAAAAATATTCCGTTATGATCATCCATTTAAAATCATCAACCTTACTTAATCGTCCCCTAACCCCAATTAGAAAAAACCCAAAATTTTTAATACCCTCTTATTCAACTCTACCCATTTCTAATTTCAACTACCTCTCTCTCTTATTTTAGTTTCTTCCATTTTTATGTCTTCGAAAATTTTTGTAATAGTTTTTTTTTTTTGATTTTGAAGTGCAGATTCTTGAGGTTTTTGACAATCATTGATAATACAAGGGCGCAAAAAAGGGCGCAAAAAAGGAGCGAAGTGACATCGTAAGGGTCTAGGCAACAGATCATGGAGTTAGTGATTTGGTGTTGGGCTCATAAATATAGTGTGAAATGCACGTATCATTAGTCTAATCTACGATGAGACCCATGGAGGGTTTAAGAAATTTTAAAATGTTATAACCTAGACCAGAGGAGACCTATGGGGTACTTAAGAGCTTTTAGAATACTCTAACCTAGACCAGCCGAGTACGCACAGAGGAAGACGACATTTACTATATCGCTTCTTAGAAAAATGACGTGATATATATACATAGCACGTCGCTTTTTAGACGAGTGACGTGATATCTTCCCAAAAGCGACATGGTAGGTCATATATTTTGGCCTCCTACATCACTTTCTGTACAAACGACGTGATAAGCTATTATATCATGTCACTTTTTATACAAACGACGTAGTAGGCCAGTATATTACGTCATTTTTAAAACGACATAATACAAGTAGAATTACTACGTTAACTGTGTCCATGTCGTTTATAAAGTAACGTGATTTCTTTACTACGACGTCTTATAAATGACGTGAAAAATATTTTCAGTAGTATTGTCATTGTTACAACAAGAACCTAACTTTATATGCAACGTCATTTTCTACGTGACAAAAAGATATAATTAACATAATAGGGGAGAAGGGCAATTATTCTAATCAATTAAGCTTTAAACCTTAAAATTTATAAATAAAGCTCCAATATTCCAATGGCTAGCTCTCCCAACTTAATAGTAATAATAATAATATAGTAAGAACATTAGAACAGAAACACGTCTCAATTATAGCACTTTAAAATCCAAATCCGCTATCTAAATCCTCTGTATGTCTAAATTCATGTCAATCAGTAAAATTTTTAACATAACGTGACATCCGCACTATCTTGAAGCAAAAATTGAAAAAAAAAAAAAAGCAAAAAAAGAAGTCAGACGATATTATCTCAATTCATACTGTATGCGTATGTCATTAAGTAAAAATTCATATTAATTTTTCAGTTTAAAATTTAAACGCACACTTACTTACCATACGGCAATAGAATCCAACGCAAGTTGAGGGTTCTCGAGCAAGCCAGCGATGAGGACCAAAACCTGAAAGTACCAAGTCTCCAAGCAGAGCATCACAGCCGACGCGGCTGAGAGCTTGAAAAACTCCCAGAGCCCAGAGAAGGCCTCCAAGCTGAACCCGTTCCACGTCATCTTACACTTGCGGCTCACCACGATGTAACCGAACTGGGCCCCGACCATGATCCACCACGACAGGCTCAGCACCAGCGAGATCCCGATCAGCCCAAGCCCGAGCTTGAAGGCCGCCACCCAGCACGCCAGCAGGTGGAACCCCAGCGTGGAGACTGACACGTAGGCGCTCGGGGCCACGATGCTCTGCGATTGGAGGAACTTCTGTATGGGGAAATTCACGGCGTAGGCGAATATTTGCGGGATCAGGCCGTACACGAACAGCGCCGCGGCCGATGCCACCTCAGCCGGCTCGCCCAGCCAAAGCAGGAGCGGCTTCGATAGTAGGTAGACGACCGCCAGTGGCAAGCCGGTAATAATGAGGACCACGGTTGCCCTTTGGAGATAAACGCCGAGCATGTCGTATCTATGGGCCCCGTACGCTTGGCCACAAAGGGTCTCCACTGCGCTCCCCATGCCTAACTGTAGAGACGACCCCAGTACTTAATAATTAGTTATGTACGTATGTGTATGTATGAGGATGTATGTATGTGTGTATGTATGTATGTATGTACCATGAGGCCATAGGCGAAGAGTTGGATGCCGCTGTTGCCGAGAGAGGCGGCGGCGAGCTCGAGATTGCCGAGGTGGCCGGCGTAGATGCGAGTGGAGAGTGACATGGCGTTGTTGATCATGTAGACTAGGACGGCCGGAGCCGCTAGGCGGAAGAGGAGCTCTAGTTCGATCCATGAGGCCTCCCACAGCCGTTTGGAGGCGGGCAATCGGGTGTCAGAAAGTACTTTCTCGAGTCGAGAGTCGGTGGAGTGTACTCCGGAGACCGATGTTGCGGGCTCGGATGGGGGCGGCAACGACGGTGGTGGTGCTTGGTGTGGGTTCAAGAAGGGTTGGTCGAGTACTACGTCCTGATCATGAGAGCCCATGTGAGATGATCTAACTGCGGTAGCTGGTAGCTGAGCTAGGAGTACAGAGAATGAATATCAATAGGGCCGCCTTTAGGAAGATGTTTTAGAAAATGAGATGTCACAATCGAATATTTAAAATCACCTCCTATGGACTCTCTCTCATATATATATATATATATATTTATATATGGTTGCCGATCTAATAGGTATTTTTTTTTTATCTATGGATAAGTATTTTTTTTTAACCGTTAGATCNTATTTATATATATATATATATATTTTTTCTTTTGTAATGAAATATGTAAAAACCTAAATTTTGGGAGGTTAATTTGGACAATTTGCCAATTTTTCAGATAAAATATTATGGGGATTAAATTGTAAAAGTTTTGTGTAGAGGGACTAAATTGTAATTTTTGGAGGACTAGATTGATAGAGATTTGAAATTTTGGGACTAATGTGAAATTTTTCAAAAATTGCACAACCCTATAAGATAGGGTCACGTGCCCTGTCCTTTTATTTCCTCTCTCTCTCTCTCTCTCTCTCTCTCTCTCTATGCGTTTCTCAGTCGGAAGAAGTAGGGGCCGCCGCAGGAGCCACTCTGGCCATCGTTCGCCCGTGTCACCGACCGGTGAAGGACCCCTGTGCTGCAACAAAGCTCTGTCGCCCCTCGCCAGCCGTCGCCATCGTCTAGTTCGTCAGAAAACCTCCATCGAAACTATTGGAGCTGTTTCGGTTTTTTCGTCACCAGCGACAATTCTGGCCACCATTCGACCTCCAACCGATCCCATTGGATTCATCTCGTCTCAAAGATCATCAAGGTATATATATCTCAACCTCATTTTGTCCGGATTGAAAGTTGCCATTTTTGGATATTTTGAGTTTAAGTTTGACTTTTTGATCCGACTGTTGGATTGAGTTTTTGTTGTCATTTTTGGATTGTACTCAGAAATTGGAGAAGTTTGATATTTATATATTGCCTATGTTTGGTGATCGGCACAGAAATCGAGATTAGACGGTCGAGATTTGTCTCGTTTTATGTGCCACTGGCTCGGTGTGGGCTTAGATCCGAATTGGACAAGTTATACGTTTAACCTAGTTATTTTAGGTGCTAGGAATTTAGTGAAGAGGTTCGTTTGTGGAATTGAAGCTCCGGTGAGAAGTTAGTTTTTCGCAAGAGGACAATCGAGGGCTTGGAATTAGTTTCCGACCCTTCAGGTTATCGTCAACGATACCTTAAAGATTCGATAGCGTGGTATTGCTATTCGAGTGAGGTAGGGACTCAATTACCTCTGTTTTATATCATTTTTGAATAAAACTTATTTTCTGCAACATATGAGAACAAATATGATTTTTGGTTTTTCGAATATCTGTGATGGGAATTGGTTGTATGAAATATATACTGTATTACTTTGGAAATTTTCTAAGTGTACGTTAGGGCCGTTATGCTGCCCGTTTTTCTGCCCGTTTTTCTAGAAAAACCTAGTATGCTGATTTTACTGAAAAACCAGAGCATGATTATTTTCATACTTCAGTTCTGTATTGTATGTGTCATAGGATCATACATGAACACCGTATTAGCATCGTGGGTTATAGTGTGGTACTGCATGTCCCACTGTCGGTGAAAGTCCGTAAACTCGCGCGGGGTTTTGTTACTTCTGATTACCTCCCTATTTGGTAGGCATAGGCGATTCGGTTGCCCCTCCAGGTTTGATAGGCGATACACGGGTGTCCCCTCCGAATATGGACTTAGGTATCAGGTAGGCTGTTAGGTATACTTAGTGCTATCATCCTGAGTTTCTATAGATGAGAGGATGAGAGCTCATAGGTATGGGTTGATTTATGTCATGTGCATATGAATTGAATAGTTTTGATTACACTACTTTTTATATATATATGGATTTCTAGTTTGGATTATATATATATATGTATGTTTTGGACTAAACTAACCATGTAGGAATTCTCCATCACTAAAATGTTTTCGATCGAGGTAATTGTTTTTCCTACTGGGCATTTTATGCTCACCTCCTACCTTCTTCCTCATGTGGTGTTCAGTACGATTTTGTTGATCAAGAGGATTAAGAGGTTATTTGGATTGCAGTTCGTCTCTTGGTAATACTAGGAGTTTGTTGTCGTAGTCTTTGGACTATTTGGGTTTTGTATTAGCATTGAACCAAGATTATTGCTTTCTATTTTATCTGCGAACTTATGTATGCCATTCTGGTATTTGACTTTTATTATGGATAATGGTGATGCTTGGGCTTTTATTTGACTTCGTGATTTTTAATTATTATTCAGTCTATGTTTAATGGTGTATACGAACTGTGAGAGTGGTTCACGAGATGGATTCCGATTATTTTATTTAAATGGACTGTTTTTATAAAATCTAGAACTTTTGATACTTTTCAAATAAATCAAGGAATTTCCTACCTTTGTAAAATTCTTCTTCTGCTACTGGTCCAGGATTTGGGTCGTGAAAGAAATTTTTGGTATCAGAGCTTTGAGTTTAACAGCTCGGACGTGTCACCATTAAACTAGATTGAAGTTGATTTTATGATAAGCATTCATCATTATCGCATTAATAGTTTGGCATATTGTTTTAGACTTGTAATGATGCCTCATAGAAAAGTTATGAGGCACTAGCTGGGTGCTGAACATCCTCGTCTGGATTTTACTTATCTGATCGAGGTAATGCAATAGGCATTCATCCAGATGAGCAATCTAGACTATCAGCCTCCAGCTCTGAGGGAACGACAGTTGGATCAGGCTTATCATCTCTAACGGTTCATGCGTCTCTAGCCAAGGGAGTTTGATGGTAGACCAGAAGCTCTCCCGGCAATTGCTTGGTTACGTGAGATGGAGAGGCACTTTCGGGCCTTTGGTACTCCAGTTGACTTTTGGGTTGTGTTTGCTGTTACCCGTTTGACGGGGAGTGCCATTCGTTAGTGGGAGACAGTGGAATGCATGCAAGATGTAGTGAGCTTGACTTGGGAAGACTTTGAACGGATTTTTAAGGCCCCGTATGCCAATGAGGATCAACAAGATGAAGTTGTGAACCGATTTGAGACATTGATTCAAGATAACAGAACGGTGAATGAGTACCTGATAGAGTTCACTGAGTACACAAGTGTTGCTCTTAGACCAGGCACGAGTGAGAAGTACCGAGTTGCCAAGTTCAGGAGTCGTCTGAATCGGACCATTTTCAATAGGATTGGTACCCAGACTTTCTATACTCTTTCTGAGATTGCAGTGGCTGCCCAACGGATAGAGGCCATCGAAGAAAGTTTGGATTCCAGGAGAAACTAGAGGAGAGATAATGACAGGAAAGTCACCAGAAAGAACTAGGGGCAGTGGTCAGCCCAGGATAATCCGAACAGTGGGAGCTCGAAAGGCAGTGGTACTTCAGGGGGTGGCAGAGGCTGTCAATATAGAGGATGTTTTGTTTGTGGCCAGCACGGTCATTGGAAGAAGGAGTGTCACAACCGTCTGCAAAAATCTCATTTTTCTCAGGGAGGACCACAGAAGAGCCAGTCTGGTTATGTTTCTTATCAGAACACTCAAGAAAGGCTGTAACAATCACAGGTTGCTTCGCAGGCTTTTACTTCCCCTCAGCCTTATCAGCATCAGTACCGCCCTTAGGATTTTACTCAGAACTTTCAGACTCCTCAGGCCTCAGGGAATCAGGGTGGGCATGGATACGGCAGTAGTGGTCCAGAATCCAGCAGTAGCCGTCCTAGTCAGGGGAAAGGCAACAAGGAGAAAGGGAATATGACTGGCCAAGCCTATACTTTTACTGGGGCAGACGACACTCAGGATCGTACCGGCCGAGGTGTTGTTGACGGTATGATAATTCTTTTACACTCTTGGGCACATGTTTTGTTTGATACTGGTGTATCCCATTCATTCATATCCTTATTATTTGCTCAATTTTTGGGGTTGGAATTTTCTGATTTGGATTATGTATTGACATTGGATACACCTTTGGGAGGAGTAGCTGATGTGTCTAGTGTGTGTAAGTCTTGTCAGATTATGGTTAGTGATAGGAAGCTTCTTGCTGATTTGATTGTGTTGCTGATAGGATAGTACGACATAATACTCGGTATAGATTGGTTGTCGAAATATCGAGCGGTTGTGGACTGTCGTACGAAGTAGGTGACTCTTTTTCCTAGTGATGGATATCCTATTGTCTATTAGGCTGGCATGAGTCCGTTGAAGCCTAGTCCTGTTCTGAAAGCGTGCATGGGTGGAAGAAAGAAACTTGAGTATTATGGGAACTTGTTTGCCATGGATGGCGAGGTAAAGACAAACGATCAAGACCCATGGATTCCGGTGGTATGTGAGTATTCAGAGGTGTTTCCTGAAAACTTACCAGTGTTACCACCAGATAGAAAGATCGAGTTTCGTCTTGAACTAGTTCTTAGAGCTCAGCTAGTTTCTATTCTAGCCTATCGCATGACGCCTGCTGAGATGGAAGAATTGAGAGAACAGTTGGATGATTTACTTTCCAAGGGCTTTATTCGTAGTAGCACTTCTCTTTGGGGTACTCCTATTTTGTTTGCGAAGAAAGATGATGGTTCGTTGACACTTTGTGTGGATTACAGAAAGTTGAATCAGTTGACAGTGAGGAACAAGTATCCTTTGCCAAGGATAGATGAGTTGTTTGATCAACTCGGTGGTTCAAGGTTCTTCTCTAAAATCGATTTGAGATTCAGTTATCATCAGTTGAAGATAAGAGAGGATAATATACCTAAGACAGCATTCAGAACTCGATATGGTCACTTTGAGTTTCTGGTGATGCCATTTGGTTTGACGAATGCTCTTGCAGCATTTATGGATCTCATGAATCAGATTTTTAGGCCGTTTTTGGATCGTTTTGTGGCTATGTTTATCGACGACATCCTGGTATATTCCAAGACTCGAGAAGAGCATGCCGAACATATGGGGATAGTACTCAAGACCTTAAGAGATCATTGGTTGTATGCCAAGAAATCGAAGTGTGACTTTTGGATGCTGAAAGTGAAGTTCTTGGGTCATGTGATTTCTTACAGAGGTATTTCAGTCGATCCCGCTAAGATCGAAGCTATTCTGGAGTAGGAAAAACCGAGAAATGTGACAGGTACGTAGTTTCCTTGGATTGGCAAGCTACTAACGTCATTTTGTGCAAGATTTCTCTAGAATTGCTTTGCCTTTGACGAAATTGACCAGGAAGGATGTTAAGTTTGTTTGGGATCACGAAAGTGAAGAAGCTTTTGTCAGGTTGAAGTAGAGTTTGACCACCACACCAATTCTTACTGTTCTTGACAGTAACGAGCTTTATATGGTGTATACCGATGCTTCAAAGACGGGTTTGGGATGTGTCTTGATGCAGAATGGTCGAGTTGTGGCTTATGCTTCTCGTCAGTTGAAGCCACATGAGAGGAACTATCCCACCCATAATCTGGAGCTTGCAGCAGTGATCTTTGCCTTGAAGATTTGGAGATGTTACTTGTATGGTGTGAAGTTCGACATATTCTCCGATTATAAGAGTTTGAAGTATCTCTTTACTCAGAAGGATCTGAACTTGAGACAGGAAAGATGGGTTGAGTATATGGAGGATTATGATTTCAACCTATAGTATCATCCTGGTAAAGCCAATGTTGTAGCTGATGCACTGAGTAGGAAGCCTCATGGTGCACTAGCTGCACTAGTGTTTGAAGACTGAAAGAACTCAGTTGCGATTGGTGATTATAACTTGCAGTACTTCAAGAATGAAGGGATTGCTTGCCTGAGCAACATTGTGATTTCACCATCACTTCTCCAGACTATCCAACAGAGTTAGTGGCAAGACAGAGAGTTGAGGATAATCTGGAACCAGCTTCAGAATGGTGAACAGTTAAATAGATGGAGCACTAACAGAGAAGGGTTTTTGCTTTTCAGTGGGAAGTTGGCTAAAGCTGATGACCCTAATTTTTGAGAAACCATTCTAATAGAGGCTCACAAATCAAGGTTCGCAGTACATCTGGGTAGTACCAATATGTACCAAGACTTGAAGTTGCAGCATTGGTGGAAAGGTGTGAAGAAGGATGTAGCTACTTTTGTGGCTAAGTGTTTGACTTGTCAGTGAGTCAAGGCTGAATAGCAGAGGCCAGCTAGATTACTTCAACTTTCGTCAATTCTGGAATGGAAGTGGGACAAGATCATGACGGACTTCATAACCCATTTGCCGAAGACCTTGAGGAAGAATGACGTAGTTTGGGTGGTAGTCGATCGGTTGATAAAGAGTGCTCATTTTATACCGATCCGGATGGACTACTCTCTTACTAAGCTCAGTAAACTGTATATGGAGAACATCATACGCTTGTATCGATTATCTTAGTTGTGTTCATTATTCGGCGAAATAATCACCATCCTTTGGACCGATAATTATTTGCATGAACAATCAACATACAGTCATTCAAATATTTTGAAATAAATAAATCTACATAATAGAAGTTACTTTGGAAACATATTATTTTAACTCATCTATTTTAAAATGTTTAAGTAAATAGTACAAAGAAAATTGACTAAAATGCCCAAAATAATTGAAAAATTTTTCTTTGCTGGAATAAGTCAACTACCTATCAGATTTGATCAACCGATTCTACTTTTTCAATCAATCAAATCTGGCAGTAGGTCTACCATTTAGTCAACCAAAAGCTATAGAGATCAAATTATAATTTTCGGATAATTTTTGGCCGACCTGAAAACTAAATTCGGGCAACTGATTTTGACAGTGACCAAAAAAATGTCAGATTCGATCTTCCAAAATAGTTGAACAGTTCATTAACCTTAGAACCAATAGAGTTTTCAACGGACAAAGTTGGATCATTTAGTCCTTAGTAAGTCGATAATGGGTTAAAACTTCATGTTTTAAGTCAAAAAGACCAAAATCTACTGAAAAATTGACCCGAAAATCAAAATAGGTTGAAAATCGACCTCTTCTACTCCAATGTTTTTGGTCGATCGAAACAGTTTAATCGGTTAATTGGAAACACTATTCCATCACAAATCTGAAAAAATTTCAAATTTGCGTAAATTGCCCGAAACACACAAAAATTTCCGAAATTGGATGTTTTATGCCCTAATTCTTTGAAAATAAAGACCCATAGCCAAAGTATTACCCTCATAGTTTCTAATAAATCAACAAATCATGTGAATCACATATCATGTATGTATAATCTAAACTATAAAAGTACAAATCGGCATAAATTATGAAAACTTCAAATATTCATGATTAACCTAATCAATTTAATTTGAGAAACTCACTCTAATACTACTTGTTGGATATCCATATTAGATTGTCAAACCATATACAATCCTAGAATCTATTATGCTAAATTGTTAGGAAAAGTTTTGTTGAGAGAAAACAAGTGACTAACTTGGATTCATTATGTTTGACAGCTAAAGATGTGATCACGCAAGCATAAGTGATTAATTAATTAGAGTCTGAGGGTAGAAGGTCTTCCACAGCTAGAATATGCTCAATGAGATCTTTCTTTATTAATGGAAGTAAACGAGAAGAGCATACGTTCAATTTACCTTGGGGACTAAAACTCTAATAATTATGTCCTTACATACTAACAACCAATAAAGACCCCATCAATTCTTATTAGTCTAATATCGAGTAACCACATATTACATAATCCATACGTAATTAATAATTTTTTGAGCCCATAATTAGATCACATAAAGATCTCACTTGTTAGACAACCCCAATATACATATAATACCCAAAAAATGCGTTGTAATTATATTGTTCGTAAAACTTACAATAGACTCAAATCAAGCTGTCTTAATTTTCTTTGGCTCCTTTATATACTATTAATTAAATTAGACCATATTATCTTAATATAATATAGATGTTTGTGAGCAATTATTTAATAAGAGAAATAGACTACTGAAAATAATATGATGTGGTGTTATTTAATAAGCGGGACAAAGAGAATTATGATGAAAAGTTGATCTCCATTAACAATATAGGCTACTATTTATTTATTCGATAATTATTTTCCGAAAAAGGAATAAGGTGGATCGCTAAGTGTGGAACTCCATTTGGAAATATTTGTCATTTTGAAAAGGGAAATAAAAAGTGATGTATAAATATATATGGACGAGGTTTTAATAGAGATTTTTATTTTTTCTCCATGAATAGTTATTCTAATTTGGATCATTGAATTTTTATCGGATGATTATAATATTATTAGTAATTTTACTAAAAAATTTATATTATTAATACTCATATAAATATAAAAAGCTATTTATTTGTGATCCAAAATTGGTAACCTATTTTGTAACTTGATGAGTGATGATTAGGACAATTTTTTTTTTTATTCCCATTCTGTAGTAATTCTTTCTATTATTTTTATTCTCATTCCCTACTTCTCATCCTTTCTATACATTACCAATTATATAAAATTATATATTTCTTTTTTTTAAAAATTTTTTTCCCTATTATTTAATAAAAACTAATTTTCTTTGAAATAGTCGTATAACATATGTAGACTTATTTTAACATAGGATACTACTTCTTTCAAAATAATAATAATAATCATAATAATAATAAATAAATAAATAAATAAATAACGATGTAATGGTTGGATAAGGTGTAGCATACTTTTTTTTTTCGTGATCTAAAATAATTTAGAATGATTTGTCTTTTATTTTATTCATTCGGTTTTCATTAATTATTTTAAATTATACACTTCAAGCAATTTAATGATCGTATTTTGCTATCAGACCATGAATTTGTAGGACTTGTAAACCAAGAATTTATTCATTCTCATAAAAAGAATAATGACAACAATCAATTTAAGAATTTATTCATTCTCCTATTTATTTTATTATTTTTGTTTTTATTTTTTTGGTCATATGCATGAATGAATGAAAATGTTGACAATAAAGAGTTGTATATATTAAACTTTGAATTTTTTTTATAATCTTAAAATTAATTGTGTATATATATAAGTATTAAAGAGATTGCTTTGAATTTATAATTTTAAAACTAGTTGTATATTTAAAATTAATAAATATTAATATTTTCTTTTATCAAAACTTGCTGAACAAAATCATTCTATCCGTATATATAAACTATACTATTATTTCTTATCAAATATGTATATAATCATAGTAATATTAACATCATGTTAGTATTAATTATCTTATATTACACACGTTCTTGAAGTTCTTAAACCATTCTATTTGTGTGTATATATATATATATATATATATTAGTTTTAATAATTTTTATTAATTATCTTAAAACTAGCCGTACATATAAAAGGGGATATTTTAATAGAGATTTTTATTTTTTTCCCTATGGATGGGTACACTACTTTGAGCCATTGGATTTTGATCTTATAGTTACGACAATATTAGTAATTTTATAAAAAAAGAAAAATCTAATTACTTCCTTTATAAATATTGAAAACTATTTATGACCTAAATAATAGTATACTTGGACAGCTTTTTTTTTAATATATATATATTTTTGTTTTTATTCTCATTCGATTATTAATTCCTGTATTTTTATTCTCATTTCCTTCCATTCTTTTCCTTTCATCATTGTTATTATCCAGTCTATGCAAATATATTTTTCCTTCTTTTTTTTTTAAAAAAAAAACATTATTCCCACACATTTTTTTCCGAGGTTAACTAGTTTATGTTTTGAAGTCGTATAACTTATGTTGTATAAAAACCAAGTTTTTAAAGGATAAAATTGTAATTTAAAAACAAGGACAATTTTGTAATTATGCATATTTAATTTTAAATTAAAAATATAAAGATGAATTTGGATAGAATGTTAGTCAAGGTTTATAAGGACTAAATTGTAAGGAATTTTTAAAAAAGGGACTAAAATGTAATTAATGTACGGTATAAATGAAAAGAACTTTCAAAAACCAGGTTAAAGGGAAATTTCCATAGATAATGTATACTCAACCAGAATCTGACACGTGGCAAACGATTTTCTAAATTGCCCTTGATTCCCTCAAAAAATCCTCTTTTCTCACTCAAGGTCCCCGATAACCTAAACTCCCTTCCTCTTGGTTACTATTGATGTGCTGAAGCCCGTCGCTGATGCGCCCGTCCGTATTGCTCGCCCAAGGCCAATGAACTAAACTTGCAAAACCTTGTTGCCCATGACGCTGTCATGAGCTCGTGCAAAGAAGTTGAAGTTGTAACCTTCCACAACGATTTCAGGCATTCTTTAGCCAAATCGAGCTCCATCGCTGGTAAAGCAGAAGTGCCCAGCCTCCTAGCTCTAGTTTTTGACTGGTTGTCGGTATCGATTAAGCTCTGGTGAGCTTTCGGAAAACTTTTGGCCATTTCTCTAATATTTTTTGTGGTATTTTTATAAATACTTTTGTGAAGTAATTATTTAGGCCATAAAAATTATATGATGTGAAAGAGGAGCTTGAATCATGAAAAAACACAATTATTTGGTGTTGAATCAATATTTAGAGACGTGAAAATTTTTGAATTGAAAAAGAATATAATTTTCTAAATATTTCTAAAAGTGATATTTTTGTAAGTTTTGGATTTAAGGCGTTTAAGACTCGAGACCTTGAAACACAATTTTGATCTCAAATTTGGATTTAGTGAGGTCGAGAGATAAACTTTGATATAAAATATCAATTTATTTTGAATTGGCACGAATTTTTTGACGTGAGGCTCGTGAATAGTTTCGTTTTACATGTCGAATGGTCGGGTTTCATCTTGAGCCCTGAATTGTTCAAGTTACATATCTAACTTAGCTAATTTAGGTGCTAAGAATTCAGTAGTGGGGCACGTTTCATGATTTAAGGCTTTGTTGGAAAATCAAACTTCTGAAGCAAGTGATTAAGGGTTCAAAAACGACCCCTGACTATCAAATAACTACCAAACGACATTAAACGCTCTTTATAGCATCGTAGTACTTTCTAGTCACTCGTTTATGGTAAGGATTTGATTGCTTGATTCTAAAATTGGTTTAATTATGAATTTATGTATTTTAAATAAATATTGCAATTTCGTGAAATATTTTATAAAAATTATGTTTATACCTGTTTTGAGTTGATTTGATATTTAAACTGCCTGAGAGGCACACCATATTGGTTATTTTGTGATATATACTATTTTAAGCTGTTTTCTGTAAGAAATTCAATTTTTGGATTTTGATTAAAATGACTATTCTGCTACTAAACTTTCTAGAAAATCCAAAATGAGTGAGAACTCAATTTCGTGAAATAAATATTATTTTATTAAAGAATACTGCATGGTTATTTTATAATTTAGTAGAAAATGATGCATATCCTTATTCTGTCATTCATATAGCATTAGCAAGTATTCACACACTTACATAGCCATCGGACTTACAGTACCCTATATTGAGTGCTCAGATTTATGGTGACATTTATAGGTGGCTTGGACTTACGGGTGACCCATTAGGATACCTTAGATATCACATGATTGTATATATAGTTATATGTTAGCTTTAATAGATATATATATTGGTTTTGATACTATATTTTACGTTGGTTTGAAATGTTTGTACCTTTGGATGATGATTTCACTTAGATCTTTTAAATCATTTTAAGTGAATCACTAACCATGCAAGACTTTCGACGTGAGTATATTTATTAATTACCAAAAAATATAATCGATTCTCTACTAAGCTTTAGCTCAATCTCATTCTTCCCTTCAGGTGGTACTCAATGTGATTTCGATAGAGAGACTTAGATTAAGGCACTGAAAGCTTACTAGTTTATTTGTATTTAGTAAATACTTACTAGACTTGTGTATTATAGACTTGAGTAAGAATTTTGATTGAATAATAATTAAGTAAGCTTAATTGTGAGATTTGGACATAATTTGCATAATCTATGTCTATGTTTGAGTATGAGATAGATATTCGATGCATGATTATGGAGTGTTTGTTTTTATTACTGTCTATATTTAATGAGTGATGCATAACTATGGATTTTATTTCAGTTAAATATTTTAAAGAGGCCACTTTGAAAAATTAAAGATTCTATGTATTTTTGAACTATTTTTAAAATTATTTCTGGTATTTTTAGTTTATAAAATATCCAATCTACCACTAACTCCAGCCTTAGGTCATATAACTTCTAAAAAATGGTTTGAAGTCCTATAACTTCTATTTAGCTGATAAATTTCTCTCTCTCTCTCTCTTAAGTTTTGAAGTTGAATAACTTATATTTAGTCGATAAATTCTTTTGTTTTTTAAGTTTTGAAGCTGTATATTTTTTATTTAGTTGATAAAATATTTTATATAAATATATATTTCACGTGTTACATATTTTATTACTTTAATATTTTTTTTATTTTATTTGTAGACTTATTTTAACATATGGTAGCACTTCTTTTGAAAAAATTATAACAATAATAAATCATAACAATAATAAATAAATAAATGAACAAAATAATACGTAAATTATTTTATGATAAACTAAGTGTATATATTTCTTAAAAAAAACTAACAGCATATATTTTGATAAAAAAAACCATAATATATATTCTTAAAAAAAAATAATCGTATATATAAAGTTTTTAACACTAATGTTTTTTTGTCAAAAACTTTTGCTCAGAAAAACCATTCCTTCTGTTTTATAATTTCAAAACTAACCATATATATTCCCTTAAAAAAATAACCATATATTCTTCTCCAAAAAAAAAAATTAACTATATATATTCTCAAAGAATAATATCCGTAACATGTATTCTTAAAAAAGAATTAACGGTATATAAAAAACTGTTAAATACAAAGGCTTTTTTGAATACTTTTTCTTTAAAAAAGCTATTCCAAATTATTTTCCTTAGAAAAATTATTTTAAAAAACGTATTCTTACCTCAACAGAAAGAGAATCTCTAACGAATTAAAATGAAATGGTTATAGGTGAAATGGAATGGTTATATAAAATTAATAAATATTACAAGTCATTTTCTATTTGGTCAAAATTCTCGTCTATAGAGAAAAAACAAAAATCTATACTAAAAACTCTCCCAAATATATATATATATATATATATATATTTATTGGGCCATAATATAATAGGTAATAATTTAGGGCCGTAACCTATCTATAGGTTTTTTTTGCCTTTGGGTTGAAAAAAATACAAATAATTTAATAATTTTCTCTTCACATTTTACCATGAAAAGATGTATATTATGAATTTTGATTGGCAAAACAATACCGATAGATTGGTAAAAAAAAACCTACTAGATTGGTGATTATATACTATATAATTTATATATTATATAATTTATATGTATATATAGTACTACTAATTTAAATAGAGGCAAACTAAAGAACCAAATTGATTTTTTTAGAAAGTTTTAGCAATATATATTTACATGGTAGAAATTGTATGATATAGAAGTAGATAAGAGACATGGCCATTAATGTATCAAACCAAATTAAGGAGAAAGCAGTGATAATTAAAATTGTAAAGTGACAATTTAGAGACATGCAATAAATATATATATATATATATATTGAGTCTTGATAAAGATACGAAAAAACATGATAGAAAGGGAAAGAGGATAAGCATTCTCAATGATTTATGAAATAAAGGAGTTGGCACTACAAAAAAAAGATGAATTTAAAGGTTGGACTTTAGTAACAGTTCAAAAAAAATTGCTGTTAAAATAAACAGGACAACTTAGGGCTTATTTTTTCAAAAACTTTTTCTCGATGGTTGGACCAGAACCGCCCAGAAAATATAAAAAAAAAAGCTTTAATGGGCCATTTGAAGGAGGGACGAGATTACCTCAGCCGTCACTCCTTATTCTTCCCATCCTTCTTCCAGTGACTGAAAGCTGCTCTCTCCCCCTCTTCCATGCACGACAACTCCTATTCTGACTAGTTTTGTCGCAAAAATCGCCCTCATTTAGCTCAAATCGTTTCATTTGGCTTGGGTAAGCTTTATATACTTAAATTTTTTTATGATTTATTTGTATTTTAATAATTTTTATTTACTTACAATTTGTTTAGGAAATTTTACAATTAATTGCTGTAATTCTTGATCAATGTATAATTGTATTATTTTTTGTGTATTTTCTGGTTGTTTTAGGTTCTAGTTTGAATAGAATTTCAATTTTAGCATGGTCCTAGTTTTTAAATGTGGTTGGGTTAAAAGTAATTATAGAGTCAAGTTGGATGTTTTGAGTTTTAAGCTAGTTAATCTACAAAGAGTATGGCATAAAGATGATCCATTCATTCTAACCTCACAAGAAAAAGAAGTATTTTATATTAATGACTCATTAGATAATGATTGATCTATAATACATTCTGCGGAAACAAGAGATATAAGAAACTATAATGATCATATTAAAGTTGAAGTATTTGATTAGCTTAACATAATTGATATAGCTTTGGGAGACATTGATATTTTCGATACTGTAGAAAGAACTATATGGTCATATTCTCAAAATAATAGCGGTAGTATATGGATTAATATTAGATGAGACAAAATAATACAATATTAATGAAATATATATATATATATATATCGTATTATGTGTTTATTTTTATTACTTAAAAAAATTGATTAATAAGAGTTATTCTTTTTACTATGTTTTGTTTTATTTATTTAGGTCGATGGGAAACCATTTATATGAGGACAATATAGAGCATCAGAAAAAGAAAGCATTTAGAAGGGCTATATAATATAAAGAAATCATCAGAATGAGGAATATGGGAGAACTCATTCCATTAGAGTAGAACGCATTGGGCCAACTAGTTAGGTATTAGGCATCGGGATTTGAGTTATATCTTAGTTGGTTAGTTTGTACCAAAATTCTGATTACTATTTCTGATTAGCCTAATATTTCAAAAGAGGTTTACACTGTTATATTGGATGACTTAAGAGTAAGTTATCTACTAACTTATTTCATCATACTTTATTTGTTTATGCTACCAGCCTAATTCATATTTTATTTGATTTCATTGTAAAGTATGTTCTTAAAAATTGATAGTAGGGTAATATAGCTTATGTGTAGTCATCAGTAAGTAAGAAATGACATGATCACAAGTCAGTATTAACAAGTAAATATGAGATACTTTGAATATATTGTATAGGCTACGGAAAATCTAGATGCATTAGTGGTTCTACCAATAAGTAATTGTTATATTATTGATGTACAATGGAAGGCCTTTGTTGTATCAAGAATAGATCCCGGCTTTCTAGAATTAAGGAAGAGAAGCTAAGAAAGACATGTAAAATAACAATATCTACACCGCACTCCTCATAAGTCTTTCACAAAGTTGGAAATAGAAATATAAGAAGAAGAAGAAAGTATACATCTAGTTAAGCGAGCAAAACTATAGAAAAAATCCAAAAAAAATTCAAAAAGAGAATATATAGATGATAATATAAGAGAAAAGGCTTTAATTGTAAGTTTTATTTATTATACGTACTTTGATGTTTTTAACTGAAAATTTGATTAATTGGATAATGTGTTTACTACTTTTGTGGAATACGTTATATAACATATGGGATAAAGGACATATCGTTAAAATTAGATCCATTGACATTCTTACTAAAGTATTAGGAACTCCTAAGCACCCAAGTTATGTTCGAGCCAAAGGTAAATTTGTAGCACAAAGAGAAGTGTCAGGAGGCCTACTGGAGGACTAAGAGAATTACAAGAATGCCAATTTTACTATGAGAGATATAGAGATAAAGTATGGTAGGAGGAAATTAGTAAGTTAGAAAGAATGTACGAAGTACGCCTCCAAAAACAAGAGACTGGATTGCAACAAGGATTTAAAAAATTTCAAAACATGATTTTGAAATCTATCAGTGCACTTGGAAAAAAGAAACTAAAAGCTCATGTCCTTGAGTTTGAATTGATGTCGAAGATGCTGAGATGGATATTGATAAACTTGAAGAGCTTGAGTTTTATTTCATGATACTTAAAGTAGAAGGTAATAGTGCAATGCTAATCTCGGTAAAAACTATACTAGTGTCGATTTTTTAGCTTTTTATTATATGTGTATGCTATATAATTATACTAACATATTTAATATATAATGTACACTGTGTAGGTTGATGGTGAAACCAGATAATAAGATAGTTGCTACTAGTTTCATTGTGAATACTAGAGTAACTACGATTCATGGGATGGATTTAGGCGAGGATCATGCTCGAGTTTCAATCAAAGAAGGGTTCAACAAGCACACGGTCCACTTGATTCCTATTCCATTAGCTGATATCTTTCTAGTTATCAATGCAGTGGATATACTAGTATCTTCGCCTAAGTGTCTAGTACTACCTGGGAATGATGAGGTAAATTTATAAATTTTAACTCAATTATTTTTAATACAATATAAATCTTTCTTACTAATTCGAATATAGATACAAAGGAAGAAAAATGTGTCACTGCCTATTCAGCCAGTGACTCAACCTTAACAACAAGAAAAAGTTTCTTCATCATCATCTAGGACTAGGCTCGTGTATTCAGAGTTGCCTACACAAACTCTTTATCTTTTCCTAATATTGAAGTCTTTATATTCAACAGTTTCAAAATTCAACATTAACTTCAACGTTACAATAACGATGGAATAAGAGATATACAGAATTGAGGAATATCAGCCTTATGTGGGAACATAGAATATAATATATATCTCTTTTTTGAGAGATTTGTGCTATATGTATCTTGGTCTATATCAAGTAAGTACACTAATATATTTTTCTTTTTATACATATTTTATATTTTCTTAATTTATAGTAACTATATATATTTTTGGTTTCTAATTACGTACTTGTACCATGAACTTTTGAGATTGGAATGATTGTACTTGTTTTAATTTTTTGATACTACTATCATATCTAAAATTCGTGATGCAAAGAATGGTAGTCGTTCTCATGATCTTGCACAAAGAAATGTTATCATTAGCTCTTTAGAATCTTGGATAAATATTATCTTTCTTTGACTAAAATGATGTATAGTTGAATTGTTTATGTTTTCTTGTAGTTATAATTAGTTACATTGCTTTGAATAGGCAACATTGGATGTTGATGATGATTAATGTGGCCTAAGAAAATATTTATTTCTTTGATCCACTTAGACAACAACCAAGACAGGATGTCCAAAATCTCATAAATTAGTTAGTATAGTTTATAATATAATATACTTAACACATGTTTATCAAATTAATCCATTAGTAATATGATATGTGCTTTCTTTTAGTGCATTCTAAATATATAATACGGACAAGTAAAAGAGGAAACAACGACTAAAGTAGTATGCGACTAATATATGAGCTATAAGATTATATTATGTACTTATTAATCTTTTGATGTTTATATATTTTAACTATATAGTGTTCTCATTATAATTATAATGTCCATCTCAACTCCATTACATGGATTGTGGTTTTTATATCTTGCACATAATGAGAGACTTGGTAAAGGACAATATCTTCACGAATTACATTAGATCAAATATAAGCATCTTGATACTTTACTTTGTTTGTCTAAAAATATTTAAGTTTATACATGTACTTGTCATTTTTAGTTACTAAATTCAATTTGTATTTATAAACTTATAATATCGTGACCAAAAAATTTATTCAATAGACGACATTAATGAAATATGTGAAGAATGAGTTGTAACTATAAATAACCATCTATGATTAATTTTGATTGGTTAGACTATGTTTTTAGACTTGGTTGTTAGTATAATTTGTTGAAATTATGTTACAAGTATTAGTGATATACTCAAGTGTCAGATTTAGTAAGATTTCACAGCTGATTTATCTAACTCATAGTTAAATTATATATTTATATATTGATAAGAATATTTTGTTAGGGATAATATATAGTGGGCTGTAATTACAAGAGAAAAGGTGTACTGGATATTAGGCAGATAAGATATTATATTTTAGACAAGGCTTCACGCCTTCAGTTTTATATAAATGTTACAACATTTTTCCTAATCAATATAGAAAAAATATTCCTATTTTGTCATGGTATCAGAGCTAAATTAGGCTATTAGGAGTTATTCTTTGATCCTTTATCATAAAAAAAAAACTATTGGTCCACTTCTTCATTCTTTTAGAAGCTTTATTCAAGTAGGCCCTAGCTAACTCTGCTTGTTCATGCCATGCCTTAGCAAACTTGAATGCTGTAGGACTCTTCCCACCGTAGCTTGTCGCTAAAGTATGTGGGGTCATAGTATGTTGACCCATGACTATCTCAAAGGGGCTGTTGCCCGTAGACTCGCTCCTCTGGAGGTTGAAGGAGAATTGGGCTACATCAAGTAATCTTGCCCAATTTTTTTGATTGGCACTCACAAAGTGCCTCAAGTATAACTCCAGCAAGACATTCACTCTTTCTGTCTAGCCATCACTTTAGGGGTGAAAGCTAGTAGAAAAGTTCAAGTCTGAACCCATCTACTTAAACAATTCTATCCAAAACCTTCCAGTGAATCGAGAATCACGATCACTTATGATGTTTGATGGGACCCTCCAAAGCTTCACGACATGCTTCATAAAGAGCCGCACGGTCTCATTGGCAGGACAATCAGGTGAAGCAGGTATAAAGGTGGCATACTTACTGAAGCGATCATCCACCACTATAATGCTGCCAAAGCCATCTGACTTGGGCAGGCTAGTGATAAAATCCATAGAAATACTCTCCCACAGCCTCTCAGTAATAAGGAGAGGTTCCAGCAATCCATTTGAGGGTTGTAGTTCCACCTTGTCTTGTTGGCACATAAGAGAAGTTCATATATAGGCCTCGACATTATCCCTCAGTTGAGGCCAATAGTAGATAGGTTTGATAAGAGCAAGAGTATGTTTTTGACCTGGGTGACCAGCTCACAAGGAATCGTGGTACTCTTTGATAAGTTCTTTTCTTAAGTTACTCTACTTAGGCACATAGAGTCGATTGCCTTTGGCATAGAGAAATCTGTTGCTCAGCCAAAAATATCTCCTCTCTCCTTCCGTTACTAGGGGCTACAGGCTCTTTGCAAGAATATCGTGTTCCAGTCCTTCATTGATTTTCTCTATCAAGGTGCTATCGAGCTTGCTTAAGGCAGCCAGCTCTATCTTTTTACTTAGGGCATCTGCCACCTCATTGGCCTTTCCAAGCTTGTATTCTAGCTTGTAGTCAAATTCAGCCAAGAAGTTTTGCCACCGAGCTTGCTTAGGACTCAACTTTTTCTGCGTTTGAAAATAGCTTGTGGCTACATTGTCAGTTATGATCATGAAGTGAGTACCTAACAAGTAGTGTCACCATACCCTTAGACAATAGATGACTACAGTTATCTCTTTTTCTTGCACCGTGTAGCATCTCTCGATATCATTGAGCTTGCGGCTTTCATAAGCAATTAGATGCCCTTCTTGCATTAGTACTCCGCCAATAGCAAAATCAGAGGCGCCCGTATATAGCTTATATGCCTTTGAGTGATTGGGTAAGCTGAGAACCGGCTCTTTGCTTACCGCCCTCTTCAAGTCTTCGAATGAAATTTGACACTCAAGTGTCCATTCCCAAGACTTGTTTTTCTTGAGCAAGTTAGTGAGTAGCACTGCTCTTGCTGAGTAGGACTTGATGAACCGCCTATAATAGTTCGCAAGTCCGAGGAAGGATCTTAACTCTGGTACCTTAGTAGGAGGTTCCCACTCTTGGATGGCTTGCACCTTGGCTTCATCCATCATAAGTTTCCCATCCTTTATCTTGTGCCCTAGGAACATCACTTCCTCTTGGGCAAAGGAGAACTTCTCCTTCTTGATGAATAGTTAGTTTTCCCTCAAGACCTCGAACACCTTCCTCAAATGTTCTAGGTGCTCTTCTATAGTCTTGCTATAAATAACTATATTATCAAGATAGACTATCACGAATTGATCGAGGTAGGGATGGAATAACATATTCATGAGGGTGCAAAAGGTAGCAAGTGCATTGGTAAGACCAAATGGCATGATTAAGAACTCATAAGCACCATACCTTATTACGCACGTGGTCTTGGGCTCATCCCTCTCTGCTATGTGCACTTGGTAGTACCATGACTATAGATCAAGCTTTGAGAAATATCTAGCGTTCCCAAGTTAATCGAACAAGTCAGCAATAAGTGGGATGGGGTACTTGTTATTTACCATCACCTTGTTAAAAGCCTGGTAATCAATGCATATCCTCAGTGAGCCATCTTTCTTTTTTTGGAACAACACGGGACACCGAAAGGAGCTTTGGAGGGCTTGATGAAACCTGCATCAAGCAACTCCTTTAGTTGTTTTCGGAGTTCTGCTAACTCCGGAGGGGCCATTCAATAGGGACTCATCGTAGATAGCTTCGTGCCTGACTCAAGCTCGATTTCATAATCCACCTCCCTCCTAGGTGGAAGTTTCTTGGGCAGGGTATCAGGCATCACATCTTGGAATTCATCCAAGACAATTTACACCTCTATGGGTAGATTATCTTGAGGTTCCAACTCTTCATCATCATGCTCTTTTAGGATGGCCAAGTAACTCTCCTCCTCTCTTCTCAAGCCCTTCTTGAATTGAAGTGTAGAGAGTACTTTGTTTCCTATCTTTGTGGACCACTCCGTTGGTACCACACAAGCCTTTAAACCATCCATGATACACATAGAGTTGGCAAAAGGAATAGGGAATGCCCCTATTGCATCAAGGAATTCCAAACTAAGCATTACTGCGAAATCATCTATTGGCACCACTGATAAGTTGAATTGGCCAACCCATGCACCTAGGCTAGCCTTAACACCATGAGCAACCTCATGGATAGGGCGTGCTGCTGAGTTCACTACCTTGAGGGAGCCTCCTCCATTGGACACCGTCAAGCCCAACAGCCTAGCTTCCTCAATAGAGAAAAAGTTATGGGATGCATCCATGTCAACCAAGGCTTTAGTGGCTTTGTAATTAATTATTGCATCCATAAAAAGTAGGCGCTTAACTTGTGACTTAAGGGCCGACCACAAGGCATTTAGAAGTTGCAAGGAATCAATATGTGCACGATCATCTTCTCTATCACCTCCTTCTTGGCTTGGCTCGGAGGCAATTAAGGCATTGAGAGCTTTCTTCTTAGGATACTCATGTGCCCAATGTGGCCCATCGCAAAGAAAACACTTGACTCTTGGCTTGGAGAAGTCACGGTCTTCCTTCTCTTTGCCCTTGTCTTTATGTCTGTAGGAGGAACTATCTTTGTTATATTTTTCTCCTTTTGTTTGCTCTTCCCCACTCTTTGCTCCACTACCCTTCTTGTCTTTAGCCTTAGAAGGGTCCTTATTGGTAGAGTAATCAATAAGGCTCTCCGCTACTACAATAGCATTGGCCAAGTCCTGGATGTCACGACGCTTGAGCTCTAATTTGGTCCAGTTCTGAAGACCATCCATGAACAAGAATAGAGCATCTTTATCTGAAGTATTAGGGACTTCAAGCAAGAGTGTGATAAACTCGTTCACGTAGTCTCTAACACTACCAAATTATTTGAGGCAGCGAAGACGGCCTCTCACCTCCTCTTCGGCATTCTCGGGGAAGAATTGCCCTTTTAGCTCTTTTTTAAAGTCATCAAAGGTGACTATAATGCACACCCATCGTTGTATCTCCCCGTGTCTCCACCTCCACCATAACATGGCGGTATCAGTTAGATATAAGAAAGTATTACGAATTTTACTGGGATCGTCTGTCACTCCGGTGGCCTCAAAGTATTGTTCGAGTCCCCATAGGAAGTTGTTCACTTCCCTAGCATTGCGAGTACTATTGAAGGTCTTTGGTTTAGGTACCTCAATCTTCCTTGCCTCAATAGTTATTGTGGTGATCATCACGTGGCCACCGCACGCTTGCACAAAGCAAGATCACCACCCATCTCATCTACTCTAAGTAAAACATTACTGAGTTCTCTTTGGAAGAGATCTTGTACCTTGGCAATCTTCGACTGAAAGAACTCGATCTCATGCCTTAAGTTGGCCTCTAGCCTACCAAGAGCATCTTTGATGCTACTGTGGATCTCTGTATCCTCGGTCTCTAAACCATCGTAACGACTATCTAGATTGTCTACACACTCACCCAACGTGCCCAAGTTGGACTCTAGTCGGGATACTCTTACCTCCAAACTAGTCACCACTTCCCTTGACTTGCCGCGGATAGCACTATTCTTCCCTTCATCACGCCCATGTTCAGAAGCACCAACTTTGACGGGGTCAGGAGTTATAGCCATAGTTTTCATTTAAACAATGGAACCATCAAGATACAATGAGCAACCAAAGCTCTGATACCACGTTGTCATGATCCAAGCCTGAAACTAGACAATCGTGCGGAACTCAGTACAGTCTGTCGTACTAAGTCAGCCTACCAACACTTAAGAAAGGGACTTAGAGTAAGCTTTTGAGACAAAGTGGTAAAGATGAGAGAGTTTATGTGAATGAAAGCATTGTACTACTCTTAGAATGCTTAAAACTCTCACAAATGGGACTTGTGTACAAATGAACCTAAGAGGTCCTTTATATAGGCAAAAGCCTAAACCAACCAAAGGTTAAGACCGTGCTAAGTGGCATAATCTTACAAAGGGTCTAGATTATTCTTAACTAAAGTTATAAGATCTACAAAGATATTTACGTAGAGAATTCTAGAACAAAATATGGTCTAGATTGTTCTAAGAGGTTCACCCACCATCTTGGCTCTTCTAAGTCATTCTAGGAGTTTTTAGGACCGTCCAACCCATCTAGTACTCTGCGCCTTATCTAGAGCCTTCTAGGACTTAGTAGAACCAACTAGAGTCTTCTAGCATGGCCAAGATCTCTCTTGATCACTCTAGAAGTTTCCACCACGTCCTAGGGTCTTCCTCAATCTTTTTGGATGAGCAGTATATATAGAGGATCTTAGAGCCATAAGCAACAACATTTGGATTCTTGGGATCCAAATGAGTAGAGCGTAACATATAGTCCATGTTCGTGTAATAGGAAAATTGCCATAGCTAATGGAACTCTTGTTACCGTGGCTAGTCTAGGAGACTTTATTATAAGTGAAAAATATATTCTAAAAATTGTCTTAGATGTGTCTAGTTTGTTTCCCAATATTATTTCAATTAATATGCTTGCAAAGTATTTGGATTGCATAATTAAATTTTATCCTTCGTTATGAAAATTTTAGGGCCAAAATACAGGGAAGATGATTGGACTTGCTTGGAAGAGAAATGGACTCTACTTTCTTGAAGAATCTAATGAGGAAAATAACACTACGAGTTATGTTCCTTTATCTTTACTTTCAAAGTTAACCTTTTCTAATAAAGATAAGATTTGGTTGTATCATTGACGTCTTGGTCATCTTACTTTTACCTCCTTCAAAGTTATATTTCCTAGTTTGTTTAAAAATCTTAGTTGGGATATGTTCCATTGTGATGTTTGTGAGCTTGTAAAACATAAACATGCCCCTTTTCCATAAGTAATGAAATAATGTATACTCTTTTTACTCTTATTCATAGTGATATTTGAGAATCTTCTAGGGTTTAAAATATTTTTAGGGCTCATTAGTTTATTTCTATTTTTGATGATTGTACGAGGGTATCATGGGCTTTCCTCCTAAAACAAAAATCAGAAGTGAGTTCTACATTTCAAACCTTCATTTACATAATTAGAAATCAGTTTGGAATAGATATAAATGGAGTTCAGTTAGATAATGAAAAAGATTATTTCAACTAAATGCTCTCAATTTTCTTAGAGAAAAAGGAGTAATTTATGAATCTTTATGTATCAATACACTACAACAAAATGGTGTAGCAAAGAAAAAAAATGGTCACATTCTAGCTATTAGTCAGGCTTTCCTGATCCAAAACAATGTTCTAAAAAACTTTTGAGGAGAAGAAGTTTTGACTGTCGTATATCTAATTAATAGATTATCTTCACAAGTCCTAGGTTCCAAAAGTCCTATGCAACTCCTGTCTTGATTCTATCCTTACTTTAAAACTACAAACTAGCTTATTCCTAGGATTTTCAGATGCATGTCATATGTTCACTTTCATGTTCATATATAGTATTTGTGATATATTGGTACATTAGTAAATGTCAAAAGATTACATGATTTATACATTAGAAAAATATTTCAATAAAATTGTTTATTAAAGTAAAGATATATTTTCGCTAATTATGTCAAATAAGATTGTTCACAACTAGTAAGAAAAGCTGGACACTTCTTTTAGACATGTTGCAAGACTTTATATATTTATAGTGTATCTTAATCTATATTGGTGTGACTATGTACAAAAGTTTTGGTGTGTAATTATTGAACAAGGACTATGTAAAATAAGTTCTTATAATAAGTATTGTAGACAAGAACTTATTCTCACAAACTTGATAATTAACACATCTTTCTTAATTTTGAAATAAGTAATAACCCATATTTATAAATTGTATTATTTGAGATATTAAAATATACTGATCAAAAAATTGATGACCTGGATCCTGACATTTTGGTAATGCATTATTATAGGAATCATGAACATATGCTTATAAATATGAAATCCATAACTCTATTATATAGAGAAATGAATATTGCCTTTACGAGCTATAGGAGTTTAGATGATTTAAATCTTAGTTACGTAATTAATAAAATTGTATATTTTATTAATTAAAGACTTTCTATAAGTTTGGTCATCCAATAGATGTAGTCTTGTATCAAAGAATTGAAAGTTATAATTGGAAGAGCAAAATATTAATTTTTCCTAGCTCTAATTATCGATATTCACGTGGAGATACACATGCAAATATTAATTAACTAATAGAAATAATTTCAATCATCAAATATCTTGTTATATTTATTTAATTCAAAAGTTCAATTTAGACCTTTAGTAGAATAACTCCATAACTAGTACTCAAAGTCGACTTATATTAAGAGTTAATTTGAAGTGGGTTTTTATCTACTAAAGTTTGAATTAAATAGATCTATTGGGTCTCCAACCAATACCAGTATCTTGGGTTACGTGAAATTAGTCAAAATTTGTCTCAAACAATTTTCTAGGTGATTATATAAAATAGAACATAGGCTGAAAAGGCAATGGGCTTTAGTACCTATTGTCATGTCCATTTGGGCATAATAATTTTTAGCTAGTTGAATTCATCTAATGAAGGCTCATTCCCCTTCATTTGGGTATAATATTCAGTTACTGAAAATATTGGTTTAGCAGTAGCCATAGAAAACTGAGAGAAAAATTCTTAGAGCCACTATTGGAAGCTATTAGAAGAATTGGATTCTCACTTAGTATTGATCAAGGTCGAGGTACCTATACACCTCTACAGTTTAAGCTTGGCATTTAGGAAAGAAGATTCACTGGTTGAGGTACATAATTTATTGTATATATTTAAACTATAACTAAGATTCTAAATTTTTTTTTTATATAAAAATATAATCCAAAAATATTTATGTTTTCTATGATTCTACTTATCTTTAATTTAGTTATATTTTTCATAAATTATAATCAACAGTTAAAGCCCAAATCATCCACTTTGACTCCATGATTATTTTCAACCCAATCATTTAAAAACTGGGACAATAAATGCACAATAATTAAGTTCTTATATCTCTTTTACTACTCTAATAGATCATGCTCCCTTCAATAGGATTCTCATCCTTAGCACTAGCAAAGTGTTAGAATAATGCCGAAAAAATATTTATTAATTATGGATATTTATTAAATATTTTGAATATTTAGTAAAATGATATTTCATGCCTATTATTTGTGATAATATTTTCATTATTAGTACTATAGTAAATATCATAAGGATCCACGTTTTATTTATTAGAAAAATATTTTAATAAATTTGTTTATTAAAGTTAAGATATTTTTCTCTAATTAAATCAAATAAGATTATTCATAACTAATAAGAGAAGTTGAGCATTTCTCTTAAATCATGTTGTAAGATTTTGTGCATTTATAATATGTCTTAATCTATATTAGTATGATCATATGCGAAAAATCTTAGTATTTAAACATTGAATAAGAACCAAATGAAATATGTTCTTGTAATGAGTGTCATTGATAAGAATAAATTCTTGTAAAGTTGATAATTAGCATATATATTTCTTAATCCTAAAATAGATCATGAACTCGTATTCATAATTTGTATTATTTGAGATGTTAAAAGGCACAGATCAAGAAATTGATGATCTAGATCCTAACATTTTAGTAATACATTATTATAAACATTAGAAATATGTACTTATAAATATAAAATCCACAACTTTATTATATAGAGAAATAAATACTGCCTTAAAGAGCTATAGGAGCTCAAATCATTAAAATCATAGTTAAGTAATTAATAAAATTGATTATTTTATTAATTGAAGATTTTTTATCTGTCTGGTCATCCATTAGATACAGTCTTATATCAAGAAATTTAAAGATATAATTGGAAGGGAAAAAAGAAATTTTACCTAGCTCCAATTATTGATATTTTTGTGGGGATACATATACACATATTAATTATTTAATAGAAATAATTCTAATTATAAAGTATCTTGTGATATTTATTTAATTCAAGAGTATAGTTTGGATCTTTAGTGGAGATAACTAGTAATACAAACCTACTTGCATTAAAAGTTAATTAGAACTGAGTTTTTATTTACTAGACCTTGAATTAAATAGATATATTTAGGTTCTCAGTCTACACTAATATCTTAACTTATATGAGATCAACAAATTGAGCTCAAACAGTTTATCGTATAAATATGCAAAGGAAGAAAGAGACCACTTAGGAAGATGTATCATTAAGGCCCATCTCACTACTAAATAAGTAGTTAAATTTGGCAAGTCCTAGACCCACTCGAGCTGACCAAATTCCCCTTAGAGAGGAGGCAATGAAAGGCTCATCTCCCCTCTTTTGTTGGTGTCATTTAGCTCTTTATTGAAACATTTGTTTGGCGACAATATCAAAAAAAGAGAGAAAAGTGAGATAGAAAAATTCTTAGAGCCATCGTTAGAGACCATTGAAGTTCTTAAATTCTTATTTAGAAGTTTATCAAGATCAAGATGCTCACACACCTCTATTGTTACAAGCTTAGTGTATAGGAAAAAAGATTTACTTGTTGTGATATAATCTCCTATTGTATGTATTTAGAAAATAACAAAGATCTTATAAAGTCTTTTTATTAAAATATATATATATAATCTTGACAAAAATTATTTTACCTGCTTCCTCTAATCTTTGATTTCGTCACATTTTTTTATAAATTATAACCAACAAATAGTTCATAGTTTGTGCAATAATATTAACCTCATTGTTAGGATCGACACCATTTTTTTAGCAAATCTTAAGAAACGTACAACCCTATCTTCATACTCTTTTACCAATCTACTCTTTATCATACGATTTTTATCCATTATTAATCACTTCAATTCTAACTAAAAGGCAGAGTTTTTGCTTGAAAATTGACTAATTCACTATTAAAAATAATGCACATCATTAATCCACAATTCAAACTCAACCTAATATATCACATTTCATCTTTATATTCATCCAAATTTAACTTAATTCATAACTTAACAAAATGTGTGACTAACATCTTACTAACTTTTTTAACCCATATATTTTCAAACCATATTCTTAATTCAAACCTCAAACTATTTTTCAATAAATAAGTTATATAACATATACATAAATTAAAATACTAGCTAATTAAATGTATAATGTTATAAGACATCATATAGTACCCAACATTATATAATATGTTAGTTTGTTACTGACTAATAATAATTGTAATTCAAGTAGGGCCCACATGAGACTCAATTTATTAATTAGAATCATCTAGTGATAGATAGATACGTCATTATAGTACTTGGCATCACTAGTACCTTCTAGTATTACTCTAATTAAATATTTACGAAAATCACATGTACAATTAACTAGTTTATGATAATGTAGTTAAACTAAAATCATATTTATACAAATATGTGTTTTTCCTGCATCACAAAATTATCTAACTCTACATATTTACGTAAATTGAATTTATAAATTAAAATAAAGAATAATTTCAGATTTTCATAAATAAATACAATTACTTACCTCAAATTGATCTAAATTGTGTTTATAATCTAAAATTAAGGCCAAAAGCTTGGTACCTGATCAAAATAGAACCTAGTAAATTTTTTTTTTAAAAAAACTACGTACTCGTCGGGATTTGCAGTGACTAATCATAAAATTCCTAAATAATTTCTAGGAAAAAACAATAGTTAATAGCTAATAAAATTTATAGACCTTACCCGCGAAGTTAGGAGCGATTTGAGCCGAATGTGGGTGATTTTGGCGGCCAAAAATGGCGGAATAGCAGTGGCCCTACAAATGAAAGCTGAGTTGGGTCTTGGTCTCAATTTAAATACCCTTTAACAACAGTTACGTGGAAATCACTTTTAAAGGGCTATTTCACTCTTTATGGTGGTTCTGGTTGCACCATCTTTAAATGTTTTAAAATTTATTTTTAAAGCCATTAACAGCGGTTCAACCGGATTCAATGCCGACTTTTTTTCTTCTTCTTTTTTTTTTTTTTTTTTGTATTCATGTTAATTCCTATCACGACAACAAGATGGACTACAATTAAATGTGTTTAACGAATTCCAATTGATATATGGATGTATGTTCGTTTTCTTGGCTATTGAAATTACACTCGGATTCGGTAATATTGAACATCCGACCATTTAGGAGCCACTAATAGTGGACAGATTTGTGACGTAGTTTAAAATAAGAATTACTCTCCCTTTTTCCTAAAAAAAAACTCTCGCATTTTTATTTCCTAATAAATGTGTATCTGTATAACTCTTTTTTTTTTTCTCATTCATTTTTTTTAGATATAGCTTAAGTAATAACCTCTATTTTTAACAAATTAAAAGAAAATAATTACTATTATCCAATCCTCATTCCACCTTACTAGGAATAATAAAATTTCATATTTACTTTATGACTCGAACCTAAAACTAAGATTTTTCTTTCGCATAAACACGAGTTTTACAAGGTTTATACTATAAAATTAGTTAACTACACATTTCTCAATTAAATGGGCTCTCAATTATTAACATGTGATCCCTGTATTACCGTGTATTTTCACTACCATTTTATTTAGTGTGACGATTCGTGGAAGAAGAGAAAAGAATTTATTTATATTATATAAATAATATAAGGATAAACTAAAAGACTAAATAGCCCTTGGTTAAACATATTTACTCGGATTATATTTGTAATTCAATTGAAGAGTTTAAGAAATCCTAGAATCTAATAATCTGCTAAGTTTTATACATAAATTTTATAGGAATGGTAGAGAGGTGGCAATTTAGATTTGAAAAAGAAAAAGAAGAAGAAACAAGAAGAGAATTCAATTCTTTTGAATCTTATGGTAATAAACTCTTGACTTATTAAATTTCATATTTTAGTTGAATTTCAGGATTGGAATTGAATATTTAGTGCTAAGGTTTTGATTTGCTCATTAATAATTTATGATTTATGGGAATGAATTTGATATAGGATGAAATCTTCTTAATTTTAGAATTTAAATAAGATAAATTTTGAGTTAGTTGAGTAAATAGAAAGTTATAGACTTTTAGGTGTTTGGTAATTATGGAAAATACAACAGTACTTACGACTGCATTTACAAGTCTTTGATCATCTGATGATGTCATATTTGGTATGGTTGGAAAGATTTATTCAATAAGCTTTCCAACGCTATATAAATCATCGAGAATGGATTTCTAACCAGAGAGTTATAACTTATTAAAGTGAGTACAATAATCTAGAAAAATGCGAAATTTCGCAACTTTAAGCAAAACGTGAGTGGCTTATTCAGTTGTGTGGGAGCCACTTATAAACGTAACTACATTTTTGGTACTTTTAGGACCATCACTTGTAGAATATATCTCCTAAGTTTGGTGATTTTTAGAGATGTATTAGAATTATTATGAATGGTGAGAAATTGATATTATTACAAATAACTATAAAGTTTAACTTAGAGGATGCAAGGGTAGCAAGTACTCATTATTTTTAGTGCACTTAAGTATGATTTCAGTAATTTGATACTTATATGTAGTTTATGTGATAATAGGTGCTTGAACAATTATGTTGATTATTTTGGTTAAATGGGAAGCAAACGAGATAAGTAACCTTTGATCTTTTCTAGTAACTTTTCGTTGTATGAAAAAAAAAACTAAATACCTTATTGCTTTGATTAAACTTATGTTTACAAGTGTTACTATAAAGAAGTGGATTACAAGTAAAAATATAGTTTTTACAAATAAGATTATTTATTGAAAGAAAATTGTTTTGCTGAAAAATAGTTACTTATTTTGGAAATACTATAACTTTTATCTTAAAATTGTTTTATACCAAAAAATAGATTGAGTATATGAAATTACTATTATAAGAATTCAAATAAAAATTGTTATCTAATAATTAAAGTGAAGTGTTTCTGATTCGTAATTATAAATGAAAGTTTTGAAACTTTTTTTAGTGACTATGTAATATGGACCTATCTCATAAAGGTTATATGTGGACGGTATATATTGAATGTGGACTTAATTACATTAGTTAAATATAGTATATTCAGACCCAACTATAAGGGTTAATTAGAGTAAATTTGGACCTGACAACTTAGGTTATTTTTGGTAGATTTAGACTTAGTCACAAGAATTAAGTGTGGACATAATCGCCAAAAACTGAGAACAAGTGTAACTGAAATTGTTATTAACTAAATAGGATTCAAAAAGACAGATTTTCAAACTTATGACCTAATTTTGTTAAATTGTTTACTAAACAACTTAATTTGATTATTTTCAAAAGTATTAATTTTTAAAACCAAATTTATTCTGAAAAATATTTGTTAACTATTTTGAGTTATATATGTTTGATTTATCTGATTAATATTATTAGTTACCTACTAAGTTTTTAGCTCACTCTTTTATTTTCCCTCGTAGGTTTTAATGATTGTAAGTTAAGAAATTGATTAAGAGAAAATTTGTTTACTAGTAACTAGAATGCATGGTTCAAAGAGAGCAATTTATTCATCTTGATTAAGAAAATTTAAAGACTTAAAAGGTCGATTTGTCATAAAGTTATTAGATCACAATTTATATTTTATATAGTTAATTTCTGGTATTTGGAGATTTTATATAAGATTATCGAGTTTTATATAATTTATGGATATTTATTAGAGTTTAATTCCTCTTTATTTTAGTACTTTATAAATAAATGTCTTGAATATAGTATATAGTATCAAAAGGGATAATACTAACATAATCCTTCGATATACAATTCAAGTCATATTATATGCCCACCAAACAGATTCATGTGCTACCTAATTAATTTTATGTTCCGCCGTTCTTTCTCTATCCTATAATTGAGAAAAGAATTCTTGTACTCCTGCACATGACCAACAAAAAAAGAAACGCACCCAAAAAAGAAAAAAAGAAACAATATCCAAGAAACCTACTACAACGCCCTTCCAAATAAATAAGCAGAAAAACAACAAACAAAACGAATTACGTATGTACGAACCTACTACGCTAATATCAATTAACCATTAAGACATAATATGTTCGAGTTCTGAAGAACAAGCTGGAAATATAAAGAAGAACGTGCCTTGTCTATTTACTGCATGCCGTGCGCCTGCTCACTCTGATAAGATACTTTATAATTTTGTTTTGCACCCCCCCAAAAAAAAAATAGAAGAAAGAAAGCAAGAACAGAAGCAGGTTTTTACAGCTAATACCTTTTGCTTTTAGATGACTTGCTTTTGTGTGCATATAATATAATTTGGTTTATTCTAATGACATTTGATTTGTTGTTTGATTTACCTTAATTAGAAAATTAATTAATTAAAGCCCTTTAATTTCTTATTAGTCACGCTGAATATATATATATATATATATAAGTATATACTTTTGCGTTTCCTTCACGTGTTATAGTAAGTAGGATCACCATTTTCACATTCAGTTGTAAATTGGTGACTGGTCAGCAAACAATCACCGCAAGTTTTGTATATAGAGAGAGTATAAGCCTTGGCTATAATATCCCACGGAGAAAATAAGGCACTGCTGCTTAAAGCACAAATGATACACGCCACAAGCAGAATGTTATACTGAAATAAAAATAAAAATAAAAATAAAAAAAATGAGCATTTGGGAATCTTCTTCTCTACTTTTTGATGGAACACTAGTGCCCAAATTTACATATGTAAGACTATAGAGAGACCAGTTGTGTATGTGTTGGTGTGATTTTTACCAGCTGTCCACGTGTCTCTGAACTGCTGACGTCGTATCGACCAACTGTTCACGTATCTTTGCTATTCCAGAGTACTTTTGACTTCAGGTCGGGTCGGAGAGGCGGGGGTGACCACCTGCAAAGACTCTCTGATACTTAAGTCAGTTGTTTATCCCTGAGTCTGAGTAGCAAAAATAAAATTTTTCTCTATATATATCCATCTTTTCCTCCCTTCTTTTTGAGGGGGAAGCAAGACTCGTATAAATAATCCTAGAACTGGGAGTTTTTCTGGCTCTCAATCCCAGGATCGAATATCTTTTCTCATCATGACTTACTTCAGAGATCATGGATCGTGATTTTCCTTGTATCATCGTGGCCGGTATTACGCTGTCCCCTACGACTCGAGCCTGTCGGGGGCGAGATTTTGACAAACTGTCGTTCTGTCAGGATGTTTTGCCCAATATGTGCACCTACCCAGGATCGCATTAAATGCCCTGTTTGGGTCTGGAGCAGTGCGTTGCCTCCTATGGTCTTCTGGCGAAAGACCCTCGAGGCTTCTGACCCCCATCTGCCGTGGCAAGAACTGGGTTGGGTCGAACCTTCTAGGGTCTGGGATAGATTTGGCCCTGGCCTCGGACGGCCCATAGGCCCATGCGGTATCGCATGCGACTCGTGTGGCTTTTAAATGGTTACTCTCCACACGTTTTGGATGGCGTGCCCTCTTTGTAACCTGTTCTGCCACTCAATCATCCACATGACACGTGATCTAGGAACGGGCCCCACAACTGCTCTCATTTCCCTATTTGATGGATTCGTATCCATCAAGTGGGGAAATCGTGTCTCCAATCCTTCAATTTGAGGGGTACACGTGGCCCCTTACCATTATTTCTCCCCAATTACCGATGCTGGTGCACGCTATCCTGTGTCACAACTTTTTTCAGATTTTTGAAATTCCAGTGCTTCCGTCTTCCTTGCACCGTTTCCCTCTAGGAGAAACTTTTCAGCTCTCCCTCTATAAAAGCCGCATTCACGTTTATTTCTTACTTTACCAAAATCTCCAAGTGTTCTAGCTTTCTAAAATTTTAGGGTTTCCGACTCTTTCCTTTGCTAGAACATTTCGCTTCTTTGATTGTATTCAGAACGATGGCCTCGAACCAGAATCAGAGGCTCTGCCTTGTCGCAGATTCGGAGTTAGACTCGGTGAGAAGGCAGCTCTGCTTCCCTGGCAGAGTTACCTTACAAAGGGTTGAGGGCCCAATGGATTGGTACCTTCACCCCTCTGCCCCCGAAGGCTCCATTGTCTTGGGGATGAGGTACCTTGAATGGCTGCGATTTCCCCTTCCTCCCCTGATCCACCAGTTCTTCGCTCTGACCGGGATTCACTCGATGCAGCTGAATGCTAACGGGATCATGATCTTGATGGGGCTCTCTGTTCTGTCAGTCATCCTTAACGTGCATATCGACCTGGAGGTGATCTTTTATGCCTATAAGCTCACCCTCATTCCCAAGAAGAGCTCTGAACCCACTTTCTATCTCCAGCCGCTCCCGGGATGCCACATCTTCTGGGGCTTGCCAAGGTCAGACAAGCAATTGGACTCCCACTCCAGGTTGTATGCTGTTGGAGGGGCGTAGTGCTCTCCCTAGGTGAATGGAGAGTGCTTCCAAATTCCTTTGTTTTTTCTGCAAAGTAAGTATTAGGTCGTGATTTTTTGGGTCCTGTACACCTCGTCTGTTTTTACTCATGATATTTTGCCTTGCACAGCCTCTGCGGAGGAAAGCAGGTTTGAGCCGCAACTATCGGTAGGGCGGCTCAAAGAGCTGGAGGGGATCGTCATCTTTGGGTCCTCTGGGGATTGCCGACACATCCAGGCCATCCTAAATCCCCAGGTGATGAACATCATGCCAAGGACGGTCTCATATCTCCTCTTTCCGCTGGACATCTGGGTCATCACAAAGTACCTACAGAGCCAGCTTGACGTCTCGGCTCTGAATGAGTTCCGCTGGGATGAGCAGAGTCATATCACCATGACGGGTCATCAGATCACAGCCTCGAGCTAGCTAGCGGGTCCTAATGACCTGGTGGCACTGACCAGTCACGAGCTCAAAGAGGCGACGAGGCTCGTACCTAAGGAGTACGGTAGGCTTCGTAGAGAGGAAGCCGCTGCCCCCAAGAGGGTTAAGGGTGAGTTTATATTCGCACCCTAGGGCTCCGTCGATCAGGTCATGGCTGCATTCTAATCACATTATTTGCTCTTTTCAGGTTCGAATGTAGGCCCTCCAGCAGACCCTTCCCCAGTCAGGGGGAATGCCGTTGTGCACAAGACTCGCTCCAAGGTCCCTGTCGGTCGGCATCTGGTGGTATCCTCGGAGGACGAGGCCGTGGGACAGGGAGTTGTCACCCTAAGGATAGGCTCAGACGATGACCGAAAGGACTTGTTCGTGCTCGGGGGTGAAACTCCTGTGGTTCCTTTTGCCGAGGTAAGCGAATCCTCGACTCGGGAGATGTCAGCCATAAAGGTCATATACGGCAAATGGGTGCCTTTGAGCCTGCCTAGGGAGCCCGATGCTTTAACTTCTTCCATCCCCAACTCCGGTTTGAAGACGGGCTCGGAGTCTGGAACTGCATGCTCTCATGGGGAGATTGTCGAGCTAAGCGGAGGAGCTCCGAGGTTAAAGTCTCGACTGTCTTCCCCTCCCCCAGTCTTGATGAAGCGGGATCGTGAAGCCGACACGTCCGTAGGGAAGGAAAGCCCGTTGGGGAAGAGGGGCAGAACCACCCCCTCTTCCGACAGCGATGACGACGGTGTTACGTTGACCCTCATAAGGAGGAGAAG
The DNA here is from genome assembly GCA_002914805.1 of Parasponia andersonii. Classification (NCBI taxonomy): domain Eukaryota; kingdom Viridiplantae; phylum Streptophyta; class Magnoliopsida; order Rosales; family Cannabaceae; genus Trema; species Trema andersonii. The sequence continues at coordinate 300,822 of JXTB01000496.1, forward strand.
GTATGCACATGGCGCCCGTTAGGGGACGTTGGTTAAGACAAGACTGAAAAATCACATCCAGGCGGATCTTCTAGGGGGGTGACAGCCGAAGCCACTGATTTAGCGGTAGACGCTGTGGCCTCTTCTGTTGAGGATGTGCCACCCCTGCTGTTTCCGAAGGCACACTTGGCGATGCCTTGCTTCCTATCGTCCCTACCTCTGCCGCTTCGGGAGCGTTGAAAGAAGCTACCGAAGTGCATCCGGAGGAAGGAGAAGGTGTCCTCGCAGTCGGCAGAGTGGAGTCACGTTCCTCAGATGCGGATGACACCCAAGGAGAGGGTCCAGCTGTAGAGCCTGAGCTGGAGGCACTCTCCCTGAAGAACGTTGAGCTCATCGCTAGCCGCAGCATTGCACAGGTTTAGCTTGTCTGGCCGTCACCTCTATGTTTTCTAGCATCCTTGCTGAACACTGACCCCCCCTTTCTTGTATCCTGCAGCTAGCCATCGTCCAGTCCTTCTATTCCTCTCGCGTCAGGGAGATAACCGAGCAGTTGAATGCCTGTTCTATAGAGCTTGGACGAGACTAGGGTCAGTAGCACAGTGGGTCATGCTCTGAGCATCGAGAGGGCTAGGTGAGAGGAGCTAGTCGCCAAGTTGACCAAGGTAGAGGCCGACAGGCTGGCTCAAGCTGAGGCCGTTAGGCTAGCCTAAACCGAGGTCAGGGTCAAAGAGAAGGAGCTGCAGAGTGCAAGGGCAGAGATGGGGCTGGCTTTCATCACTTGTGACAGAGCGGTCGACGATGCTAAAGAGGCGAAGAAAGCTGAGGCGAAATCCAAACTGGAGGCCCATTCCTTGCAGCGTAGGCTCGACCGGTCCAACGAGTTAAATTGACATCTTTTCTTAGATCACAAAAAACTGATGGGAGCTCATGCAGAGTTGTCTCGCAAACACAGTGAAGACCTTGCCGATATTAATATTCTTTTGGTCGACTTGTCGTAGTGGCAAGCGGAGCTGAGGCTGGCAGTGCTGAGGGATAGGCTGGCGGATACGGAGAAGCTAAAGATGAGGTACCAGAGGCAGATGTATGCCCTTTCTGCGGAGAGCTATAGGTCTAGCTGGGAGAACAGAGAATTCGAAGGCTACGCAGAGGTGGTAATGCTAGACCAATTCGATGAGTAGAAGGGCATCAAAATGGACCATTATTCCGTCAGGAACTATATGCAGCAATTGGGGGATGAGATCAACATCGTATACCCTGCTGATGTGCTGAAGATGCTCGACGAAGAAAAAGACGGGCCCTCTACATCTGCCTCTGTTGCCAAGGAGATTATCCCCACTTTTGGTCCACCAGAACAAGCCGCAAAAGTTCATGGCGGTCAGCCTGGTCCTGGCGCCTCAACTGGCACAGGGTCTGGTGCGGTCATTTTGTCTAGCGATGATTCTGACCCCGATATGCCACCCTCTGCCAAAGCTAGTCCAAGCATCAAAGCTAGTAGTACTCCCCTCATTAGAGATAACTAGGGACTCTCGCTCTATGTGTATTTGTAAAATACTAACTGTGTTATATAAAGTTGACCCTTGTTATAAACACCTGTTCAAATAATAAAAACAATACATTTTTCTCACGTTTATTCCTTTTTTTTTTGTCGCCTGCATTCATGGTCAGCATCAAACATCATATACGAAGTCATTCCCTTGTCGGTAGTGCGGCCGACCTCTAGGTCTGGCTCAATCATATATGATTTGGAGTTTTTAGCGAATTCTCCCCATGCTATGATTGATAAGATTAGCTCTGGAGATCGGGATGTGAGTTCTGGCTCGTCTAGCTTTGAGGATGTGTAATTTCTGTTATGACTTGTCTTGACAGAGTTTGACCAGCGTGTGTGGCTGGACTTCTTCAACCATAAGTGGGAACGCACTAGGAACCAGCTCCAGGGGTTGGTCAATCACTGATTGGACCCATCGCTGCGAAGGAAGAGGCCTGGGCTCGGCTCTTATCAGGAGCAAATAGGACGTTACCACTCCGATGTGTCCATGCGAGTCTGTCCAAGACATACTTCTTACAAATAAAGCCTCCGGGTCTGCATCCCTGTTGACTACACTTTTTGTATTTTAGGCAATAATAAACAAAATTTGGCTTTAATTTCTGTCTTCGTGCTTGGTCTTGTCTTGGCCTACTTCCAACAAGTAGGCCCTGACCTCGTTCACTTCCAGTCCATGTGTAGCTAAGGCACTCTCTGGGGAGGGTCTGCTTCCAATTGGTAGAACCTGACCCTACTTTCCTTTGGCTTACGCGTAACTAAGGTGCTCCCTGTGGAGGGCCTACTTCCAACAGGTAGATCCTGGCCCTGTTTGCCTTTGGCTTATGCATAGCTAAGATCCTCTTTGCGGAGGGTCTGCTTCTAATGTGTAGACCCTGAACCCGCTTGCCTTTGGCTCGTGCGCAACTAAGGTGCTCTCTGGGGAGGGTCTACTTCTAACGTGTAGACCCTGGCCCTGTTTGCCTTTGGCTCATGCGCAGCTAAGATGCTCTTTAGGGAGGGTCTGCTTCTAATGTGTAGACCCTGGCCCCGCTTGCTTTTGGCTCGTGCATAGCTAAGGTGCTATATAGGGAGGGTCTTATCGCCTAATTCTTTTCTCGTCCTGCAGGTATTCCTTGAGGGCTGGTGGCAAGTTTTCGTCGCGCGGCCTATTGCCCTTCGTACATCCTCTTGAGTCGTCAACGAGTGACGTGATCCCCGTACTATGATTCTTGATAAGGCCGGCTGGCAAGTTTGGTTGCGCAGCTCATTCCTCTTCGTACGTTTTCTCGGGCCATCGGCGAGCATTTTATTGCATGATGTGATTCCCATAGTACGATTTTCGATGAGGTCTACTGGCAAGTATGTTATTACGCAACTCATTCCTCTTCATACATTTTCTCGGGTCGTCGGCGAGCAACGTGATCCCTGTAGTACGATTTTTGATGAGGTCTACTGGCAAGCATTTTATTGCGCAGCTCATTCCTCTTCGTAAGTTTTTTTCGGGTCGTCAGCAAGCGACGTGATCCCCTCAATATGATTTTCGATGAGGTCAGCTAGTAAGCATTTTATTGCGCAGCTCATTCCTTTTCGTACGTTTCCTCGGGTCGTCGGCGAGAGACGTGATTCCTGTAGTACGATTTTTGATAAGGTCTGCTGGCAAGTATTTTATTGCCCAGCTCATTCCTCTTCTTACATTTTCTCGAGTCATCGGCAAGCGACATGATCCCCACAGTATGATATTTGATGAGATCTGCTGGCAAACATTTTATTGCACAGCTCATTCTTCTTCGTACGTTTCCTCGGGTCGTCGGCGAGCGACGTGATCCCCACAGTATGATTTTTGATGAGGTCTACTGGCAAGCATTTTATTGCGCAGCTTATTCCTCTTCGTACGTTTTCTCGGGTCATCGGTGAGTGACGTGATCCTCGCAATACGATTCTTGATAAGGCTAGTTGGCAAGTTTGGTTGCGCAGCTCATTCTTCTTCATATGTTTTCTTGGGCTATCGGTAAACATTTTATTGCACGATGTGATTCCCATAGTACGATCGTGTTTTGAGGTCTGCTAACAAGTTTTTTTTGTTGCGCAACTCATTCCTCTTCGTACGTTTTCTCGGGCCATCGGCAAGTGTTTTATTGCACGATGTGATTCCCATAATACGATCATTTTTTGAGGTCTGCTGGCAAGTTTTTGGTTACACAGCTCATTCCTCTTCGTACATTTTCTCAGGCCATCGGTAAGTGTTTTATTGCACGATGTGACTCCTATAGTACGACCATTTTTTGAGGTCTGGTGGTAAGGATTTTATTGCGCAGCTCATTCCTCTTCATATGTTTTCTCGGGTCGTCGGCGAGCGACGTTATCCCCGTAGTACGATTTTTTATGAGGTCTGCTGCTAAGCATTTTATTATATAGCTCATTTCTCTTCGTATGTTTTCTCGGGTCGTGGGCGAGCGACGTGATCCCCGCAGTACGATTTTTGATAAGGTCTGCTGGCAAGTATTTTATTGTGCAGCTTATTCCTCTTCGTACGTTTTCTCGGGTCGTCAGTGAGCGACGTGATGCCCGCAGTACAATTTTTTATGAGGTCTGTTGGCAAGCATTTTATTGGGTAGCTTATTCGTCTTCGTATATTTCCTCGGGTCGTCGGCGAGCGACATGATCCCTGCAGTACGATTTTTGATTAGGTCTGCTGGCAAGCATTTTATTGCACAACTCATTCTTCTTCGTACGTTTCGTTGGGTCGTCGGCAAGCGACGTGGTCTCCGTAGTACGATTTTTGGTGAGGTCTACTGGCAAGCATCTTTTTACGCCGCTCATTCCTCTTTGTATGTTTCCTCGGGTCATCGGTGAGCGATGTGATCTCCGCAGTACAATTTTTTATGAGGTTTGCTGGCAAGCATTTTATTGCGTAGCTCATTCCTCTTCGTACATTTCCTTAGGTCGTCGGCAAGCGATGTGATCTCCGTAGTACAATTTTTGATGAGGTCTGCTGATAAGTATTTTATTGTGCAACTCATTCTTCTTCGTACGTTTTCTCGGGTCGTCGGCGAGCGACTTGATTCTCGCAGTATGATTTTTGATGAGGTCTGCTGGCAAGTATTTTATTGCATAGTTTACTCCTCTTCGTACGTTTTCTCGGTTCATCAGTGAGTGACGTGATCCCTGCAGTACGATTTTTTATGAGGTCTACTGGTAAACATTTTATTGCGCAGCTCATTCCTCTTCGTATGTTTTCTCGAATCGTCAGTGAGTGACATGATCCCTATAGTACGATTTTTTATGAGGTCTACTGGTAAGCATTTTATTGCGCAGCTCATTCCTCTTCATACGTTTCCTCGGGTCGTGGGCGAGCGACGTGATCCCCGCAGTACGATTTTTATTTGTGCGAATAATTCGTGGGGTCTGGCACTGGGGCAGACCCTTTTTCATAGCAATCCAAAGCATAAGTCCGTGTAGCAGAAATCCTGATCTGTTTTGGAATTAAGCTGTTCAATAATACAAGCATTTACATATATCTCACAACATTTACATGCATCTCACACGTGGTACTTTTTCAAGTGCTAGGTATTCCACGTGTTTGGTAGGCTCTTCCCAGTTTTTAGTTCTTTTAGGACATATGCACCATTATCTAGCGCCTTGATCACCTCGTAGGGCCCGACCTAGTTAGAGTCTAGTTTCGAGGAGTTTCCTGTTCTGACATTCAAGACCCAATCCCCGGTGTTAAATCAACGAGCGCTAAGCTTCTTTTTGTAGTAGGACTTGGCCTGCTGGTGGTACGAGGCTAGATGGACTAGGGCTATGTCCCTTGTTTCTTCCAAGAGTTCTGTGTTGTAGCTTAGCTACTGCTCGTTCAATGAGGCGTCTCTTCAGAGCGAAGGGTTGGGAGGCCAATCTCAGTCAGGATCACAGCTTCCAACCCGTAGACCATGGTGAAAGGTGTTCTTCTCGTTAATCTCCGCTTCGTGGTTCGATAGGCCCACACAATGGCCAATAGCTCTTCTAACTACCTGCCTTTAGCCTCTTGCAAGTTCTTTTTAATATTGCTGAATATGGCCTTGTTCGTTATCTCTGCCTGGCCATTCCCCTGAAGGTAGTTTACGGATGAGAAATTGAGCTTTATATCATACAACTCACACAGCTCCTTAAGCTTAGCGTTCTAGAACTACGTGTCATGATTAGCATGTATCTCTTTCGATATTCTGTAGCGGCAGATTATGTCTTTCCAAATAAAATTAATTGTGTCTGCCTTATTAACGGTCGTGTAGGCTTCAGCCTCTACATATTTGGTGAAATAATGGTGGCCAGCAAGACGTACTTCTTCCCTTTGGACTTCTGGGGAGCTTTCTGACAATGTCCAAGCCCTATTTAGCGAACGGCTAAGTAGTTATATTCGAATGGAGTTCCTCCGAGGGTCTAGCTGTGATGGGCCTCGAGCCTCTTACTCAGCTCTGCTATCATTTCTTATTTCCAGTTGGAAAGCACACCTTCTGGCTTTCTTGGTGTCTTCTGTCCACCGCCACTCTGGCTCAGAGAGGCCTTGTCTGGCTTTGTCGCTCCCCCTGCACCCGCGATCTGGATGGGACAGGGACCTTCCTCAGTGGTTGGCCCCAGATTCTTGTTGGACCTCTTCATCAAAGTCTTCCCTTCGCCCGCTCCTAGCTTCGATCGCCAGCAGCCCTTCGGGGCAGGCATTATCTCTGCGTACTTCTGCAGTTTCATCTTTTAAACACAGGACGACCTTGTGGGCCATCTCTGCCTTCCAGTTTATTTCTGTCAGGGCGAAAAGTATTTGGTCCAGTTTTTGCTCCAGACCTAGTCGTGCTTCCTAGGAGCTCCCTTTAGCGTCGGGACGTGTGCTCCTAGTTGTCATCCTTGAGGGTGCCATCTGACGTTGTATGGCCTTTTGTTCAGAGAGCACGATCGTGAGACTCCAACTCTTTCTCACGCGCTTAACGGGTTCCCACAGACAGCGCCAAACTGTTGGTACAATTTTTACTAGCTGTCCACGTGTCTCTGAACTGCTGACGTTGTATCTACCAACTGTCCACGTATCTTTGCTATCCCAGAGTACTTTTGACTTCAGGTCAGGTCAGGTCAGAGAGGCAGAGTGGCTACCTACAAAAACTCTCCGATACTTAAGTCAGTTATTTATCCCTAAGTCTGAGTAGCAAAGATAAAGTTTTTCTTTGTATATGTCTATCTTTTTCTCCCTTCTTTTTGAGGGGGAAGCAAGATTCGTATAAATAATCCTAGAACTGGGAGCTTTTTTAGTTCTCAATCCCAGGATCGAATATCTTTTCTCATCATGACTTACTCTAGAGATCACGGGTCGTGATTACCGTGATTTCCCTTACATTGTCGTGGTCTGCTTTCTGCCATCCCCTATGACTCGAGCTTGTCGAGGGCGAGACTTTGACAAACCACTATTCTGTCAGAACGGTTTGTCCAATGTGCCCACCTACCCAGGATTGTATTAAATGCCCTGTCTGGGTCTGGAGCAATGCGTTGCCTCCCATGGTCTTCTGGCGGAAGACCCTCGAGATTTCTGACCCCTATCTACCGAGGTAAGAACTGGATTGGGCCGAATCGTCCAAGGTCTGTGACAGATTCGGCCCTGGCCTCGAACGGCCCATGGACCCATGCGGTACCACATACGACTCGTGTGACTTTTAAATTATTACTCTGCGCACGTGTCGGATGACGTGCCTCTTTTGTGACCTATTCTGTTCCTCAATCGACTACGTTGCACGTGATCTAAGAACTCTAAGAACGAGCCCACAGTATGTATATTGTATACTTGTCTATATATCAACTGACTTCCGCATTCAAGATAGACAATGATTCCTTCTACCAGCTGTCCCAAGAGCATGGCCGATTAGGTAACATATGAATTGGCTGCAGGTGCGTGGTTAAAGGTTGAGTTTATCGAGTCTTATGATGTAAATCATCTCCCATATCTTTTAGCAAAGAAAATAGAAAAATAATCTCATTTTAAAAAAGAGAGAGGAAGAGTTCGCTAAGAAGGATATTATTTAATTAAAGATTCTTAAATATTACAGAGTGAATTGTATCATGTTGATGTTGATCTGACTGCGTACATACCATATAAAATATAATTAAAGCGGAAAGTTAAGCAGAACTGATTTGACTAGTAGAATTTAATAAGCTTGTACTAGACTTCTTGTCTTTCAGCTAATTTATATAAAAGCAAATTCAATTCCCTGGACCCAACACATGAGGGCTGAGTATGCTCTTGTAAGTTGTAACCAAAAGTACATGATGATATATTAGCTACATGATAATTAATTAGGATGATTTGTAGGGAAGAAGAACTTTTCTTTGCTATCCAAAAAGGCGTGCATACCCGTACCATAATTATTTTGTCACAAAAAATATTTCAAGGGGCAAATATAGATATCAAAATTTTAAGTTAGTTTAAATAAAAATTCAATAAAAGTTAATTTGTTTATATATTTTTTCTAAGTTTGATCTCAAATATTTAGATTATATTCTAAAATTAATTTTCCTAATTTTGTAATTATAATAAAATATGTAAAAGTAATTCTTACTCTATTTGATGTTATAGTAGTATCACTGTTTTTTATTTATAGAATAATGAGTGCAATTTTTATTTAAAATACCTTTTAAATTAGATACTAAAAACTCACTTATTTTATAAAATTTAAAAACTAGGAGAAGAAAACAAAAATGATATAAAATTTATAAACGTGTATCCCTTTACATAATATGTTTTTACTTCAAATAAAATGTCATAACTAAATATGTGAATTTTGTTTTTTTTTTTTTAATGAAAAAATGTGACTGAATTGAAAAATCTTTTAAAAAATACAAATATAAAACATTAATTTAGACCAATCTTCCAAAAAAATATGTGTATAAATACACACACAAATATCACATATATCTAATATAAAATTATTTTTTCTAATCTTATGTATTGCCTAATAAGATATAACAGTTGCAAGTTATTTAAACTAAATAAATTTTAAAGAAAAAATAAGTTGTTGATAAAAGTTAGGGGAAAAATATAAAGGTAAAAGAGATAAAGATAAACTATAAAAAATTTTAAAATTAAATAGATTGATGATATTTAAGAATGAGAGAAATAATTAATTTAATTTTGAATGGATTAAATGTAAAAAATTTAAACTTAATGAAAAAAATACATGATAAATGCATATGTAAAAACGTAAATATATCTAATGTAAAAAAAAAAAAAAAAAAATCCAGGAGGGACATATGCCCCCTTTGCCTTAACGTGGCTCCGCCACTGGTTGTGAACATTTAGTGTTGGTGTTCTAGTCAGACTTTACCACAAAATAAATGTTGTGACTAAATGATGTTAGTAAGAAAAATTTTGACATTTAGTGACATATTGCTTTGAAAAAACAAGATTTATTATAGTGAAAATATAAAATCATATGAATATAATTAATACATGCCTTACAAATTTGTTCTTTAAAAAGAAGAGGACATATAGTAAAAGAATTAGGGCTACTAGCGAGGGTGTTCAAAATCTGTACTATCTAATCTAATCTAATCTGCATAATCTAATATAATCTAAAAATTAAAATCCGTATTTTTGTAGATTAAATAACTTTTTTTATCTTGAAAAGTAACTGATCCGATCCAATCTATATATAATATATAGATTTTTAAATAAAATATATATTATTTAATATTTTGGGTTTAAATTAAGTTTAATTTTAAATTTTAATAAATTGTATTTAATTTATAGGCATATATATGATCAATAATCGACTAAATTTGTTAAAAATACTCAAATTTGTGCTAAAATTGAATAATCTAAGACAAAAAATAACATAAAACTAAATTTTAAAAATTTATTTATCAAGTCTAACTAATTCATCTAAAGTAATCGATCTAATATGTTTAAAAAGTACAGATTAGATTGGACGAGTACTCCTGAACTAAATATGTTTAAAAAGTACAGATTAGATTGGACAAATAATCCTTAACAAAACCATAACCTTATTCTTGGGCCCTAAACTATGTAGTTAGGCCGAATTGAATTATAGAATGTTCAAAATTCAGGATTAATACGTTTTTATTTTTTTCGTTGATTTCACAAAAGCTTTATTAACATTGCTTCATGTCGTCCACTAATCTAAGCGAGCCTTTATTTTTTCAACCTGCAAAATTTAAATAATTCAGAATGTCAATGCGCGTGATAAATTTTTAAACTAAACTAATTTCAAGATTGAGCGGAATATGCTTTCTTATTTATTGATTCATTTATTATTTTAGTGGTAAAGCCTTAGGCTGCTTAATTAAGTCTAGCTAGGCATAGTTTGATCAATAATAGCCAATTTGGGCCGATATACTATAACAGAAAATTTTAAAATAAAAATATAAGGGAATGTCCTACTGTTACACTGTGTTAATAGTGTACGATTAGATGTTCGAGTATTTATATTTTCACATTTAATATATCTACTCATATATTAATTTTAGTTTTTTCACTAAGTATATTTATTTTTATTTTTATATTAAGTACAACATATTTTACACTTGGTACCTTTATTAATATAACTATTATTTTGTTACAATATTTGAAAATAAAATTTACTTAAGGTAGGCCAAAAGAATAATCATTTTGCTATAAGCCCCAAAATACAATGAGATAATATCCCTTGCAATTTTTTTTTTAAAAGGCAAAGATCCCTTATATATTCTCTTCGTACGTAATAGGAAATGCTATTTTTTTCTTCATTAAATAATTAGAAATGTTTTTGATTCCCTAAACAAAAAAGAAAGACATGTTTTTAAATAGTATTAACTGAATCTCACGCATCCTGTTCAAAATAAAAAATCTCACGCATTTGTCGTTGTCTTATACAGAATAACTTCAATAAATTAAATATATATATATATATATGTGGTATTGTATATGAATATGATAATCCAAAGAAATTTAAAAATGAAGAAAAAGGGAAACAAAAAAAAAAAAGACATACAAATGTACCTCCATTTTCTTGTGTAGTCTTCATAGAAATAATATCACTTTTATACTTTATATTTTGAAAATTTTATTTTATTTATAGTTTGTGTTTTAATTCTTAAAACTAATAATTTTTAGATTTAATATTTGTGATAAATTATACTCGAACATTAATTTAGAATAATTAATTTATCAAAATATTTAATAAATTTATTTTCAAATTGGTGTTTATATAATTTATATTCAATTTTTTAAATAACATCTTGATAAATTAATTGTTTTAAATTAATATTAAAGTATAAATTTGTAATAAATTTTAAATTTTAAAAAATATTAAAAATAATTAAAATATAATGTAAAAATTATATAAAATATCAAAATATAAAATACAAAAGTAGTATTACCTAAATATAAAATTGAGGAATCCAAATTAATTAGAACGTTAGGTAGCATTTAAAAAATATATAAGTATGTTTTTTTTGTACTTTTCTGGGTTAACATCATATTGCAAGGACAGTACCAATGTTCCTTCCACATCATTCTTGTCTTAGGTGAAATGTCAAATCAAAAAAATCATACACGGCCGCCCGATGTATTATATATTTCGCTTATAGTTCATCCCAAAAGTTGATCATGTTCGCTTAAATCAAAAACTAGTGTCACGATCGATTAAATTTAATTGAATGTCGAAACTTGATGGATTGACATTGAATAAAGGACATTAATTTTTTTTTTTTTTTTTTTTTTTTTTGGGAAAAAGGACATTAAGTATTTCGTGTAGTTTTAGTACCTCTTTATTCGAGTCAGTCCGAAAGGTTACCCACAATAATATCAGAGTTTGCACAAGAGTGCCGCCTAGCATCCCTGACCATATTCCCTACAACAAAAGGAGGAAAAACAAAAAAGTGACCACGGTTGTATTTGAATAGTTTTATATAGGGATAATTAGGCTATTACCGATAAAAAATATAAAAAATTACAAATATACGGTGGAAAGAAATATCAAGTTTTCATACCGCATGTATTTAGTATATTTGAAAATGCAAGTCAAAAACTACGATAGCAGACTTGTAATTAAAAGATTTTTTTAATAATTGACTTATATTTTCTACTAAGTCTAAAATTATTGCGGGGCCCATTCCTGAACCTTGAACCGTGAGAAGGGTCACGCGGATCGCACGTGATCTCACCATCGGCCTATGGGTCTTCCGAATTTAAGGCAGAACCCACCACTGATCCCAAACGGTTCAGTCGGTCAGACCTCGAATCCACGACAGCTGGCGGTCTGAAGCCCCAAGGGTCCGCTGTCTAGGAACAGCGACCCTCACCTCAACAGTCGTAGGGGTCAGAAGCCCCAAGGGTCTTCAGACTAGATACAATGGAAAACAGCCCCGCGGCTCCAGACCCGGACAGAGTATTTAATGCGTTTCTGGGTAGGTGCGCGCGCAGGGACAAGCCGTCCTGACAGAACGGCGATGTGCCCAAATCTCGCTCCTGACAGATTGAAGCCATAGGAGGCGGCGAAAATCAGGCCGCGGTAGCGCAGAAGAGGTCACAGAAATCTCGGCCCATGATGGTTTAAAAAGATCTGGAAGTGAAAGGTACTAATGAACATATATTTACTTTCCCAAAGATAGAGAAGAACACTGTTCACTATCCGAGGACTACATATATGGAAGCTGTGCATTCAGAGCAAAAAGGTTCACACACAAAAAACACAAAAAAAAACACTTGTAAAGAAAAAGACAGTCTGAGAGCAGGAAAAAAAAAGAAGAAAACACGACAAAGAGATAGATATTGGGACTGATATATTTTTCTCCTTGCTACCAAAACGCAAAGAAAAACCACTGACTTAAGCATCGGAGAGTCTTTGCAGGTAGCCACCCCCGCCTCTCCGGTCCTGCTTGGAGTTCAGAGATTTGTGAGATAGCAAGGGCACGTGAACAGTTGGAGAATCCAGCGTCAGCAGTTCAAGACACGTGGACGACTGGTGAGAAACCGCTCCAACAGTTTGGCGCCGTCTGTGGGAAAAGGATTGAGCGTGGAAAAGAGAGCGAGGAACTCGCAAACGCG
>JXTB01000497.1:0-88296 GCA_002914805.1 Parasponia andersonii
TTAAATTCGGAAGACCCACAGGCCGATGGCGAGATCACGTGCGATCCGCGTGACCCTTCTCACGGTTCGAGGTTCAGGAATGGGCCCCACACCAAACCCTAGCCACGGGATAATAAATTAGGGCTAAATAAATCCTTCATTCAAATCACAAAATTAGTGCCATGCAAAAAGCAATCAGACCTTGAACGATTATGGAATCGCGATCGGAGCTTCAGAAGACGAGCATCAAATCGTCGAGAGATTTTGCTTCAGCGTTTCAGGGCCCGAGCTTTAGAGAGGGACAGAGATTTGAAAGAGATGCCATTTTTGACTTTGTGAGAGATTTTGGCTTCAGCACTATAGGACCACAGCTTTGAAAGGGAAGCGTTTGAGAGAGAAGCATTTCAGGGCCATATGCGTGAATTCTGGTAGAAAACAGAGCAGTTTCGTGACACTATAGAATCGCCTTGGGCCTTTTAGTAACATTTTTTAGATAGTATTATCATCTCATGCTATAAAGGCCTTTTTATTGTTGTTGAGCTTATTACAACGAAAATGTAAAGAGAAGACAAGAAAAAATTCCTATTGGAGATAGAGATATTAAAGATCTCCCCTTCCCTTGGGTTACAAGCCTGAAAGAACCCAAGGTTCCATTTATTTCATGTTATACATGACAATAAATTAATGTAACATACTTTTGGAATTTAAAAAGGTATGTGGATTTGGTTTTCCTGGAAAAAAAAAAAACATATTTTTCATTCACAATGGAAAAAATGCTATTATTCCAAAAGGAATTACACTAATACATATTTTCCATAGTACACAGAAGAATTTTGTAACTTCAATTTGTGAATATTTTTGTAAAGAATAATGCCATTCACTTTACCTTTTATCTCATTATTTTCAATATTTTATGTTGCATGTAAATTATAATTTGTCACCACTCAATTAGTGAATATTTTTTAATCTATATGTGGTAAATTCTAATCACCAATCAAATAATGAAAACCTACGTATTACTTACATGAGGTGGTATTGAAAAAACATGATAAGAGGTGAATAATATTATGACACTATGTTTTTGTAAAACAAACCTTTTCAATCATGCACACGTTTTTAAGGGCCAGTTTGGTATTGATGAGCTATGTCGTAGCAATGCATTGTGAGCAAGAAAATGTCCAGCATTTCGTATTTTAAAATTTTAAAAATTATTTAGTGCTACTTAAAACCATCGTCTAAGTGTTTGGTAAAATATACGTTGTGTGTGTTGTATAATGGTATTTAGAAAATTTGTTATAGAAGCATAATTAATTTTGTAAAAGCAACCATTACTTTGCATTTCAAATTATACTTAAAATAGTAGAAAAAAATTGGCTGTCCAAAATTAAAAATTTAATCAATGCCTTTTCTTCCCATATTTTTCCCTAATAACTTTTAAATGTTAAAAGCAGAATCTAAAGTATTCTCAAATAGGCCCTAAATTAACCTAAGCAATTTTAAAGGAAAAAATAAAGGAAATTGATTCTATATGATCAAATTTAAACCTTAGGAAAAATTAAAAAATTTCGGTTAATCAAATTCTTTTGGAAAATCGCAAATTTATTTTAAAAAAATACTATTTTTGAAAATATTAGGAAAAAAATTTTATTAATCGATGAGGTATTTAAGGTAACTAGATTGACTATCTTAAGTAATTTGATTAGTTGTACTAGGTAACTCAGTTGGTTATTTCGAGTACCTTTGAAAAATCACCAATTTTAAAATAATCTTTTTGTAAGTGAAAATTAGACCTTATACGGTAAATTTTTGGGAGGGTGGGGGGGAAGGGAAAAATACAGCAGGCTCTTTTTTCTTAAATCTGGTACGATTCTTATTAGAAAATTGCTATTTTTTAAAAGATATTTAGAAAAATAATATTTTTAAAAATAGTAACTAATAATCGGTAACTAATTTTTGAGGATTAGTAACTAATAACCAAATGTATTTAAAATTAGTAACTCATAATTAGTAACCAGATTTTAAAAACTGATAATAACTAACCATTTTAAAAATAGTATTTTTATAAAATATTTTTTAAAAAATGATAATTTTCTAACAAAAAGCATAAAGGAACTATAAAAAAAATAGACCTACTTTTACTGGTATTATTACAATATTTCCACACCAAAGGACGCGGTGTCATTCTAGTTTTTAACAGTACTAGTTATTAGATAAACAGTCCAATTGAGTGCAATTCGGTCGAGTGGTTACGACTCTTAACCTCTTCTTCTTTGGGATCGACCCCAGCATCTCTACTTTTTTCTCTCCTTTACGTTTTTATTTTAATTTCTTTTCATTTACCCCTTTTTCATTTAATTTTTCGTTTTTCTTTTTTCTCTTTTACATTTTTTTATTCCTTTTCTTTTTAACCTTTTTTTTGTCTTTTTCATTTTTCATTTTTTAAAAAAATTCAATTTCTTAAAGAAATTATTACATTTTTCAATTTGATTTCTATTCAAAACTACTCGATACCAATCTAAGTTTTGATTTCAAGAATAACAATAATAAAAATTTTTAGAAAAGCAAAATAGTCCAAATTGTATGTTTAGATTACTATTTGAAACCAACATGGTTTTCATTGGAAATCAGTTTAATTTTCACTTGAAATTATTTTAGTTTTCACTCAAAACTATTTAGTACCAATTTAGTTTTTAGTTTCAAAAATAACAATAACCAAACTATATTTAGGAAACCAAAATAGTTCAAATTGTTTTTTGTTTACGATTCAAAACCAATATGGTTTCCACTCGAAACCAGTTTGGTTTTCACTCGAAACTAGTTTGTTTAATTTTTTGTTTTTGTTTTTTTATCTTTTACATTTTTTTATGAATTTTCTTTTTAACCTTTTTTTTTTCTTTCTCATTTTTTATTTTTTTTTTCATTTTTTTAAATTTTATTTCTTAAAGAAAATATAACATTTTTCAATTTGGTTTTACTAGTTTAGTTTCTACTTAAAACTACTCAGTACAATTCTGGGTTTTGATTTCAAGAATAACAATAACCAAATGATTTCAAAGAAACAAAATATTCCAAATTGTATTTTTGGATACTATTTGAAACTCTTCATAGTTTTCACTTGAAACTACTTAATATTAATTTGGTTTTTAGTTTCAAGTATAACAATAATCAATCTATTTTTAGGAAAACCAAACCAGTTTAGTTTTCACTTGAAGCCAATCTGTTTACTTTTTTGTTTTTGTTTTTTTTTTCTCTTTTACATTTTTTTATGCCTTTTCTCTTTAACCTTTTTTTTCTTTCTCATTTTTCATTTTTTTCATTTTTTTTAATTTCATTTCTTAAAGAAAATATAACATTTTTCAATTTGGTTTTTACCATTTTGGTTTACACTTGAAACCATTTTGGTTTCGTAGTTTGATTTCTACTCAAAACTACTCAGTACAATTCTAAATTTTGATTTCAAAAATAACATAACTAAATTTTTTCAAAAAACCAAAATAGTCCAAATTATATTTTTGGATACTATTTGAAACCCTTCATAAGTATTTTGATTTTGACTTGATACTAAATATTAATTTCATTTTTTACTTCAAGAATAATAATAACCAAAATATTTTTAGGAAAACCAAACCAATTTGATTTTCACTCGAAACTAATTTGTTTAATTCTTCATTTTTCTTTTTTTCTCTTTTACATTTTTTATGCCTTTTCTTTTTAACCTTTTTTTTTTCTTTTTCTCATTTTTCATTTTTTTAAATTTCATTTCTTAAAGAAAATATAACATTTTTCAATTTAGTTTTTACCGGTTTGGTTTACACTCGAAACCAGTTTGGTTTCTATTCAAAATTACTTAATACAATTCTAGGTTTTGATTTCAAGAATAACAATAACTAAATTTTTTCAAAAAACCAAAATAGTCCAAATTGTATTTTTGGATACTATTTGAAACCCTTCATAGTTTTTACTTGAAACTATTTTGGTTTTCACTCAAAATTATTCAATATTAATTTGGTTTTGTACTTTCAAGAATAATTATAACTAAACTATTTTTAGGAAAATCAAACCAAATTGGTTTTCACTTGAAACTAATTTGTTTAATTTTTCGTTTTTCTTTTATGCCTTTTCCTTTTAACCTTTTTTTTTTTTTTCTCTTTCTCATTTTTTTAAATTTCATTTCTTAAAGAAAATATAACATTTTTCAATTTGGTTCTTACTAGTTTGGTTTATACTCGAAACCAGTTTAGTTTCTACTCAAAACTACTCAGTACAATTCTAGGTTTTGATTTCAAGAATAACAATAACCAAATTTTTTCAAAAAATCAAAATAATCCAAATTATATTTTTGGATACTATTTGAAATCCATCATAGTTTTCACTTGAAACTATTTTGGTTTTCATTCGAAACTACTCAATATTAATTTCGTTTTTACTTTCAAGAATAATAATAACCAAACTATTTTTAGGAAACTAAAATAATTCAAATTATTTTTTAGTTGCGATTCAAAACCAATATGGTTTCCACTCGAAACTAATTTGGTTTCTACTCGAAACCACTTAATAACAATTTAGGTTTTAGTTTCAAGAATAACAATAACTAAATTTTTGTAAGAATCTAAAATAGTCCAAATTGTTTTTTGGTTATTATTTGAAACTAACATAGTTTCCACTCCAAATTGGTTTCCACTCGAAACTAATCAATACCAATATGAGTCTCGATTTTGAGAATAACAATAACCAAAGTTTTTTAAGAACCCAAAATAGTCTAAGTTGTTTTTTGGTTATTATTTGAAACATGGTTTCTACTGGAAACTAGTTTAGTTTCCACTTGAAACTACTCAATACTAATTTAAGTTTTGGTTTCAAAAATAACAATAACTAAATTTTTTTAGGAAACTAAAATAGCTCATTTTTTTTGTTACTATTCGAAACTAATATGGTTTCATCCAGCTTGATTTCCACTTGAAACTAGTTTAGTTTTACTCGAAACTATACTAAATTGAGTTTTGGTTTCAAGAATAAAAATAACCAAATTGTTTTAGGAAAACAATATAGTTCAAAATTATTTTTGGTTACTATTCAAAACTAACATAGTTTCCATCAGAAAATAGTTTGGTTTCTACTTGAAACTACTTAATACTAATTTGAGTTTTAGTTTCAAGAATAACAATAATCAAATTTTCTTAAGAACTCACTCGAAAGTGCTCAATACTAATTTTGGATTTGGTTTCAAGAATAAAATTACCTAAATTTTTTTTAGGAACTAAAATAATTTAATTTCTCTTTTGTTTCTATTCGAAACCAACATGGTTTCCATTGAAAACTATTTTAGTTTTCACTTGAAACCAATTTAATTTCAAGAATAATAATAACTAATTTAGTTTGAAATTAATTTGGTTTTGGTTTCTACTTTGCAATTGATTATTAGATTTTAACAACCAGATCAAATAGTTGGAAAATAGTAGGAAAAATGATTTCTAGTTTCTAATATTAATTAGTAAATAGTTTTTAGCAACCACAATGATTATATTAGAGAAGCTTAAAAAGTAGAAACCACGATCGTTTCTGGTTTTTGGTTTGTGATCATAATTTAATTATTATTCACGGATTTCATATTTTTTAGAAAATATAGCTCAAAGTAATTTCTTAATATGATTAGTGACGGTACTGATAGAAATTGTTTTAAGGCGTCAAGATCGTTTTAATAGAATTACGGCACTTGAGAATACTGAATTCCAAATAAGGTGATTAACATGCAGAAGTATGAACCAACTGAAATAAATACATTACCTGTTAACAGATGCAAGAACTTGATTTCCATTCCACTTGCATTGTTCATTAATCATACAAATCAAAATAGCCCTTGGAATTACAACCTTTCTCAAATGTTAAATCCGTGTACAAAAAACTTTCCCTTTATACGTAAGCATTCTAATCCTCAATCCCAACACACATTAGATGGTCCTGCAAGTATAGGACTCCTTTAGTCCCTGTTGTTTCCCGTACAAACTTGAAAAGCCCAAGGTACCTGTCCAAATGTCTCACCCCACTCCAAATAATCTTTTCCTCATTCGAAATTACAATCTTTCCCATATATAAGAAAAAAGTTATTACATTCCCTTTATTATAAAATCAGCCACATAATTCCACTTCAATATCTATAACATGTTCATAATAGCAAAACATGCAAAAAATGGATCAGAATTAAACAAAGAGAAATATTAGAGTGGACATTAACTGCAGTTGAAGAAACAAACTCCCTGATAGAGCTTTGTTCTGAGAGCTCAGATAACCTCCAAAGTCTAGTAATGGCGAAATTGCATAAAGAGTTGGCGTTGCAAAGGGCACTTGTTGAGCAGGATCAATGGATCTGGGAAATTGACGAGCTTCAATGACAGAGGAAAGCTCTCCGATGAAGGATCGGGTTCTGCACAGAGCATGAAGAATGGGATAGAAAGAGAACTATTACCTCTCGGCAATATTTAGTACTTTTCTTTAAAACACCGTATGGAAAAATAATAGAAACAAAGACACTATATTTTTAGTATTTTTTTTTTTAGGGAAATTAGGCCTTTTACAACATATTTAGGAAAAAAAAAATTGAAAAATACGATGGCTAATGTTGATATGGTATGGGTTTTATTAGAAAAATATTATTTTTAAAAAATATTTTAAAAATATCAATTTTTAAAAATAATAACCAATAGTCTATAAGTAATTTCTAAAAATTAGTAACTAGTAACTAAAAATATTTATAACTAGTATATAATTACTAATTCCTAACATATAACCAGTAACTAGATTTTTAAAAACGGATAAATTGAAACTATTTTTAAAATGATTTTTTTCTAAAAAAAGTTAAAAAGTAATATTTTTTTCTAATAAAAATCGTACGAAAAAAAAAATCAAACCTCCGTATTTTTGTAATTTTTTTTAGCTTTTACAAGTAAAAATTATAGAAATCCAAAAAAAGGACATTAGGCCTAACACGGTCTTTTATGACATAATATCAAAAATACGGTGCCTTAACTTTTACATATTTTCATACGGTACTTTTTAGATAAAAACCACATTTGGGTAAATAACTCAACTAATCTCTCATATATTTAAAAAAAAAAAAAAAAAAAAAAAAAACACGCACACACACACAAGTACTGTGTATCGAGCAAGGCTAAGAGGTAGCAATTTTGGTAAGCATGACGAGGAGGTCATCGTAATTGAGGATGCAGACACCGGAGCTTACTTCGCTCTTGAGGATACGCCATCACTGCTTATGAATTAACAAGACAAAGATGATATCCTTGATCAGTGTGCTGATGCTTTAGCCATTCTCTGTATGTTTCAGTAATTAGCTAATATGTTGTACCGTATGAATGTTGTATGATTTGGTCTCAACTTTTAAAAAAATGATAATTAGAAAATAATTTTTTTTAGTACCAAATTATATATTTTTCTGTTTCTGATTGATCAGTTTCTCCTTAGATTTATGTGTTAATTGTCTAAGTACTGTTTTGAAACATGGATCCTGTGCTTCACTTTCTGTGTGTATAAAAACTATCTATTTCCCGCACTTGGAATTTAGATTATTTAACACTCCATTTTAGAATCGGCTTAGATTCGTTTTTGGATTCCCACTTATATTTCTTTCTTTTTTATTTATTTTTTTTTATGAAAGGTAGATGTCAAAGGTTTTCAATTGTAATTCAATACTCTTTTGTTGATTCTTTCTGAAAGTTTCATTTTAGAAGTAAGAAACGATCTTAAAAGCTTTTTCCCCTTTGTTTTGTTTTCAAAACGCTTTTTTGTTGTTTTCAAAACGCTTTTTTGTTTTGACTAATGCTTAAGGGATGGTTTGGATAGTATTAGATTAAATAACATCTGGTTATGGTTACGGGGGAAGCTAAGGGATGGAGGAGTCAGTTCGATGGGATTTATGCTATTTGACTTTTAAAAAATATGACGATAGTGCATATTTTTTTATGGGTTGTGTTGGTGTTATTCTTACCAGCTGTCCACGTGTTTTTGAACTGCTGATGTTATATCCACCAACTGTCCACGTATCCTTACTATCCCAAAGTGCCTTTAGCTTCCGGTCAGGTCGAAGAGGCAGGGGTGGCCATCTGCAAAGACTCTTTGATGCTTAAGTCAGTGGTTTATCCATGAGGCAAAATAGCAAAAACTAAGTTTTTTTCTGTATGTGTTTTTATGTACATCTCGCTCATTTTAGGGAGGAAACATGGCTTATATATATAATCCTGAAGCTGGGTGCTTTCTGGCTTTTAATCCTAGGATCGAATATCTTTTTTCCATCATGACTTACTCTAGAAATCACGGGCCGTAGTTACCATGACTTCCCTTGCATCGTCGTAGCCTGCTTTCTGCCGTCCCTTACAACTCTAGCCTGTCGGGGGTGAGACTTTGACAAACTGCTATTTTGTCAGGATGATTTGCCCAATGCGCGCACCTACCCAGGATCGTATTAAATGCTCTGTCTAGGTCTGGAGCAGTGAGCTGCCTCCCATGATTTTCTGACGGAAGACCCTCGAGGCTCCTGAACCCTAGCTGTCGAAGTAAGAATTGGACTGGGCCGAACCCGTCCAGGGTCTGGGATGGATTCGTCCCTAGCCTCGGACAGCCCATGGGCCTATGCGGTATCACATGCGACTCACGTGGCTTTTAATCGGTCACTCTGGACACGTGTCGGACGGTGCGTCCCCCTTGTGACATGTTCTGCTACTTAATCATCCACGTGGTCATGATCTAGGAACGAGTCCCACAACTGCCCCCATTTTCCTATTTGATAGATTCGCATCTATCAAGTGGGAAAATCGTGTCTCCTGTCTTCTAATTGAGGGGTACATGTGGCCCCTCACCGTCATTTTTCCCAATCACTGACATTGGGGCACACCATCTCGTGCCACGATTTTTCAAATTTTTGAAATTCTAGTGCTTCCATCTTCCTTGCACTGTTCTCTTCTAGGGAAAACTCTTCGGCTCTCCTTCTATAAAAGCCGCATTTACGCTCATTTCTTACTTTACCAAAATCTCCAAGTATTCCAGCTTTCTCAAATCTTAGGGTTTCCGCATCTCCCCTTTTCCAGAACCTTTCATCTTCTTCGATTGCATCTAACACGATGGTCCTGAATCAGAGTTAGAAACTCTGCCCCGTCACGGATTCCGAATTAGGCTCGTTGAGGAGGCAGCTTTACCTCCCCAGCGGGGTCACTTTAGAAAGAGTCGAGGGCCCGGCGGACTGGTACCTTCACCCCTCTACTCCAGAAGGCTCCATCGTCCTGGGGAGGAGACACCTGGAATGGCTGTGGTTTCCTCTTCTTCCCCTGGTCCACCACTTCTTTAGCCTTATGGGGATTCACCCGATGTAGCTCAATGCTAACGGGGTCATGATCTTGATAGAGCTCTCTGCTTTGTCAGTCCTCCTCAACGTGCATATCGACCTGGAAGTGGTCTTTTATGCCTATAAGTTTACCCTCATCCCCAAAAAGAGCTCTTACCCCACTTTCTACCTCCAGCCGCTCCCGGGGCATCACATTTTCTGGGGCTTGCTGAGGTCGAACAAGCAATGGGACTCCCATTCTAGACTATACACCGTCGGAAGGGCGTTGTGCTCTCCCTGGGTGAATGGAGAGCATTTCCAAATTCCTTCATTCTTTCTGCATAGTAAGTACTGAGTCGTGAATTTCGGGCCCGTGTATATTTCGTTCGTTTTTACTCATAATATTTTGCCTTACGCAGCCTCTGCGAAGGAAAGTAGGTTCGAGCTGCGGCTGTCGGCGGGGCAGCTCCAGGAGCTGGAGAGGATCGTCTTCTTCGGGTCCTCTGGGGATTACCGACACATTCAGGCTATCCTGAATCCTTAGGTGATGAACATATGCCAAAGATGGTCTCATATCTCCTCTTTCCGCTGGACACGTGGGTCATCACCAAGCACCTTCAGAGCCAGCTTGATGCCTCAGCCCTGAACCGGTTCCACTGGAATGAGCAGGGTCGCATCGTCATGGTGGGTCGTCGGATCATGGCCTTGAGCTAGCTGACGGGTTCCAATGACCTGGTGGCGTCGACCAGTCACGAGCTCGAAGAGGCGGTTAACCTCGTGACCGAGGAGTGTGTCAGGATCTATAGGGAGGAAACCGCTGTCCCCAAGAGGATTAAGAGTGAGTTCATTTTTGTATCTTGGGGATCCGTCGATCAGGTCATGGTTGCGTTCTAATCACATTACTTGCTTTTTACAGGTTCAGACGCAGGCCCTTCGGTAGACCCTTCCCCGGTCAAGGGGAGTACCACTGTGCACTAGGCTCGCTCTAAGGTCCCCGCTGGTCGGTGTCTAGTGGTATCCTTGGAGGACGAGGCCTAGGGACAGGGAGTTATCATCCCAAGAACAAGCTCGGATGACGACCTAGAGGGTCTGTTTGTGACCGAGGGTGAAACGCCCGTGGTGCCACCTCCCGAGGTAGGCGAGCTCGTGACTTGGGAGGCGCCGGCCATAAATATCGTGTATGGCAAAGGGGCACCCTCGAGCTTGCTCGGGGAGCCCTCTGCACCGACTTTCTCTACCCCCAGCTCTGGTTCAAAGGCGGGAACGGGGTCTGGTGCTGCCCGCTCCTGTAGGGAGATTACTGAGCTCAGTGGAGGGGCTCTGAGGCTGAAGTCTCAGCTGTTTTCCCCTCCCCTAGTCTCCACAAAGCAGGATCGCGAACCCGATTCGTCTAAGGGGGAGGAAAGCCCAGTGGGGAAGAGAGGTAGAACCGCCCCTTCTTCCGATAGGGATGACGACGGCACTACTCTGACTCTCATGAGGAGGAGGAGGTCCGCACGAGATGGCCTTTCTAAGGATGTTGGTCAAGACAAGCCCGAAAAATCACACCCCGGCATTCCTTCAACGAAGGTGGTAACCGAAGCTGCTAATGTAGCAACAGTCGTCGTAGCTTCTTCTGTCGAGGGTGCGCCTGCCGACGCCTTACTTTCTGCCGCCACCACCTTTGCCACTCCCAGGGCGTCGAAAGAAGTTACTGGAGAATGCTTGGTAGGGGATAAAGGTGTCCTCGCGGTCAGCGGGGTGGAGTCGCGTCCCTCAGACGTGGATAACTCCCAGGGAGAGGGTAAAGTTATGGAGCCCGAGGCACTCTTCCTGGAGAACGTAGAGCTTGTCGCCAGTCGCAATATCGTGCAAGTTTGGTTCGTCTTACTGTAAGCACCAGGTTCTTGGCATCCTCTCTGAACACTGACTCCTCTTTCTTGTACTTTGCAGCTGGCCGCCGTCTAGTTCTTTTACTCTTCTCGCGTTAGCGAGCTGACTGGGCAGCTGAACGTCCGTGCTGTGATGGCCGAGCGGAGCGATGCTTCCCTTGCTACGTTGAGGGCGGATTTCGACTTCTACCCGAGCCTGGATGAGGCTAGGGTTAGCAGCGCGGTGGCCCACATTTTGAGCGTCGAGAAGGCCAGGCGTGAGAAGCTGGTCACCAAGTTAGCCGAGGTAGAGTCCGCCAGGCTGGCCTAAACCGAGGCTGCCAGGCTAACCTAGGCCGAGCTCAAGGTCAAGGAGCAGGAGCTGCAGAACGCAGAAACAGAGATGGGTCTGGCTTTCATTGCTTGCGACAAAGCCATCGACGAGGCTAAAAAAGCAAGGAAAGCCGAGGTGAAAGCCAAACTTGAGGCCTATTCCTTGTAGCGCAGGCTCGACCATTCCAACGAGGTAATCCAACATCTCTACTTGGATCACAAAAAACTGATGAAGACTCATGTCGAGTTGTCTCGCAAGCGTGGCGAAGATCTCGTCGATATTAACACTCTTTTGATCAATTTATTGCAGTGGCAAGTAGAGCTAAGGCTGGGGGCACTAAGGGATAGGCTGGTGGACGCGGAGAAGTTGAAGACAAGGTACCAGAGGCAGGTGGATATCCTCTCTGTAGAGAGCTATAGGTTTGGCTAGGAGAACAGGAAATTCGAGGGCCACACAGAGGTGGTAATGCCAGACCAGTTCGATGAGCAGAAGGGCGTTGAGAGAGACTATTATTCCGTCAGGTACTATATGCAGCAGTTAAGGGATGAGATTAACATCGCGTACCCTGCTGATGTGTTAAAGATGCTTGACGAAGAAAAAGATAGGCCCTCTACATCTGCTTCTATCGCCAGGGAGATTATCCTCGCCCCCGGTCTGCCAAAACAAGCCACGAAGGTCTCTGGGGGTCAGCTTGGCGATGGTGCTTTGACAGGCGGGGGGTCAAGTGCGGTTGTCTTATCCAGCGATGATTCTGACCCCCGTATGCCGTTCTCCACTGCAACTGGTCCAAGCTTCGAAGCCAGCGTCGCTTCCCTCTCCGGAGGCAACTAGGGCCTCTCGCACTTTTGTACATTCATAAAGTGCTGACCACTCTGTATAGAGCTGACCCCTGTTGCAAGCAACTGTTCAAATAATAAAATGGCATATTCTTCTCACGTTTATTTTGTGTTGTTTATTATATTCATTATTTTTTTTGTTGCCTGCATCCGTGGTCAGGGTCGGATATCATATACGATGCCATTCCTTTATCGGCAGTCTGTCCGGCTTCTGGGTTTGGCCTAGTCATATATGATGCGAAGTTACTAGCGAATTCCCCTTATGCTATGACTGACGAGGTTAGCTCTGGAGATCGGGACATGAGTTCCGGCTCGTTCAGCTTTAAGGATGTATAACTTCTATTATGACTTGTCTTAGCAGAATATGATCTGCGTGTATGACTAGACTTATCCGACCCTAAATGGAAACACGCTAGGAACTAGCTTTAAGGATTGGTCTACAACTGTTTGGACCCGTTACTGCAGAGGAAGAGGCTTGGGCTTGGCTCTTTCCGGGAGCGAACAGGGCGTTACCACTCCGACGTGTCCTTGCCAGTCCGCCCAAGATATGCTTCTTACAAATAGAGAGACCGGGTCCACGTCTGTGTCGACCACACATCCTGTAATCCAAGTAATAATAAACAGAATTTGGTTTTAATTTCTGCCTTTGTGCTTGGTCTTGTCTGAGCCTACTTCTAATGGGTAGCCCTTGGCTTCACTCACTTTCAGTTTATGCGTAGCTAAGGCACTCTCTGGGGAGGGGTCTACTTCCAACGGGTAGACCATGGCCCCTTTGCCTTTGGCTTGTATGAAGCCAAGGTGCCTCCTGGGGAGGGTCTACTTCCAACGGGTTGATCCTGGCCCCTTTTACCCTTGGCTCATACTTAGCTTAAGTGCTCTCTTGGGGAAGGGGGGTCTCATCGCTTAAATCTCCCCCATCCTGCAGGTATTCCTTGAGGATTGGCGGCAAGTTTTTGCTGCATGGTCTGTAGCCCTTCGTATGTCCTCTCGGGTCGTCGACAAGCGACTTGATCCCCGCGGTATGATTCTTGGTGAGGTTCGCTGGCAAATATTTTATTGCGCAGCTCAATCCCCTTCGTGCATTTTCTCGGGTCATCGGCAAACATTTTATTGTACGATGTGATTCCCATAGCGTGATTCACATTGAGGTTTGCTGGTAAGCATTTTATTGCATAGCTCAATCCTCTTCGTACATTTTCTTGGGCCATCGGCAAGCATTTTATTACGCGATATGATTCCCATAGCACGATCTTTATTGAGGTCTGCTGGCAAGTATTTTACTATGCAGCTTAATCCTCTTCGTACGTTTTCTCGGGCCACCGGCAAGTATTTTATTGTGCGATGTGATTCTCATAGCACGATCTTTATCGAGGTCTGCTGGTAAGCATTTTATTGTGCAGCTCAATCCTCTTCATACGTTTTCTCGGGCCACCGGCAAACATTTTATTGCGCGATGTGATTCCCATGGTACGATCTTTATCGAGGTCTGCTGGCAAGCATTTTACTACATAACTCAATCCTCTTCGTACGTTTTCTCGGGCCACCAGTAAACATTTTATTCATGAGCCTCTAGTAGGTCGCCCCCACGTTCTTCAAGCCGAAGGACATGTGCCTATAACAGTACAGACCTCACTCCGTAATGAATGCTGTGTGGATCTGATCTTCCTCGTATAGAGAGATCTGGTTGTATCTAGAATAGGCATCTAGGAAGCTTATCCTATCAAAACGAGCCGTCACATCGACCATTTGGTCGATCCTCGGCAAGGGGAAGCTGTCCTTCGGGCAGGCCTTATTCAGGTTGGTAAAGTCTATGCAGGTGCGGTCGTCGCCGTTTTTCTTCTTCATCACCATCGGGTTGGAGACCCAGCATTGGTATACGCATTCCATGATCAGGCCGTTCTCCGGTAACGTCTCTACCTCCTTATTGATTACCCTATTTTTCTTCGGTGTGAACCTCCGGGGTCTCTGTCTGACTGGAGGGAAATTGGGGTCTGCATTCAATCGGTGACAGGCACGTGCAGGGTCTATTCCGGGCATGTCGTCGTAGGACCACGCGAAGACGTCTTCATTTTGCCTAAGGAATCCCAACAGTTTGCTCTTTTCTTCCTCGGGCAGTAGGGCCCCAATAAAGACTACCTTCCCTAGCTCTTCCTCTTTCAAAGGGACCGCCACCAGCTTCTCAATCGTGGATTCTGGTCCGTCAGACTCCTCTTTAATCCGCTTCATATACGTTGGTAGACGGTCCTCTGATTGCTATCTGTTCCCCGTCGAGGTGCTCGCATTCACATCGGGTCTGCTCAGGGCGGTTGAAAAACATTTCCTCATGGAGGCCGTGTAAGTACCATCCTTTGACAGACATCTCAAGACTTGGTGGAGAGTGGAGGCGACCTCATGCATGGCGTGGATTCACCCTCTCCCCATGATGACGTTGAAGGAGGACTGGCAGCCGATAACGACGAAGTCCACGTCCAGGCACCTTTCCGTAGCACCGATCTTAAAAGTCACGATGCCCAAGGGGCTAACCCTAGTACTGTTGAAGGCGAATAGCGGCTGATAGGTCGGCCTGAGCACATTTCGATTTAGGCCCATACTCTCGAACGTGCTAAGGAACAGGTTGTCGACGCTACTTCCACCGTCGATTAGGACCCTTCTGACCAATGCAGAATCGATCTGCAGCTTAGTCACCAAGGGGTCGTAATGAGGCAGGCACACTGTGGTCAAGTCTTGGTGGGTGAAATCGACGGGGGCGGCTGAGGTGTAGCTTTCTCCCGTCGTCATGTGGTTCACGGAATGGCCCATCCCCCTCAGGTGCTTCACCCTTTCCTCGGTCCTTTTTTGGCATTTTTCATCCTCCTCCTTGCCCTGGGTCGGCTCTGGCCCGCCTATGATCATCAGTACTATCCTCAGAACCTGTTCTCCCGACCCAGAGGCTTGGGTCTGCTTTCCTTTTTCAGGTCTGGCGGCATCCTCCTTTGACTGGATTCCGCCCGTCTTTGCGTACTGCTTCAACTTTCCAGCTTGGATCGCCATCATAACCTGCGCGTAAAAGCTATGGCAGTTGATGGTATCATGCCCGTGATCTTTGTGAAATTGGCAGTACATGTTCCTGTTTTTCATATGGTCAGGAACACCGGACTTGGGCAGGTCTTTAAAAATACCTCTATCCCTGTTCTGGAGGTAGATCACGTCGATCGGTGTGTTGAGCTCATATTTTGTTAGAGGATCCTTAAATGTCTTCCTCCTCTTGTCATTTTTTTGACCGCCTTGAGCTGGGGCTTCCTGCTTCGAAGATGGCCCTTGGGCCGACGCAGGCTTCTTCATTCCTTGCGGGGCCGGCACTTGCGCCGGCATTGTTGTTATCGCGGCAGAGGACTTAGGCGCTTTTTGGTGGCTTTCTAGCACCCTAAATACCCCTTCTGACTTTGCCTGGACATCTGCCATGTCGGATGAAAAATTCAAAAGCAGATGATCCGACAGCATCGAACCTGGCTGAAGGCCTCTAACGAACGTACTCGCGGCTTGGGCTGAGTCGGCGTTGTGCACCAAGGGCATTACCTCTAGAAAACGTGACAAGTATCCTCTTGGAGACTTGATTGCAGATTGCTCCAATCGATCGAGGTCTCGCATAGTTTTCTACTACCTCCGGATGCCCACGTATTGCTTTAAGAACAATTTACAAAAGTCTTCAAACCCATTTATAGACTTCTCCGGGAATTGTCTGAACCACAGCAGGGCCGGCCCTGCCAGGGTGGTGGAGAAGACTTTGCAGGTTATAGCCTCGTCCCTAGACTCCAAGGCCATCTTCTGCTGAAAGTGGCATATGTGATCGAGGGGGTCAGTCTTTCCCTTGAATGGTTTGAAGGTCGGGATTGTGAAGTCTTTCAGCTTGGGCTCCAACTAGATCCAATCGGCGAAAGCCGTCCGGTTAATCCCTCGCACGGTCTACACTGCCAGATCATCGGGATTCTGGCTGTGATGGGCTCCGAGCCTTTTACTCAGTTCTACCATCATCTCTTGTTTCTAGTTGGGAAGTGCACCTTCTAGGCTTTCCTGGTGTTTTTTGTCCAATGTTGCTCCGTCCCGGAACAGCCTTATCTGGCTCTGCTGCTCCCCCTGCATCTGCAATCTAGATGGGGCGGGGACTTCTCTCTGCGGTTGGCTTCTAGACTCTTGTTGGACCTCTTCGTCAAAGTCCTCCCTTCGCCCACTCCTGGCTTTGCTCGCCATCAGCTCTTCAAGGCGGGCATTATCTTTGTGCACTTCTGTAACTTCGTCTTTTAATCCCAGGACGGCCTCGTGGGCCATCTCTGCCTTTCAGTTTGCTTCTGCCAGGGCGGCAAGTATTTGGTCCAGTTTTTGCTCTAGACCTGGTCGTGCTTCCCAGGAGCTCCCTTCGGCGTCAGGATGTATGCTCCTGGTTGTCATTCTTGAAGGGTACCATTCGATGTTGTATAGCCTTTTATTCGGGGAGAGCGTGATCGTGAGACTCCTATTCTTTCTCTCGCGCTCAACTACGTTCCCACAGACGGCATCAAACTGTTGGTGCTAATCTTACCAGCTGTCCACATGCCTCTGAACTGCTGACGTTGTATCCATCAACTGTCCACATATCCTTGCTATCCCAAAGTGCCTTAAGCTTCTGGTCGAGTCGGAGAGGCGGGGGTGGCCACCTGCAAAAACTCTCTTATGCTTAAGTCAGGGGTTTATCCCTGAGGCTAAATAGCAAAGACTAAGTTTTTCTTTGTATATGTTTTTCTGTATATCTCGCTCTTTTCAGGTAGGAAACAGGGCTTATATATATAATCCTGGAGCTGGGAGCTTTTGGGCTCTCAATCCTAGGATCGAGTACTTTTTTTCTATCATGACTTACTCCAGAATTCACGGGTTGTAGTTACCGTAACTTCCCTTGCATCGTCATGGCCTGCTTTCTGCCGTCCTCTACAACTCTAGCCTGTCGGGGGTGAGACTTTGACAAACCGTCGTTTTTTCAGAATGATTTGCCTAATATGTGTATCTACCCAGGATCGCATTAAATGCTCTGTTTGGGACTGGAGCAGTGAGCTGCCTCCTATGGTATTCTGGCGGAAGTCCCTCGAGGTTTCTGATCCCTAGCTGTCGATGTAAGAATTGGATTAGGCCAAACCTGTCCAAGGTCTGGGATGGATTCGGCCCTGGCCTCGGACAGCCCATGGGCCTATGCGGTATCACGTGCGACTCGCGTGGCTTTTAATCGGTCACTCTGGACACGTGTTGGACGGTGTATCCCTCTGTGACCTATTCTGCCACTTAATCGTCCACGTGGTCATGACCTAGGAACGGGTCCCATAGGTTGTATGTACATTTGCTTGCCCAAATGAAAGATACTATTGTCAAATGCAGGAGAAGTTTCTCTAATGTTAAATCTCTCGAAGATCCAAATATCCAAATTGAGAGGCTTTCAAGTTGCACATTCATATAGAATTTCTTGAACATCTAAATGTGTAGACTGTTGTTGTAGATAGTGTTTTGTATGTTTTCTCTAGGATGCTAGTTAATGTAATTTTTTTTAAATCAAAGTATTTTTTTTTTAAGTTATTATAAGTTATTATAAATTGTGATATCAATAACTTGGATTTTTATCATCTTAAAAAAGATCTTGAATTATGATTCTTGACCAGGCAAGGCTTTCGATAGGCATAAAAAATGAGAAAATAAAAAAAAATGTACGAGAGAAAGTGTTGTTGTGCTATATTAAATACCATTTTCCATTCATGGATTGAAAGAAAGAGAAACCAGCATATTTTGATTGATTTATTATAATGCATCGAGTCCTTTGTTTCTATTCATATTTGATCAGCGTGGTAACTAATATTTTGATTGATTTATTATAATGCATTGAGTCCTTTGTTTCTATTCATATTTGATGAGCGTGGTAACTAGTGATTAGATTTGTTATTATTACTAGTGACTAATAGCATGAGAGAAACTAGTAACCGTTAATCATATTAATGACTGGTAATAAAAAAATTTAATAAACAATACAAAATAAGCAACTAAATTGGTTAATAGCAACCGACAACTAAATCAGTTTTGTATAAAAATAAAAAACTAGTAATCAGTAATCAACTTGGTAAATAATAACTAGATTGGTTACTGGTAATTACTAGTCTTGTAACTACAC
Organism: Parasponia andersonii; assembly: GCA_002914805.1. Classification (NCBI taxonomy): domain Eukaryota; kingdom Viridiplantae; phylum Streptophyta; class Magnoliopsida; order Rosales; family Cannabaceae; genus Trema; species Trema andersonii. The sequence continues at coordinate 18,488 of JXTB01000497.1, forward strand.
ATTTCTTTGGCAACTAGTAATCAGATTGATTTATGATAAACTAGCTACCAATTATCAGTCTTTCAAGTGGCCACAAATATGGAAACCAGTAATTAGAAAAACTATTAACCAATAAGCACTAACAACTAACTAAATTAGTTACTAGTAACTAGAGTAACTAGCTTGATTATCGGTAACTAGTAACTGACTTGGTAACTAGTTATCAGATTAGTTACTAGTAGCTTACCAATCACTAGTCTTGTAACTAATAACTACTTTGGAATTAAATAGCCAATCACTAGAGAAACCTGTAACCATAGAAACTACTAATTGGTAACAAATTAGTAACTATATTGGTTATTAGTTAATTAGATTGGTTTCATATGAAAACCAATGACCAACTTAGTAATTTGATAAACAAATTGGTTACTGGTAACTACTAGTCTTATAACTAGTTACTACTTTAGAAACTAATAATCAGATTAATTACATGTAACTAGATTGGTCTTGTATAAAAACCAATAACTAACCTAGTAATTTGGTAAACAGATTAGTTATTGGTAGCTACTAGTCTTATAACTAGTTACCACTTTAGAAACTAGTAATCAAATTGGTTACTGGTTATTCAATAAATAGAACCAATCACTAATCTTGTAAGTAACTATTAATTCGGAAATTAGTAACTAGAAAAACTAACCACTAACCAAATTCGTTACTAGTAAATAGAGTAACTAATAACAAATTGATGACTAGAATAGTTATTAACAATCCATAATCAACTTGGTAATTGGTTACTAGTAGCTACTAGAACAATAACTAATTACTAGTCAATCGAAAAACCAGCAATTAGAAAAACTAGTAACCATTAACTAAATTAGTTACTAGTAAATAAAGTAACCAATAATAAATCAAAAACTAGATTAGTTATTAGTAATTAATAACCATCTTCATAGCTGGTCGCTACTAGTCACTAGTCATGTAACTAGTCATTACTTTGGAAACTAGTATCCACTCACAAGTCTTCTAAGTAGTTACCAATCTAGAAACTAAATAACTTGATTGGTCATTAGAAACCATAAATTTAATTAGTTTTCTGTAAGTTACCAAGTACTTATTGATTGTTGAGGTAATTGATTACCTATGATAGCTTAAAAAAATGCCAAACCAAAGGCCTTTTAATTTAAAAAAAGAAAAAAAAAACCACAAAAAATTTAACGAAAAGAAAAAAATTATATTCCAAGAACTTTAAAAAGAAAAAAATGGCATGTTCCCTGTTCTTTAAAAATTAAAGAAAATAAAAATAGTACCTCATATTCATATGAGAATAAAAAGTGTAAGGAAAAAAAAATAAAATGGAGAAAAGGGGAAAAAAAAAAAAGGAAAAGGGAGGAGAGTGGTTTAATTAGAAGGAAATAAAATGTCAAAAATGGTAAAAGAATTTAAACCCAAAAAAAAAAGAGAATGTAAAAATAAAATAAAAAGCTATATGCTTGATGAATGATGGATCCACGAAGGGAATGTACAATTCATTATACCAACTAATTTTATGGTTTTATTGCGCGATGTATACATTATAAATGCTATTCAAAATATTTGTTTTGTTTACATGCTTGCCACCGTGTTTTTTTGACTTGTTTTTCAAAAATACCAATCACATACTGTACGAAAAATGTTTTAATCTTTTGATGTATATTTGTAAATTTTTATATGTTTTGCCGGTAATGGCCTTAAAAACCTCAAAAAAAAAAAAAAAAAAAAATAGATGGGGCTAATTCTCGATTTTGCTATGTACTCCACGCGTTGATGGCGCGTGGAACTATATTAAGGCATGTATCATCCTGCTTCCCATAGGCTAAATGCCCTTAATTTTCCCGCCAACCGCGTGGCCACCAATATTCCTACGAGTCCGCTACGACTAACACATTGACACTCCCTCAACAGTTTCACTTCAATCCCTCCACGTGTGACACGTGTCCTCTCGGCTTCCATCTTGCAATTTTCTTCCGTGTCAGCTCTCCTTTCCATCTACTGTTCACACTCATCCTTATAACATAATTACCAAACCACCCCTTTTCTTCCAGAGTAACTGGAGGTTTCACGCGTACAAAGATGGCACCCGTTGCACCGGAACACTTGTGCATTTTTCTATATAAGCATTAAGCGCTACATTCTCTAATTCACTGCCTCTCATCAACCACTCATAAAATTTTGTTTCAACTAATTCCCATTCAAATAGCAACAATATCTCACCTCTCCTTAAAAAAAAAACAACAACAACAACAACAGACACCATAATTAAAAGTTGTTCTACTACTACGAAAAATTAAAGTTATTATTGCATTAAAAAAGTGTCTCCAAATTGATTATAATCCAAACACCATGAGCCCTTCCCAATTTCATGCAAACAATAGGAACGCAAGCAATATACCAGCTGGCTTTTTCCCACCTCCATTGAAGATCAACAGGAACTCGCATTCGATCAAGAAATCGTCGTCTTCATCGCCTCGGCTCGCTAGCGGTTTCGCTAGGTCCACGGCAGCCAAGCCGCCCCACCAGCAGCAACAGCGCCATCCGGTGATCATCTACACGCATTCCCCAAAAGTCATCCACACGCATCCACGTGATTTCATGGCTTTGGTGCAGAAGCTGACGGGGCTCTCGCGCCCGGAAGACGACGATGGGAACGCCAATATTGTGGCGAAGCCCGAGACCGCAAACAATTCGTCGTCCTCGTCGTCCTCCTCCTCGTCGTCCTCGTCCTTGCCCGCGGCAGCTCACAAGAATAATAATATCGGCTCCAAGGTTGCGGTGGCGACGAACAACGACGACAACGAGTCGTCTTCGGTTATTACAGAAGAGTATGGGAGTAGCAGTTGTAATTTAGGGGACGGACAAGTGAATTCGTGCTCAGCTCATCATCATCAGCCTAATAATCCTCCCAACATGACCACGAACAATCACGTTCCGCTTTTCGAATCGAATTCGGCCGATTTCTGTGACTCCATTATTAATCAAGCTTTCTATACCTACAATACTGATCCTTTTAATTTGTTTTCTGGTTTGAGAACTTCCGTTCCATCATCATCTTCCGCAGTAATGCTGGAAGAATTGAACCAGTTCCCTGACTACTAAATCATTAAATTAATTTTTTTTCGGTCATATACTATTTAAATTTTGACTTCTTTTTTTTTTTTTTTTTTTTTTTTTTTTAAGATTGGGGGCACTTGCATAATTAAGTTAATTATTTCTTTGATTCAAATAAGATTTCTATATATACAATTTCTGGTTGGGGTAGAATTTTGTTTTTTTTTTGTCTTTAGAAAGGTAATAATTGCATACGTGTTCGTCATTTTCGGTGTGTTTTTCTGGTTTTCATTCATTTTTAATTATAGTGGCGATGGAATAAATAAATATTATAGGAAGGGAAAGTTGAGAAAATGGGAGGTAAACCCTTCTCATTATCTTTCTTTTTAAGTTTTGGTAAAAGTAGGCTTGATTACATAGAGAACATATATAATATTTTTATATTTTCATTTCTCTTGACTTTTCTTATTGTTTCAAATAATAAAGTTTTTTTTCATTAGTGTCCTTCTCATAGTCTCTCCTCAATTTCTTTCTTTTTTTTTTTCCTTTTCAAATTATTTATGATGGTGCGTGGAAGTTTCTTTTGCCAAAATGTTTTTGATGAAATTTTGTACACCTCGACATTTTAATGCCATGTTTATTACTTATTTGTAATTGAGACAAAAATGAAGAAAGTGTTTTTCTTTTTTATTTAAAGGTGTATTTACTTACATATTTAAGATGCAAATTATGGTGAATTTTTCAAATAATTAGTGAGATTAATTACGCGAAATTAAGAATTATTAACTCAATTGGACGTTATATATAAAGGACATACTAAAAGTAATGTGTACAGAAGTACATAAGCTGCATTTAATAATTGATGCGAAGTAGTAAATAGAATTGTCGTTCAAGATTGGACTAGAACAAGATAGTTCTGAATTGGATTGGAAAAGATGGTAATGGCCTGGATTGAGACGTAACTGTGGTTTTGTGTTTGGTGTATAAGAAAGGATTGGATTATTATTAGATTTTATTTATAAACGATAAATGTAAGACTGCTATTTTTTCTTAGTTTACTGAATCATAGAATAATAAAGGACTTCCATATATGGAGACTCGAAAGTAATACTTTATGGTAGGGCGTATTAATTGTTATTGCAGATTTTTAAATATCGGTCCTATTAGAATTCGAACTATTTGAAGCAATCCGTACTAAGTACTTACTAGAATAATCGTTGGACTCAAATTCCAGTATGAGATTACGACTAATATTTAATGATTTTTAAAAATGAGGACTAACAAGATCTTTATGAATATACATGACTAATAAAATTATGAGTTTATTCGTGCATGACTTAAAATATTAAAATATTAAGACAGCTTAATTTATCATAAAACTTTAAGATGATATATATATATATAAATATTAAGACAGCTTAATTTATCATAAAACTTTAAGATGATATATATATATATATTAATATTACTAAGGTATTTATGTTTATGAAAACTCAAAGTTTTTGAAGGCATTTTAGTACTTTTTCCGAAAATTAAAAAAAAAAAAACAAAATAAAAACAGATTATATATATATATATTTCATATCCCTTCTCTCTTTCTCTCTTGTCCACGAGACCGAACCCGAGCTTCGGCTCCTCCACTCCTCCGGCCAATGATAGCCGATGCCACTCAACCAGATCGAAGTGCCGATGTGAGATGGAGCTCCTGTCGGCATTTCAGGGCTGCCAAAAGTTGCAATAGTCGGCGACGAACGAAGTAGCCTGATCTTGGGCTTCTCAGATTCCTCTCAACGAGAGAAACACCATCGTATGCATATCACAACTCAAAATTTCCCAAATTCAGTTTTGTCCTTTTCGACAGTTTTGAGTTATTTTAGTTTTACATTGTGATTTTTTAATCTAACTATTAAATCATAAAATAAATCTCATATTTGTGATGTATTGGTGAAAACATGAATTCTAAAATATATATTGACCATACTTAATGATTGGTACAAAAAATAGAACAAATCACACCGATTTTGCCTAACTTTGCATGCCACAAGGTCGGGTTTTAGTCCAAATTTAAATTGGTCAAGTTACGCATCTAACCTAATTAATTTAGATCTGTTCTACGATTTTAGGTGCGGTTGGAAAATCTAATTTTCAAAACACCCCTAACCATCCAAATAACCGTCAAATGACGTCAAATACTTTCGATAGTATCGTAACGCTATCTAATCACTCGATTGAGGTAGAGATTTTATTACTTAATCTTTAAATAGGTTTAATTTTGATTTTCAAACATTTTAAATTAATAAATAATTTAGTGAATTATTTGATAAAAATGTTATTTATATATGTTTTGACATAATTTAATATTTAAACTACCTAGGAAGTACGTCACATTGGTTGACGTATAAAATTATCTTATTTTAGAATTATTTTCCGCAGGAATTGGATTTTATTGGTTTTGATGAAAACGACTGTTGTGTTGCTGAAATTTTTATAAAATCCAATTTGAATAAGAATTTAGTTTTGAGAACTAAACTTGATTGAATTAAAAACATTGTATTGTTTGTTTCATGATTTTGTAGAACATGGTACATATTATCATTCCTATCATTCATATAGCATTGCATAAATTCATTGCATCCTTTATAGTATCCCTATTGGGTACTTAGATTACAGTACCTCTTCTGGGTGCTCGAACTTACGGTACCCTTTATAGGGAACTCGAACTATATATCATACTCACGGTTATCAATTTAGGTAATTTGGATATAGCACACATGTGCAGGGGAAATGAGATTATGTCTATAAGGGCTTGTGTAAATCCACTTCCACTTTTTTGTTTAAATAAATTTAAAATGAAAGTAAAATTTTGTTAATTTGGTTTTTAATTTTTTTTTTAAAAAACATACTTAGTAAACTTTATTTCATATTTATTTCTAAAAATAAAGAATGTGAAAATAATGAGAAAGTTATATAGACTTATATTTGTCAATGTGTGTATACATATTTTTCGTTATTAAATTTGCTTAAAAATAAAGATATTAGAATTTTTTTTTGTTCCCTTTTTTTTGAAAATTTTGTTAACAATTTCTTAAAAGGAAAAAGGTTGCCAAGTAAACTTTCAAAAAAAATTTATTTATTTTTTGTTTGAAAAACAAAAAAAAATAGAAAAAGAAAGTTAATCAAAGTAGGTCAAAAGGATTGTGTTACTATACTTAATAGATTAATATTTTAAGATGGAATCCTTACGAGGAACCTTTGACATAATACGTGGTTCGATCAATATGAACCCAATACATTAGAGGTGCTTATAACACATCACAAACACAAAAGTTCTTATAGCAAAAACGACCGAATTTTCAGTCCATATTATTAAATATATATTTTTCAAAATATCCTAACAAAATAACTGATATATCAATGTGTATACTAAATATAAAATATAATGTAACAATAACAAAACTCATATATATACGCAATACATAAACAAAATCTAGTATATAAGAAGGTATACTGAGTGTAAATATATATATATATATATATACACTTGATTATTTAAACATAAAAAGAGAAAAAGGGATATTTATTAAAACGAAATGTAAAAAGTAGACATCCACCCTAATTTCCAATACGAAAATACTTGAATTAAAATTTCAACAAACCTAATAATAACCAACCAATGAGGATCTTTAATTATATTATGCATCAATTATTTAATCCAAGAAAAATACATGGATAGCTTCAATTGTTCGGGAATCATCGTTAGAAATGGTTTTTAACTGCAAAAGGTTATTGCTATGATTGAATTTTTGTATTGTTTATTGCTCTGCAACCCGTTAAACATAGTTGAGGCATTTGAATTTGCTTGTTCTGTTTTTGTTTTTAGGGGTTTTTTTTTTTTGAATTTTAATTTCTTTGTTGTCTTATTTGCATCCTTGTATGCTTACTTCACGGAATATGATATAGGATGTGGCACGACTTGGGACTAGTTCGGCCATGGCTACTGCTTTCGGGCAGAAAGTTGAGCCTATTGTCATAGATAGAGGAGTAGATGCCAATATCATGGACGGAGAACATTTGTGAAAATTACACCTAATACCCATTTTATGTATTATATTTCACAAATATTTATTTTTATTTTCTTTCAAAAATACCTACTTTTTAGGTACACATTTGTTATGTAAAATTTGTGTGTTATACATTCTCGATGTATATTTTTATCTAAATTTATAGTTATAATATAAATTTATACTTATGTTATGCATTTTGAAATGTACCGTGTATAAAATACTTGTATAAATTTCTCCAAAAATGGATATGAAAATGAGTATTTACGAAATAAAAATAAACTGGATATTTATGAAAACATACTTAAGAAAACAGGTATTTATGTACTTTTTGAATACCATTTAGAAGAGTCCAAGGTTAAACACAGAGAGCTAGATGACGGTGTTTGTTTTCAGATCCAAAGTTATAGGATAAGTTCCAATGGAAGAGTTATTACCATAAGTTAGTTGTTTTCTAGAAATACAAATCATTGGATCTGAATCAAATCGTCACAAAAACAACCCTACGGTAGGGCCAACAATAGAGGTCCTGTTATAACCTAAGCCTTGGAAGCAAGGAAAGGAGGAAACCAGGTCCCACATTGCCTACGCACCACACATCTTATTAGATATGAATGACAAACAACTTACCAGTCTTACGTGCTTATTCTTAAGTTTCTAATAAATGGTATGGGAAAAACTAAACTTAGGGCAACTTATTTATTTATTTTTTTTGGCTGAGAACTAAACTCGGTGCATTGCTGTGTCAAGAGAAACATATATAAAGAAGATCATATTTGACTTGAACAAACGACAAAAATTAAGTAACATTACGAGATCTCTTTCTTTAATTATTTGTTTTAAGATTTTCTTGACATCTTTTTAAGTCGAATAGAAAAAAGAAACAAACGACTTACCCGAGTATTCATTTTTTTCAGCCTAAAAGTAGATCATAAGAAGCTCCAACATTTTTTTCATTATTATTATTTCTTTTGCATTCATATTATTTTGTCTTTGCAATCTTGAGATTTACAGTTCCCACAGATGTGGTATAAACTCATTGTACAAGCATTTATATATACAATACCAAAAAAATGTACAGTTATTTCCTCTTCTTATCTTCCTTTTCTCTTTCAAGAACAACAGGAGCAGCTGGAATGCTGAACCACCATTCCCGCAGTCTTCGCATCCATCTCTCAGTGCTTGCTTTTCTGGGAGGCGAATACCTTGTAAATGCCTCCAAAAAGAGTAACAAAATAACATACTTACTTGGCACGAACACAAAAATCAAAGCCGTTAACAAAAGAGCTACTGCAAATTTCTCGCTGGCCTGATCATTACAAAGAACACCGAAAGAGTAAGAGTAAGGGTCTGAGCGATTTTACTAACATGTAAAACATCTAAATGGATATTTGGGAAGATTTTCCTTTCTCCCTCATATACATCTCATTAAACTCTTAGAAATGAAGAATATCAGGGATATACCCGATTGCCTTCCACTCTTTGACCTAAGTTTTGAGTGACCAATAATAGACAAAGTAGACCACATCAAAAGAAAAATTATACAAAACCAACAAGGAAAAAGCCAACAGAAGAAAACCTGTGGGAAAATCGCTAGTAACAGCGCACGCAGCTTCAGGAGGACAATGTTTCCATCCTGGATGAACTCTTCAGCTTGGGAAATTGCATTTTGGACAGCCAAAAGCTGCTCCATTGTGTTCATTGGCGGGGGAGCTAACACCTTAACCTCATCAACAGGATTTCCTTGACTACAAAATCTCGTGAGTACCATAAAGATCGCAGTGAAGATAAGTATTAGAGCAAAGGTGTAGCCCAGCCACTGCCTGAAATGAGCAAGTTAACGATAACTAGTCGTGTATATAAACAAAAAGTATCAACAAAATTATTTCAGATGTTGAACCTATAAATAGTTTTCTTTTCATTGCCATGTACATAAAGAAAATTGGTGAGTTCTGACATAGTACAGAGCTAAAAATACGATACTCTGGGATACCTTAATATCGCATATTGTCGAATCTACAATTTATCCCAAATTTTCCACTTTTCCAATGCCCAAAAAAGATTTTATTTCATTTTTTTTCTTAAAATGCATACAGCCTGGAACCATGTATATAAGTATAAAACTAATGTGACACAACCCCCTTCTACCATACTTGTCCACCAGCAGAACCCTACAATCTTTGGGAGGTAGGAAACTCTGGCATAATGCTAGGTAGGTCCACCTGAGGAGCATTCCATAGACCTGACCACCCGACCTAACCCTCATGGATCTACCACCTTGCAAGTGCCCCCTGAGGAGCATTCCATAGACCTGACCACCCGACCTAACCCTCATGGATCTACCACCTTGCAAGTGCCCCTGTCACCAGTTTGTTTCTTCTTTCTTTCTTTCTTTCTTAATATCATCATTTCAGTTCTCTAAAACGGGATTCAAGATGAGATAAGTAACAAGTATTTGGTTCTACTAGGTAATCACACAAATCACAAGTTTTGACTTTGTCGTGATTCAGGTTATGATTCTCCCTCAATAAAAGTTTTACATAATACCAAATGAAGATGATAAAGGTGGTGAATGAGAATTTCAAGTACGGATTTTACCTGAAAATAATATAAGTGAAAAGCGTACAGAAAATCAAAGACTTCAGAGGATCCTCCCAATATGCCAAAGAAAGAAGGGAATCCCCCAATTCCATCATCGGAAAAAGTAATTCCTGTAGGTATCCCAAAAATTTAAAACACACAGTCAGAAACATAAGTCCTCATGGTTTAGGGGACAAAAATGATGGATACTCTGGCTCATAGATATGACAATATGTATATACAAGAAAAAGTATCAAACAATTTGATATCATGCATTTATTCAGTCAAGTTACCAACACTTAAGAAGGAATAAACTGACAATTTTTTTGACAAAAAAAAAAAAAGAAAAGAAGAAGAACTAACCAAGTTCATCCTGCATAGTTTTAATAAACCAGAAGCCTTAAAACAGAAGGAGAAAAGGTGGGAAGAAAGAGGCAAAGTGAAATTAATTGTAAACTGAGGTAAGAAAAGATTAAAAGCACAGCATAGAAGGCCTTTACTGATTTGAATTTTACCTTCATTACTGCCAAATTTGTATCAATTCCCTGCACTTTAACTCCATCAACTGTCTGCTGTGCTACCACCACCTTTTTGTAATCGTTTTTAGATTCCTTAACTGCTCTTTCCAATGAAGTCATCTCTCCCACAGTTATCTCACCCACTACTAGCCCAGCCTCATTTGGATTGTTAGAACTTGAGTTGAACACAATGCCTAAGTTTGAAACCATATCTAAGGCTGAGATTGAATACATTCCACCACCAGAGTTGGACTTATTAGTACGATCTAATTCCCTTAAAGTCAACATATCTGCCAGGGTTTCCAGTATCAAGTCTCCACCTGGAAGTTGGTCGCAAAGATTGAACATGAGAAGAGATTCACAATGTAGAGGGACTGCAGAACTCATTTCTTGAATGGCCTGTAGTCGTAGAATCCCAAGCACTGCTTTTGAAACTGCTTCGTCCCGTTCAACTCCTTTGATTTGGAACTTATTTATAAACCTATGGACATATAAAATCTCTCTGATAATTGCTAACCAATAATCCCGGCGAGTATGCCCCTTCAGCTCAGGAAACTCTATTATAACGGGTTCTGATCTACATAGGAAAAATGGAACAAAAGTAAATAGCCCAAACACTTGGAAGAAAAGGATCAAATGAAAAGAAAATGAAAAGTTCTGAATGTTCATGAACAAGATATTACATCAAGCTTAAGTGAGGCAGCAAATAACTTACAACGAAATCGATTTATAGAATACAGCCTTATCAAAAAGTCGAGTACCCCATGGGCCAGTCAACTCGGGTTTAACAACCTGTTTTAAATCATCTGATAGATCATATCGTTTCGCCTTGTCATATGATACAACACGGAGAGCTTCAAAGTAAAGTGCATGGTCTGTCAAAATTAACCGTCCTGATTGCAAGGCAAAATAAAGATGCAAAGGAAATAATCAACTACTGAAAGCATACACATAACAATTATGACACTACTACGAACATATGCTTACTGTACACATAAAAGTAGTAAAAAGAAATTATACCACATAAAATAAGTAAATACTGCATTTTTGTTAGAACTGAAGATCCACGTTATGAAGTAACATTCTAGCATACCTACATGCCTCTGTTTTATTTGAGGAAAACAAACTAGAGGAAAAAATAAAATAAAAGGACCACGAAGGTTTAATATGCTTAATTGTTAGTGCTGAGGTTACGCAGTACCTCAAACATATACCTTACTGTAACATTTACAATATCCATAAGGATAGAGGCTGAACTGAAGCAGCAAGAAACTGACAACATACCAGGCCATGTAGAAATTCCTACATGCTCCAGAACTGGTTGAGTAGTAACTGTCCCATCCATTTCCAGAATTTTCTCTCCTTTTGATAACCGAATTGCAGAAAGAAGGGATGAGTCTGACTGCGTCCTCATTTTCCTTATTGCTCTGTAAGATTCAAATTTACTAGATCTAAGACTCTATGTCCCAGCATAAGAAAAATGCCATTTATGCTAAATTCGATGGACATACACTCAACAACCAGAAAATCCACATTCTTGATCTTAATTTTCATTTTTTAATGGTAACAAATTCTTTCATAATTAAGAGATATCAAGTAGAGAAAAAATGAAGCAACCATCATGGACTTCATAGTATAAACTCTTTATCCTCTTCACAATTCAAACTTCAATAACAACTTAATATATAATTGGAAATTATTATGTTAGTTATTAATAATTACATACACACACGTAGATACATACACACATATATAAAGACCAAGAAGAAAACCTAAACTATTTCTCTCATTTCTTCCTAATACACTTCTCATCTATCCAGCGCCACAGAAGTTCATCAATATTACAAGCTCCCATCTTACGCAAGTGTTTGTTTCTTTTTGTGTGTGCATGAGATATACTGAGAGAGACCTCATAAAGCAGAAGCTCTGGGTACTTTATGCGAATGACCATATGGCTTGTTGATCCTCTCTTTCATTATTAAGGAATTATACTGCAACTTTTCTTCCATAACAACTACCTACATAATCTCTCTCTCTTATTCCATCCTAATACGTTTTCTCATCTATCTAGAGCCACAGAGGGTCATCAATAGTACATGCTCTCTTCTTATGCTAGTGTTTGCGTGCACGAGCAAGAGAATGAGTGGAACCTCTTAAAACAGGAACTTCGGGTACTTTATGCAAGTGAATCGAATCCCATCTTCCATACAGTTCTTTGATCCTGTCTTACATATTAAGAATTCATGGTGCCACTTTTCTTCCAGAACAATCTATTTGTTTCTCCTAGAAACCAAGACCATTCTCTGCGTGAAGTTTCTTCGCTTCTACAAACAGATTATTATTCACAACCTGCTTATCATGACTTTGTTTCATACATGAATTTGTTATGCGGAAGAGCACTACTCTGTGTGACCATTTCAAATAAGCTGGGAATAAATCCTATCGTGTTCAAACTGACTAGGTTTAGCTTCGTTCTAGTGAATCACATAATAAGCAAAGTTAACACGTTTGGACATGGATGACGATACTAATATTGGATATTTTAGAACATCAAATGCATATCACAACTATTTACCTTTCTAGTCCACTTAGATATTTTTCATAGACGGAAAACTGAAGTCGTCCACCAGTTGAACTTGTGAGTACCTCAAAAAGATTTTCACTAATGATTACATTTGCAATAATAGGAACAGCTGGAGCTATTCGAGAGAAAGCCTCTATCCCAACTGATATGTCCTCACCTACCTGCATCAAAGATGCCCACATTGACTAAATCTAATCACCAACCACAAGAGCGGCCATAAATCTAAACCCTCAGTTATTGTACACAAAATAGGGCTGGTCTAGATAAGCCTACTGTAAAGTCCGGAAAAATAATGCAACAGTAAGCTATCCAGATGAAGACAACAGTGATGAGCATAGATTGATAATCATATTTACAGACACTAACCTACTCGGACAAAATGTGAATATGCCAATTGACAAATGAGTGTTCAAGCGCTATGGTTTGCCAAAATATGAATATACCAACTGATAAATGTGGGTTCAAGCACTATGGTTTGCCAACTAAGATGAAAGGTTGGTGTAGGAAAAGTAAGCTCCTAAGGGTAACATTAAGGTTCTTCTTGGAGTGTATCTATAACTAGAATCGACATTCATATAGAAGTGTAAGAGAAAGCCCACACAAAAAGAAAGTCAAAAAAAAAAAAAAAAGAAAAAAACAACTTACATTAACTGAAGGTTGGCTGGCAGCAGCTGGAGCCTCCCACGCTACCATCATGTCATATGTTAAACGTCGAAACTTTTTATCAGCCAAATGACCAACTGCTTGTGTTGACAAAGCAAGTGCCCTAAAACAGCAGTACTCCAAAAAGTTCCTCGCATAGCGTGATGGATGCTTTATAGAATCAGACGCCTCTGCATTGAAGCTTTCTTGAAGCTCAGTCGTAGGAACAGCAAGGATTCTGCATCAGAATTATTTCCTGATAAAGTTATCACGATCTGAAGGAAGCTAGGCAACTACATAACCGTACTAAGCTTCCAACAAGGAAGTCTAAAGTTCTCGTTAACAATGTGACATTAGCAAACCATTCATCTAGCTTTTCACAGTGAAAAATGTACAATTAAAAATTAGAAGAATCAAAATTGCAAACTAGTAAACTTACTTTGAGCATCTCCGAACCACTATGTTCGCAATAGGAGAGAGCTCTGATATCCAATTCTTCCGGGCAGAAGGAGATCTTCCCATCTCCTCAAACTCCTCATCGAAAGGACTCCGGTTGCCAAGCAACCATTTAAATGAACCTTCTCTTACCAAACTCTCTAGCATATTTCTGGTTTTGCTTGACAAAGCCATCTCACGTGCAGTCGAATAGGAACTACAGAAATCACAACCAAACAAACCCTGTTACAGCTTTAGAATCCAATTAAAGACCTTAAATCCACAGAAACCACAATCAATATCATCAAAGGGATAAAAACCCACATAACATAATGACTAATTACCTTGTTATTCATTCTCAGAAAACAATTTTGATCATAGTACACACTCTGCTACGTGCTACTTATATGGAATTCAATCCAAATCAACCCCACTCTAGGATCCTAATTCCTACCATTAATGTCACTACCAAACTTTCTGACTTCTTGAAAAGTAATTATGGATTACCTAATGCATCACCATTAAACTAAAAAGTATCAAAATCTTGCAGATCATTCAACAAAATTGCTTTCTAGTAAAAACCCATGCACCAAAACTTCTCCACTAACAACACTTCCAATCCTCTCAACTCGTCAAAACACCATGAAAATTTTCAAGGCCGGGAAACAACTCAATACTGACAGCTATATGTACCCAAAATAGTAAAACTTACCCAAAAATGTCAACTCAGACAAGCTCCGACCCCATCAATCTAGGGTCTTGAACATGAAAAACTCTCCGGGTAATTTCAACATTAGAAGAAACCCACCTCAGATTATAAGCTCCTGACCAAAATCTACGAACCCATTTCGCCAAATCGCGAAATTCGTAGGATTCATATACTTCCAATCGAGGCTAAATGTCGGTCCGCAGCAGACATTTTATGGTCCTATCTACCGTTCTTTTTTTTTTTTTTTTAATGTATAATAGAAGACAAGAGGTGGAGCAGTATTGGATAAGCTCAAAAGAATCAAAAGTAAAATTTGTCGGGAAGAAACCGTATATGGTTCCGCGGTATTATTTTTTCAGTATAAACAACAACAACAGCAACAACTGTTCACTCCTTTTTTCAGTATAATTACTTTATTCAAGTTACTGTTAGACCTTTTTTTTGGGTCGAGTATAGAAAGATATTCATGTGTCTAAGAAATTGGTTTTTTTTTTGGGCTAAATCAGATTATAATTGATAATTTTTTACGGGGTAATTGATAAGTTTTAAAACTAAACGTACTATTTAACTTTTTTCTTTTTTTTTTTTGCTTGAAATTAAACCATTTAATTTTTTTTTGAAGTTTAAACTTTTTTTTTGAAGTTTTAAACTATTTAATTTTGTTCCAAAAGAAAAAAGAAAAAAATATGCTTCATAATTATGTACAGAATAATAGGACAAGGCTACATGGCTGAATTTTGGCCCACAAAACCACAAACTTTCATTTTCACGAGGAGATAGCGAGAAAGAAAGTGACAAAGAACTTACGTCACGAAATTAATGAAGCTTTATGCAGAGAGAATTACATGGCTCGTCTTGAAAATGCTGAAAGAAAATGAGTAAAAACCTTTAATTTATGAGTTGTCCAAATCGTGATTAGATTAAATATTTTAACCAAAAAAAAAAAAGAGGAAGAAAAGAAAAAAGAGCGAATAGTACTAGTAGTAGTTACGTTGAGAGACATAGGATCTATTTTTAGCTATTTAATTAGTTTTTCTTGTGATTTTATGAAGGGAAATGGTGTTCAATATTATATTTTAGCAACCAGGTTGGAAAGGTCTAATTAAGTCATATTTTGTTTCTCTAAGATCGGCTTGTGATGACTGGCAATACTTTGTCTGAAAAATGTTCTATTTTTCCTCCTTCCACCTATCCATTATAATTGTAAAAATATCATTTATTCGTTTTTTTTTCTTCTTTATTAGGCTAATTATGTTGCCGGTGGTTCCAATAAAGTTTTTTTGGTTTGAAAGAAAGTTCAATAATTTCCTCAATAAAAGCTAGGGGTGTATACACGGGCCGATAACCCGATCAACTCATCCCACCAACCCAATCCAAGTCGAAACTCACGGAATCACGAGGTTATTTGGGTTGGGTTTAGTTGGGTTCAAAATGCACTATGCATAAGTGGATAGAAATGTGGCTGAACAACAGATGTAAAATAAAAGTTTTTTTTTTTAATCTCTTTGAAGACATAATATTAAAATCGAACAATTCATTATCTACTATTTTAGTTATGTGTTATTTACAATTTTAAAAGAATTCTTCTCTTTATTCAATAACTACATGATATATTTCTTCTTATAAAATTCCAAACCTAAAATACCAAAAGTTGAAAAATTTCGGATGAATTAAATTTTTTGAAAAATTTCATATTGATTTAGAAAAATACTAGCTTTTTTTTCAAAATTGGTCTCTTTTCAATGATACTTGAAATAACCAATTAAGTTATTTGGGATAACCAATCTAGTTACTTGATGTAACCAATCAAATATCTCGTTAATTAATAAAAAATTATATTTTTTAAATATTTTTAAAAATTGTATTTTTCTAATTAAATTCAAGATTTTTCAAACAAATTTAAAATTTAGAATTTTTCAATTTTTTTGAAAAGGTACCATAAAAAATCAAATTTTCTCTTCTTTTTATTGTCTTTTTAATCTTTACTCAAATGATTATATCTTGACATGTGATTTTAAATAGTAACACTATTATTTAGTTCATGACAAGTGACAAGTGTTTAGTTTTCTTTTTAATTTTAATTAACTTCTTTTTTAAGAATAATATCGCTTTTATATATTGTATTTCGACACTTCATTCAGTTTGTATTTTGTATTTTAGTTATTATCAATATTTACCCTTATATTTAATATTTGTTACAAATTTATACCCTGATATTAATTTAGAATAGTTAATTTACCGAGATGATTTAATAAATTTATTCTCGGATCAGTTTTTATTTGATTTATTTTCAATTTTTTAAATGAAATCTTAGTAAATTAACTGCTCTAAATTGGTATAAGGGTATAAATTTGTAAAAGATTTTAAATCTAAAGATTAATATTAATAATAACCAAAACACAAGTATAATTTGAATAAAATATCAAAATATAATATATACAATATATATATAAGTGATACCGTCTCTTTTTTCACAACTTACTAGGTTTTTATGTATAAAATATGCACAGAGCAATATGTATCATTTGCTCTTATGTTTTTTCATTTTTTTTTTAATGTGCTCTCTCTTGTTTAGTTTTCTTGGTGAGTCACCAATGTAGCAATGTAGTTCAACAACAATAATAATAATAATAGTAAGTGTAATAATGGACTAAATATTTGAAAAAAAAAAAGAAGTGAATCTCAAATGTTTAAAAGATATTATAAACGAGAAATTTACACCTAATACCTATTTTTGTGTATTATATTTCACAAATACTCGTTTTTAAATTTTATTTTAAAAATATTCATTTTTGTGGTATACATTTTATGTATAAAATATATATAGTATATATTTACAATGTAGATTTTTATATATGGTTTACATGTACTGTGTAAATTTACACTATGATTTACTGATAACTCTATAAAAATAGAGTTATTTGGTATGTTTTTGAGTCTTGGGATAGCTATTTTAAATGATCAAATTGTCTAGTTTAAGTATTTTTCTTTATTTTATTTTTGTCTGTGGTGTTTCCGATGATTACAATTTAATATAGTCAATATCTATTTTATTTTATTTTTTTTGTTAATTTATAGTAGAAATGCTGAAATTAGGACTTGAATTCTGATGAATTTAAATGGCCACATCTTTGAAGGAATGCTGAACTTAAGTAAAAGCTGGAAGTAACTTTGCTGCAGCAATGCACCGGAGCAATACTGAACAGCAGAATTCTTTTTCCAGCTGGCATATTTTACGCACAGCTGGTGCTGAAAGCTAATATTAAATACCAGTTAAGGGAAAATGAAGCAAAAGTGGTCCTTACTCTATATTTGGCTGACACGTGTGTTAGGGTACCTTACCTACTCTGATATAAAAGGAAAATGTACTGTAAGAAGAGAGAGGAGGACGGTTGACTAGAAAAAAACAAAGACGGAAAAGAAAAGAAAGAGAGGAAGATAGTACAGAGAAAAGAGGACGAAAGAGAAGGAGTACTAGCAACAGGGAGCTTGATTTACCATTATCCAGCTAGATTTTTCCTTACCTTCTTAAATCTTCTTTGTATTTAATTTCTTTTTCTTATCTTGAACTTTCTATAATCTATGAATTACTTTGGTTTGCTGATTTTTGAGCCCTAGAACATGAGCTAAATTTTTCTTAGCTGGGATATTGATGAATCTAAGGTTGTAATGAATGATTAAATATTGTTTTAAATGTTTATGGTAATTTCCTCTTATTCACTCAAGTAAGCTTCATCATTAATTCATATTATTGTTTGGCCACCAATATTTAGGATAAATAAACTAGGATTAATTCTGGAAAGGTTAATTTTAGTTGGATCTAACTTGACTGATAAATGTTTCAAGTGTCTTTTTAGTGGATTCCTGAATTAGTAATGATATAGGAATATATCGTTACCATGTATAACCCATTGAAAATCGATGCTATAAAGGAAGTATTGAGAACTGGATCAACATAGGAATATGTTAAATCTGGTTTGAAGAACTTAAAATATAATAAATTCGGAAGATTATTATGTATTGATGGAATTTTCTGTTACTGGAATGAATTTTGCCATAAGCATTACTGCAGCAATTGTATCCAGATTTGTAACCGAGGAGGATTCAGTCATCCCAGCTTAATATATCTATTTATTTACATTATCTTGTTTAGGTCATATTGTTTTATGTTTGGAATTTATATTTTTTTTTTTTATTTTGCATCTGTCAATTCTTATAATTTCTTAATTCAGCTTATTTGACATTAGTTTTATCCAACTAATTTTGTTAATCAATCCCTGTGAAGACGATACTCAACTCATTACTATATTACTTATTCGGCACGTGCATTTGCGTAGAAATTATAAAATAACACCAACATTTACATTTTCAAATATATACCGATTTTTAAATATAATTTTTATACATGAAATGTATACTGCGATATATATTCCATGTATGAAATAATTGTGGTTTATATTTTCTCAAAAAATGGGTATAAAAATAGGTATTTGTGAAATAAAAATAAAAAACGAGTATTCATAAAAATATGCTTAATAAAACGAGTATTTATGAACTTTTTCCATTATAAACTCCATTTTTCTTTCACATGTTTACAAAAGTGCTACTTCTTCCCACTACATATATAAGAGTGATGAAAAAAAAACATTGACTATTTAATTATTTATTTATGCATTTTTGTAGATAATTTTTTCATTATTTAATTATTTATTTATGCTTTTCTATGGACAATTTTTTTATTTTTGCCATTTTTGTTTATCATGATTCGCATAGTGAGCTTTTTAGTTACATAGGTTTATATGATTTTTTTTTAGTTCCATAAACTTTTAAAAGTGATAATTAGTTCAATAATCTTCCTTTTAATGAAATTTTAATATTTTCAATCACGCCCTTTCTTCAAAAAGTTCAAGATCATCAGAAATTTTTCTTAAAAAAATTAAGATTTGATATTTGGGAAAGTTAAAATCTTGTTTATAGTTTAGGTTTTCCATATTTTGAAGATTTAAAATGAATTTAAGCATAGAGATAGCAATTTCAAGCCTAAAATCGCAATTTACCAGCTTGAAAATTGTGATTTAGTAGAAATCTCCGTCAAACTAGATTAAACTTTTGATCAAACTATTTTAGGGTTTTCCACACTACGTCAACGATAAAATAAATGAAAAAGAAAATAAAAAATTAAAGCATAATGTCATATTTCAAAAGTGGGATTTAAGAGTTGATAAAATAAATGAAAAAGAAAATAAAAAATTAAAGCATAATGTCATATTTCAAAAGTGGGATTTAAGAAGGTCATGGAACCAATTACTTCCTCATGTGTATGTAGGGTGGAGCCACGAATTTGATCTAGATGGGATAAATAGAAAAATTAGAAAAATTACCCCACCACAAATAGTATGACAAGAACTAGAANAATGTGCTCTCTCTTGTTTAGTTTTCTTGGTAAGTCACCAATGTAGCAATGTAGTTCAACAACAACAATAATAATAATAAGTGTAATAATGGACTAAATATTTGAAAAAAAAAAAGAAGTGAATCTTAAATGTTCAAAAGATATTATAAACGAGAAATTTACACCTAATACCTATTTTTGTGCATTATATTTCACAAATACTCGTTTTTAAATTTTATTTTAAAAATATTCATTTTTGTGGTATACATTTTATGTATAAAATATATGTAGTATATATTTACAATGTAAATTTTTATATATGGTTTACATGTACTGTGTAAATTTACACTATGATTTACTGATAACTCTATAAAAATAGAGTTATTTAGTATGTTTTTGAGTCTTGGGATAGCTGTTTTATATGATCAAATTGTCTAATTTAAGTATTTTTCTTTATTTTATTTTTGTGTTTTCGATGATTACAATTTAATATAGTCAATATTTATTTTATTTTATTTTATTTTGTTAATTTCTAGTAGAAATGCTGAAATTAGGACTTGAATTCTAATGAATTTAAATGGCCACATCTTTGAAGGAATGCTGAATTTAAGTAAAAGCTGGAAGTAACTTTGCTAGAGCAATACTGAACAGCAGAATTCTTTTTTCAGCTGGCATATTTTACGCACAGCTAGTGCTGAAAGCTAATATTAAATACCAGCTAAGGGAAAATGAAGCAAAAGTGGTCCTTACTCTATATTTGGCTGACACGTGTGTTAGGGTATCTTACCTACTTTGATATTAAAGGAAAATGTACCGTAAGAAGAGAGAGGAGGACGGTTGACCAGAAAAAAAAAAAAAAAAAAAGACGGAAAAGAAAAGAAAGAGAGGAAGACAGTACAGAGAAGAGAGGACGAATGAGAAGGAGTATTAGCAGCAGGGAGCTTGATTTACCATTATCCAGCTAGATTTTTCCTTACCTTCTTAAATCTTCTTTGTATTTAATTTCTTTTTCTTATCTTGAACTTTCTGTAATCTATGAATTACTTTAGGTTGCTGATTTTTGAGCCATAGAACATGAGCTAAGTTTTTCTTAGCTGGGATATTGATGAATCTAAGGTTGTAATGAATGATTAAATGTTGTTTTAAGTGTTCATGGTAATTTCTTCTTGTTCACTCAAGTGAGCTTCATCATTAATTCTTATTATTATTTGGCCACCAATATTTAGGATAAATAAATTAGGATTAATTATGGAAAGGTTAATTTTAGTTGGATCTAACTTGACTGATACATGTTTCAAATGTCTTTTTAGTAGATTACTGAATTAGTAATGATATAGGAATATATCGTTACCATGTATAACCCATTGAAAATCGATGCTATAAAGGAAGTATTGAGAACTGGATCAGCATAGGAATATGTTAAATCTGGTTTGAAGAACTTAAAACATAATAAATTTGGAAGATTATTATGTATTGATGGAATTTTCTATTACTGGAGTAAATTTTTTCATAAGCATTACTGCAGCAATTGTATCTAGATTTGCAACCGAGGAGGATTCAATCATCCCAACTTAATATATCTATTTATTTACATTCTCTTGTTTAGGTCATATTGTTTTATGTTTAGAATTTATATTTTTTTATATTTTGCATCTGTCAATTTTTATAATTTCTTAATTCAGCTTATTTGACATTAGTTTTATCCAACTAATTTTGTTAATCAATCCCTGTGAAGACGATACTCAGCTCATTATTATATTACTTATTCGGCACGTGCACTTGCGTATCAATTATAAAATAACACCAACATTTACATTTTCAAATATATATCGATTTTTAAATATAATTTTTATACATGAAATGTATACTGCGATATATATTCCATGTATAAAATAATTGTGGTTTATATTTTCTCAAAAAATGGATATAAAAATAGGTATTTGTGAAATAAAAAGAAAAAACGAGTATTCATAAAAATATGCTTAATAAAACGAGTATTTATGAACTTTTTCCATTATAAACTCCATTTTTCTTTCACATATTTACAAAAGTGCTACTTCTTCCCACTACATATATAAGAGTGATGAAAAAAAACATTGACTATTTAATTATTTATTTACGCATTTTTGTAGATAATTTTTTCATTATTTAATTATTTATTTATGCTTTTCTATGGACAATTTTTTTATTTTTGCCATTTTTGTTTATCATGATTGGCATAGTGGGCTTTTTAGTTACATAGGTCTATATGATTTTTTTTAGTTCCATAAACTTTTAAAAGTGATAATTAGTTCAATAATCTTCCTTTTAATGAAATTTTAATATTTTCAATCATGCCCTTTCTTCAAAAAGTTCAAGATCATCTGAAATTTTTCTTAAAAAAATTAAGATTTGCTATTTGGGAAAGTTAAAATCTTGTTTATAATTTAAGTTTTTCATATTTTGAAGATTTAAAACGAATTTAAGCATAGAGATAGCAATTTCAAGCCTAAAATCGTAATTTACCAGCCTGAAAATTGTGATTTAGTAGAAATTTCCATCAAACTAGATTAAACTTTTGATCAAACTCAATTAGGGTATTTTAGGGTTTTCTGCACAACGTCAACGATAAAATAAATGAAAAAGAAAATAAAAAAATAAAAGCATAATGTCATATTTCAAAAGTGGGATTTAAGAAGGTCATGGAACCAATTACTTCCTCACATGTATGTAGGGTGGAGCCACGAATTTGATCTAGATGGGATAAATAGAAAAATTAGAAAAATTACCCCACCACAAATAGTATGACAAGAACTAGAAATTTAGAAATTTCTATTGCAAAAAAAAGTAAAATTAAAAAAGTATATTATTTTTAAATAAGTCTATAAATATATTACAATTGCTCTTAGTATTTTTCTCACAGTGGCTGCATGATAGCTTCATTATTAATTTTATCAAATTTGTTTTTCAATATGTATAACCAAGTTGTCATTCATTCATTAATATGCTGTTTAGTCACGTGATCGATTCTTTATAGCGTTCACGAAGAATATATGTTTCAGATGGAAAAT
Source organism: Parasponia andersonii (assembly GCA_002914805.1). NCBI lineage: Eukaryota > Viridiplantae > Streptophyta > Magnoliopsida > Rosales > Cannabaceae > Trema > Trema andersonii. The sequence goes on from JXTB01000497.1 coordinate 41,522, forward strand.
TTGTATAGAATCTTATTTATTGAATATTCATGATAAAAAATTAAGATAATATTAAAATAAGAGAAGAGTGAGAAAATTTTGAAGAAATACCATATAGTGACTAGCGACACCACACACTAACCAAAAAAAATCGGAAAGGTGTGATACTGAGATTTGTGAGAATATTGTGAGACTGAGAACTGCTTCCTTGTGAAAAATGTAGTTTTGACGTTTCCTCTTTTTCCGTTCTTTATGTTTCTTCTTCTTCCTTTCTTTCTTTTTTATTTTTTATTTTGTACGTATTTAGTATAAATTTTTATTATTTCTAATTGATCTTTTCACGGACCACACACTTTAAAAGGAAAGGTTAAGGAGATAATTACTATTTTTTTTAAATATTTAATTAAATTTATCATTATTATTAGATTATATTATTTTTTTGGAGAAAATTAATCAATAATCTATCAAAAATAATTCGTCAAGATTATTACTGACGTCAAAAATCTATCAAAATCGTCAAGAATTTATCAAAAATTTATTTAAAAAATGACATGATAATAGATTTAATTAATGAAGAAAAAATAATATTCACCCAATTTATTTATTAAATTAATAATTTTCTGAATTCATAATTAGATCGCTTAATGACCTAACTTAATTAGAAAGTCATATTATTATATAATTTTTATAAAATCCGTGTGGCCTACATAGATTATACGCGTGTATAACCCAACATAAACATGCAATAACAAAATATTTTAAATCAAATTAAAAGAAAAAGCTCGGCAGGTGGGCAGGTCACTCGCCGTAGCTAAATTTCCAATCTACCTACACCTGTCGAAATTGGCGGTTGAGTTAAACCCACCCAAAAATGGTTTTTGAACACCCCTATAATAATACTAAAGGAATTTGTGGTTCTAATAGTGATTTGGAACAAATAATTGTGGTGATTTGGGACAAATAATTGTGTGACAAGTCCTAATGTAGTAGTTTTTTTTTTTTCTCTCTTCTTTTTTTTTTTTTTTTTTTTTTTTTCAAAACAGAGACAACAGAAAAAATTAAAGCTAGATACATCTAACGACAACTGAAAATGAAAAGGATATTACTGAGAACCTCGTCCCTTGACCAAATCCACCTGAGAGCTTAAATCATTAACTAGAGCTTAGTTTGCACAGAGTGAGCAAGTCCATTAAATTACCCTTCAGTCCAAGAAAAACCACAAAGAAAAAGTTTCAGATGCAAGAAATGGGCCTCACTAGATTTTAAAAGAAAATGGGGTTAAGTTGTCAAATGCCACTTTTATTAACCAATTAATTAAACACAACACCACCATTAAAGCCTACAACTTTTTCACAATAAAAAGACAATTACATCCTCAAAACAGAAGCATTCAACTCTGTTTGATTTCCAAATCCGAGTGATTTGAACCTGATTGTCACGACTCCAATATTACTTTCATCTTGGTCTGGCATTCAGAGTCAGATCAGGAAAAAGGTCCAAGAGAGGAACTAGCCAAACTTTTCAGAACCCTGATTCTTGTGATTTTGAGCTTGGTAGAGTCGTGGTAATTTGTTGTAAGTTTGGTTTCATAGCCATAGAGTTGGGCGTCTAGAAGAATTAGATTTTGTGGCACTAGAACCTGAGACGGAGAGTAGTGGTCGGCGTTGAGGAGGAGAAGAGAAGAATAATGGTGGAGAAGAAGAGAGAAAATCTGGTTTGCAGAAGAAGGAAGAAGAAAAAGAACGTAGACATGAAATGGGTAAAAGATTGCATAAATGGAAGAAAGAAAATATAAGGGCAAGATGGACTTTTCAAACGAAATAGTGGTATTGAATTCACCCAGGTGGGACGATTCATATAGTCACACAAAAAAAGCGGTGTCTGGCTAATTTTTCCAAGAAAAAATGATAAAAAGAAAATGAGAAGGTGAGTTTCACAAGAAGTGCTTCACTAATAGGAATGATCCAACCCAAAATTTTAGGGGAGCAAATATAAAATTGGGCTTTTTAGCTAAATGGTCTAATTTTGGATTATAGTTTGTAAAATAGTCATTTTTAAATTTAAAATAGTAAAATTTTAAAAATAATCGTTTTCCATATCTAGTGTATCAAACAAAATTGATTTATTTTTCAAAAAATTGATTTACATTAGTTAAAAAGGGGTCATTTATTAAAATAAAATTATAAACAATTAATATTAAATAGGTGTAAAAAAATGTCTATTTTTTAAATTGATCTTAAAAAAATTATTTCTTATAAATATTTTATAAAATTTTATAATTGATTTTTGACATTTGAAATTGGGCTTTTTACATAATTCTAGGCTTAGAATGCTAAAAATTGAAAGAGAAATTTAGGTGGATGATCAATATTTTAAATTTGATTAAATAGATGTCTATTTTTAAATTTTATAGTTAAATGTCGAGAGATATATATATATATATAAATATATATATATTTATACTTGGTAAATAAACATATCTACCAATTTTAGCTACTGTACTGAAATGTACTGTGTATATAATTTTTTATATTTGTTATATATAATTTTATACTTAGCATAAAAATATTTACTGAAATTTGCTATAATATTTGACAAAAGGACATTTATTGAAATTGGGCCAAAAATTTGGTCACATTTCTATAAACCCCAAATTGAAAAATTTCGGATTGATTTTAAATTATTTTTAATAAACCTAATAGTTTTAATAAATATTTAGAAAAATATTATTTTTTCTTTCAAAACTAGTATTTTTCAATAGTATTCTAGATAACTAATTGGGTTACTTGAGGTAGCCAATCTATTTACTTGAGACAAATTTCCTGAAATTATCTAAAATAACTTGATAAATTATTTCGTGTATCTCTTTAATAAATAAAAAATAATATATTTCTAAATACTGTTGAAAGTGATATTTTTCTAATTAAAATCCCACGTTTTTCTTTTTTTTTTTTTTTCTAGAAAAGTTACAATAATCTTTTTTAAAATTTTATAAATTAAACATTTCAAAAAAAATAAAAATTAAAAGAAGCTAAAACACTAATTTTTGTTTTTTTTGTTTTTTAAAAAAATGTCAGGGGTGCAATTGGCATCGGCCTGATGTCCCCGCCACTGCGTACATGTAACTCCAAACTACCGTAATAAAGTAGGGCTTTGCCTGCGCTTCCGGCGAAGAAAGGAACTTTTCCGAGACGTAAATCCTTGGGGGGATTTTTCGAACTTTTAATTCCTTGACTCGTATTTGTGTAAGAACCCTCTAGAATGAACCCCAAGCCCATTTGAGAGTGAGATCATGTTGTTGCGAGTGATGAGACGGCCATTAATGGCGCCGTGGGTGTGGCATTCGGGGGTCTTATCCCCCAGCCCTAGACAAGTCCTTACCGGACCATGCGAGTGAACCTTGAAGGAGGTGCAGGCCATTCCTGAGGAGGAGGAGTACCGCAAGGCCATCATCGCCTTCGCCCAAGGCCCTCTCCAGGACCTCATCGATGAGACCCGCTCTGAACTCGTGCTCATCCGAAAAGTTATCGGTCCGTACGTAAGCACCTTCTTCTTCTTCTTTCTTCTTAAAGTTCGCGATTTTAAATTAATATTTCAAAATTATAGGCCAATTCAAGCCCCCCCCTCCCTCCCTCAAAAAAAAAAAAAAAAAAAAAACTCGAAACTTGAAACTTGGGACTTTCTTGAACAGAGATCTCCGGCTCATATTGAAATTGATCAGTTTGTTGGTCTTATTTTCTTCTTCAGAGTTTTGAAAAAAAAAAAGAAAAAAGAAAGCGAATAGTGGAATATGTTGTCTTCTAAGAATGAACTGGTAACTTTGAGTAAAAATAGTTATCTCTATTCATTTAATTTTACTTAACGTGTAGAAAATAGTCGTAAAAATGATATCCAAGTTGGAGGAGATTAAATATATTTTATTCATCCAAATCTTTTCTAATCTGCTATCCGTTAATTTCTTCAATTAATAGGTAAAGCGACATTAGTTTTGATGTTTCTCTAGATTACAGGTTGGGCACCTTGGAGCTCAGACAAAAAAAAAGATTCCTATAAATCTGATGCTCCTTCGTCCCCTAGTGAGTTATCTCTATTCATTGAATTTAACTTAATAAGCAAAAACGCATTTGTATTTGGAAGAATCGAGTAGGGACGTCTCATTTGGTGAAACTGGTACCCATTCGTCCCTTACTCAGTTATCTCTATTCCTTGAATTTTACTTTAATAGGCAAAGGGAAATTTTTGATATTTTTCATTCGATTACAGATTCGGAAATTTCAGATTCAGATGACACCCAAACTGGTGCCCCCTTCATCTCCTACCGAGTAATCTCTTTTCTTTAAATTTTACTTGATATGCAAAAATACATTAGCGTTTTAATTTCATATTGGACAAGTTCAGATCATGATGAAACTGGTGCCCCTTCATCTCCTACTCTCTTTTGATTAAATTTTACTTGATATGCAGAAAGACATTAGTATTGATAAATGCATTTGAAGAATCAAGTTTAGACGACCTAGTCCACAAAACTGATGCCTATTCATCTATTATTGCTTGAATTCTGCAAACTCTTTAACTTTTTGTTTATTGTTGTGATATTGGAATTGTTGCATACACACGTTTAATATCTTAGGTTAGAGATTAATTACAGAACACATAACTAACACAAGATAATAATAGAAAAAAGACTGAGAAATATTGTGGTTCAGCTTAAATAAGCCTACGTCTGTTTGAAACTACTCTCCAGAGCTTTTCACTATGAATAGGAATAATTATATGCTCCTTCCTCACAATTTTTAAAGCAAAGAGTCTCTCTCCAGTGTCCCTAGGAATACCCCGTATGTTTCCCCTTTGACTGCGCACTAGTATCTGCCCTATTTCTTATTGTATTTATATTACAATATATCTGCCCTAGGTCGAAATCAGGTAATTAATGGTTACTTACTGAATCTATTTTCTATTTTCTATTTTAATAATTCTTAAAGTTGTTATTAATAGGTCACTGATATCTTTAATTAGAAATTACAAACCCATATACTTAACAATTGTACGTATCTATCGAATAATTCAGTATGGATGAAATAATAGTATTAATTGGCTCAATTCTAATAATTTTTTTATTTTATTTTTTGTTTTGTAAATTTGTTAACATTTCTCAGCCTTGTTAATTTGTTTTGAGGGGAAAAAAAAAAAAAAAACTCCGTTATGTTTTAGTTTCTCTAAAACATGCTTTTCTTTGTGTATTGATATGATGCTTTTGGTGCTGAACGCTATTTAATGCATTATTATACAAATTATTGATGCTTTCTGTTGTCATATTATCTTTCTATATATAGCGGCTGTTGCTGATGCAAACAAGGTGATCGAGTTGGAACCATCAAATGCAAAAGCCTATTTACAAAAAGGGTGGGTAGAAAAACATATTTACTCTTTTAAATGCTTGAATTAGTTATTTTAGTATTTTATATTTTCACTCTTTTTGATGGACTTTTAGCAACACTTGATGATTTGCTGGTTTTTGCTTGTTTCTTCTCAATTCTAGTAGTTATTCAACTTGTGTTTTTTCATAAAAGTATCCCATGCTGTCTTCAGGAAGAGGCTTGAGTTTTTGTTTACCACTTTATCTAGTAAGTTGTGTGGCTGACAGCCTTATTTCTAAACTAAGCTAAACTATCTCAGATTAGCCAAAGATGTTAGGATAAATAGTAATATTTCAAAAACTGAATTTCCATTTCTCCACACTTTATATGTTACTCTTGTCTGGGTCATTTCTGGTTACAGCACTGCCTGCATCCGTCTTAAAGAACTTGAGACTGCCAAGGAAGTCTTAGAAAAAGGTGCTTTTTTGGCAGCTGGAGAATATGCTAGCTTTACTGATTTGATAATAGGAATGTGATGATCAGCGTTTTGCATATTCATGAGGTTGCTGGTGGTGATCTACGAAGGCAGTCATTGGAGACGAACCAGTTGCGCAAACATGTCTGCAGAAGATGCTCAGCCTGTTGAGATTCTGAAATATCTTCTAAAACTTGATTATTGGGAAGGATTCTAGGATTCATTTCTGAACAGGCCGAAATTTCTCTTTTTGAGCTAGGGATTTTTTATTTACTTATTTATTTATTTATTTCTTTTTACAGAAATTATTGTTTCATCGGATCATGTTCTTACTTTCAAATTTGATCAAGTATCGACCGGGAAACCGAATAAATAGTTTTTTTTGCGCTTGGGGCGGTGACCCGTATTTGTTTATCAACCGGGAGACGATGAGCATTTATTCTTGGTTATGTTTGGTAGGAAGGAAAAGGGAGAGCAAGGAAAAGTTCGGAGGGAAATAAAAATTTGGGTGGTTTGGTAGAAGAGAAAAGGGAAAGGAAGTGAAAAAAAAAAAGAAAAAAAATGATGAGATTCACTCAAATATTTTTCTCCAAAAAATGGAGAGAAATAAAGAGAAAAAAGGAAGAAAAGTCTTTTATTAATATATTAAAATGAGTTTATTAAATTTATTTTGCATATTATTTTTAAAAATTTTAATAAAAAAACAAAATAATTATTTTGAAATATAATTTTTTTTTTTTCAGAAAAGATATATATGGATATATATATATATATATATATTTTTCATTTTACACCTTTTCTTTCCTTTTTAATTTTTTCTTACCTCTTATTTTTTTTTCCTCAGTACCAAACATAGCCTTAGAAAGATGATGATCTTGTATTACTGTAAAGGACGAATGATAGCCTTAGAAAGATGATGATCTTGTATTACTGTAAAGGACGAATGATTGAGTTACGATTCGAGCCTGTTTGGTATTTGGATCCAAATTCGATTCGATAAGCTAAGAAATGTTGAAAACGAAATGAGAATGCGTTTTGGCGGCTTGTTTTTCAAAATGTTATTGGGATTGGATCCAAAACCTTCAGTTATGCTAACGGGTGCAACTTTTTTGTGTTTTCCGTGTATTCACATATGGGTTGTATCGTGTATGTTCTAAAGGCAGCCCAACACCCAAAGACCAGTAAGAGGGAGGGAGTAAATAAGAGTATCAATTTTTTAAGTTGTTTGGTTAAGAGGGATAACGAGAAAAATAGATGGAGAGTATTTGTATAGAATTATCATATTATCTATTTTATGATTCTTTAAATAATTTTTTAAAATGGGTTTATTTGTTATTTTAACTTAAAAAATAAAGAAAATATGGTGGGCTGAGAGAAAGAGCTCATCCCTCCCCTTTTATTCTCTCTCACTCAAAGCCTCTTGCCAAACAAGGGATTTTACCATTCCTTCTACCTCTCTCCATCCTACCACAAACCTCTCCTACCAAACATAGCTTAAAGCTATAGTCTGTATGTGTTGTTCGTAAGGCTAGGTTTTTCTTGCGTTATGTTTTGTTTTTGTGACTGTTATATACTTTTTTTTCTTTATGACTATTACTATATCTATTAACATGATAGAAAGATGGATATCCTTAGTTAGCGAGCTTGTCCTCCAAGTGCTTGTTCTATTTATTTTTTATTATTTTTTTAAAGTTTTGATTTATAATTGATGTACCGTAAATATAAATAATGTAGGATAAGATCAGACAAGAAAGATAATAAGTAGAAAAGTAAAGTGTGAATAGAATTAATGCAGAAATAAATGAATTAGTACAAAATAAAGAGAATATATCAAGATTTTAAGAGAGAAAAAGAACCTTACAAGGAAAAAACTCAATATTTAATATTCAATATTCATTCATAACTTACATAGATGGCCTTGTAACTAGTGGCAGAGCGACGTTATGCCCCTCTAGTTTTTTGGAAAAAATCCTTACATTCTATATATGTATATATACTATTTATATATTAAATTAATTAATAGGTTTTTTCATTAAATTTAAACTTTCTAAATTTAACCCATTTAGATTAATTATTTCTCTAATTCTTAAATATCATCAATCTAATTTAATTTTAAATTTCTTATAATTTATATTCATCTCTTTTACCTTTATTTTTTTTTCTCCCCTACTTTTATCAACAACTTATATTTTCTTAAAATTACTTGGTTTAAACAACTAGCAATTGATATATTGTATTAGGCAACGTATAAAATTGGAAAAAATAATTTTATATTGGATACATTTGATATTTATGTATGTATTTATACACATATTTTTTTGGTAGATTGGTCTAAATTACTATTTTGTATTTTGTATTTTTTAAAAGTTTGTCAATTTACTCACATATTTTCATTTAAAAAAAATTCGTTCACATTTTTAGTTATGTCATTTTATTGGTAACACATATGTGTTATGTAAAAAGATACATGTTTGTAAATTTTATATAATTTTTGTTTCCTTCTCCTAGTTTGTAAATTTTGTAAAATAAGCGAGTTTTCTATATCTAATTTAGAAAGTATTTTAAATAAAAGTTGAACTCATTATTCTATACATGAAAAAACAATGATGTCAAATAGAGTACCAATTACTTTTATATATATATATATATATATATATATATATATATATCTTATAACAACTAAGAAGTTAGGAAAACTAATTTGAGATTATAATCTAGATATTTGAGAATAAACTTGAAAAATATGTAAGAAAATTGACCTTTATTAAATTTTTATTTAAGCTAACTTAAAATTTTGATCTGTATGTTGGCCCCCCGAAGTATATTTTTGGCTCCATCATTGCTTGTAACGCTCTCGTTTTTAACATATCACTTGTAGAAAGTAGCAAGGCGTTACTTTCTAAAATAGTTTCTGTAATTATTTTTCTAAAATAGTATCTATAATTATTTTTTTAAAATTGGGGTTAAATTTGAGCTCTTTTTACTTTTCTATATATATATATATATATAATCCAATAGGTATTTTTTCCTTTACCTATGGATATATACTTTTTTTTTAGCCGTTGGATCACCATTAGATAGTGATCTAATGGCTATAATGAAGTGCATGAAAAAACGTACATTATTAATGCTCTTTCTCTCTCTTACTTTTTACAATAAAAAAATGTGCATGCTAAATTTTCATTGGCCAAATTGATACCTATGCATAGGTAAAAAAAAAAAAATACCTACTGGATTGGTGCCATATATATATGTATATAAAACAGATGGTTGGTGTCAACTTATGAATGAATGTAGAGTAGAGCTGTATGTATATATATTATAAATGAAAGATCAAATAAGGATACCATGCAAATAGTAATTAAAAAAAACAAGTTTACTAAGAGTCTATAAAACACACTAAAATATGTAAATTGGCCCCCATATGTGGTCAAAATATCTATATATACTGTTGAAAAAAAAACTTGTTTAAACCCATAAGAAGTGTTTTAAGTCCATCAACATGAGGCCCAATAAGTTAGATTTAACCCAAGTGCAAAGCTCATAAAAGAAAAAGCCAAAGTCTAAATTAAAGAAGCCTTCCACCTAGAATCTTCTAGTGTTAGCTAGATATTAGCCTTTTACATGTGAATTATTTGATTACTTAGATTATTATTAGAAGTGTATAAAAGAAAATATGTGTGGCTTAAGGATTTTTGTAATTGTTTATTTGTGTAGTTCTCATTGTTTCTCATGTAGTATAAATACCCATTCTCATTTGAGTTCTAAGCATCAAGTAAGAAGCAAAACTTCTAAGAGTGAAGAGAAGAGAGAAAGAAGCATAGCTTCTAGTGAGTGAATGAGTGAGCTTGAAGAGTGAAGTTGAGAATTTTCTCTTGTAAAAGTATTTGAGTGAATAATAAACTTTGTTTTACTTTCCAACAAAGTGGTATCAGAGCGAGGTTGTGAGTTCTCATGAAATTCTAAATATGCTCTGTAGTTGCAGTTTTGACTGATCTTCTACATCAGAAAAGAATTCTTGAGATTGAGAGTATTATCTATTTGTTGCAAATATACTACTATTACATATCGAATTGAAGAGCTCAATGAGACGAAAACGCTGCCGCAAAAATCAGCCCAACCGGAATCCAAACGACTCTGAACAAGTTGTTGGAAGTTTACTATTATAACTGAGTCAACTCACCGAGTTCAGCCGACTCAGAGCCGTTTGACCAAGCCGTCATAGCCGTTGACCGAGCCATTAGAGCCGTTGACCAAGCCGTCAGAGCCATTGGATCGCGCCATTGACTACATCGTCAGAGCCGTTGACCGCGTCGTTGATCGACTGTTGACCATTGACCGAGCGTTGATTTTGACCGTTGACTTTGACCAGTTGAATTACAAGTCAATCTTAAGGTCTTTCGACGTTTCGGATCAATCTGTGTAGTCGAAATTTCCAAAAGTTTACTCTGTTAAGAGTTATGGCTACCGACAGTTTAGCATCTCTTCAAGTTCCACCACTTCAAGGTAATAACTTTGATAATTGGACTATCAAAATGAAAGTCCTCCTTGGAGCACATGATGTTTGGGAAGTAGTAGAGAAAGGCTACGAAGAGCCAAGAGATGAGGCAATACTATCTTCAATACAGAAGAATAGTTTAAAAGATTCAAGAAAGAGAGACAAAAAAGCTCTCTTTTACCAGGCCTTAGATGACGACGGGTTTGAGAAAATCTCAAGTGCAACCTGCGCTAAGGAAGCATAGGAGAAACTTCAAATTTCATACAAGGGAGAAGAAAAGGTCAAACAGGTCTGCCTTCAAACTCTAAGAGGAGAGTTTGATTTATTATACATGATAGAGACTGAGTTAGTTTCTGACTACTTTTCTAGAGTTTTAACCATTTTGAATCAAATGAAGCGTAATGGTGAGAAACTTGAAAATGTTATGATCATGAAAAAGATTATTCGATCGTTAGACCCAAAGTTCAAAAATATTGTTACTATCATCGAAGAAACTAAAGATTTGGGAGCCATGACGATAGAAAAACTCTTGGGTTCTTTATAAGCTCACGAGGAAAAGAAAAAGAAAAAGCCAAATTTTAAGGAGCAGTTTCTCAAGACACAACTTACAGAGAAAGAAGATATCCAATATAGCGAAAGAAATCAACATGGCTGTGATAGAGGATAAGCCCGAGGACAAGGACGTGGTACAAGTCGAGGTCGTGGACGAGGTTGGAATTCTAATAACCATAATTATCATATCAATAATTTCGAAAGAGGAGAAAGCCCTACAAGAGGTCGGAATAGAGGTCGAATGAACTCAAGGCCTGAGAAGTCTCAAGTTGAATGTTTCAATTATCACAAGTTTGGGTATTATGCTAGAGAGTGTAGAGCACCCAAGAGCAGAATTGAAGAGAAAGTCAATTACGTTGAAGAGAAAAGGGAAAAAAATGGCACCATGCTACTAGCATATAAAGACAACAACGGAGGACAAGACAACACATGGTATCTTGATACTGGTGCTAGCAATCATATGTGTGGGCGTCGATCAATGTTTATAGAGCTTGATGAATCAATCAGTGAGAGTGTTTCTTTCGGTGATGATTCAAAAGTAGCGGTAAAAAGAAAAGGTAAAATTCTTATCCGCTTAAAAAATGGGAGGCATCAATTTATTTCAAATGTTTATTTTGTACCCACAATGAAAACAAACATCTTGAGTTTGGGACAACTCTTAGAGAAATGCTATGATATTCACTTAAAAGATTATAGTCTTTCTATAAGAGATAACAACATGAACTTAATTGCCAAAGTGCCTATGTCAAGAAATAGAATGTTCTTATTGAACATTCAAAATGATATGGCAAAATATCTGAAAGCATGTTACAAGGATTTATCATGGCTATGGCATCTGAGATTCGGGCATCTCAACTTTGGAGGACTAGAACTACTATCCAAGAAAGAAATAGTGAGAGGCTTGCCATGCATCAATCATCCTGATCAACTTTGTGAAGGATGCTTACTCGGGAAGAAATTCAGGAAAAGCTTTCCAAAAGAATTGAATTCAAGAGCCCAGAAGCCATTAGAGCTCGTGCATACAGATGTGTGCGGTCCTATCAAACCAAGTTCTTTCGATAAGAGCAATTACTTCTTGCTCTTTATTGATGATTTCTCAAGAAAGACTTGGGTTTATTTCTTGAAGCAAAAATTAAAAGTCTTTGAAGCTTTCAAGAAGTTCAAGACTACTGTAGAGAAGGAAAGCGATCTTTAGATCAAAGCTATGAGATCTGATAGAGGAGAAGAATTCATTTCAAAAGAATTCCAAGAATTCTGCGAAGCAAATAGAATTCGACGACTTTTAACTATTCCAAGATCCCCTCAACAAAATGGCATAGCAGAAAAGAAGAACCAAACCATCCTCAACATAGCTCGAAGCATGCTGAAAAGTAAGAGATTACCCAAAGAGTTCTAGGCAGAAGCTGTTGCATGTGCAGTTTTCTTGTCCAATCGATCTCCAACAAGAAGTGTGGAGGAAAGACACCACAAGAAACATGAAGCGGAAGGAAGCCTGGGATCTCCCACTTGAGAGTCTTTGGAAGCATAGCCCATGTGCATATGCCAGACGAACAAAGAACTAAGCGTAATGATAAAAGTGAGAAGTTCATTTTCATCGGCTATGACACTACCTCTAAAGGATATAAGTTATACAATCCTAACAATGGAAAAGTAATCATCAGCCGAGATGTAATATTCGATGAAGAAGGTGAATGAGACTTTGGTTCTCAAACAAATAACTACAATTTCTTTCCACAATTTGAAGATATGGAAACACTAGTGAAGCAAGCAAGAAAAGTCCATTAGGAGGCTATTACTCCACCTTCCTCACCAACATCATCCACTCATGAAGATTCACCTCCATCTTTCTTAAATGAGAGGCATGAAGAACGTATCAGAAGTCTTAAAGATCTATATGAGGTGACTGATAGATTCGAAAACCTCACTCTATTTTGCCTATTTGCTGATTGTGAACCGGTGAACTTCCAAGAGGCTGTACAAGATGAAAAATAGAGGAATACGATGGATGAAAAAGTCAAAGCCATAGAGAAGAATGACACTTGGGAACTATCCACTATTCCTAAAGGTTATAAAGCTATCAGTGTAAAATGGGTGCACAAGGTGAAGAAGAATGCCAATAGAGAGGTAGAAAGATACAAAGCAAGGCTAGTTGCGAAAGGCTATAGTCAAAGAGCCGGCATTGACTATGACGAGGTATTCGCTCCTGTTGCATGATTGGAAACTATAAGACTAATTATTTCTCTTACTACTCAGAACAAATAGAAGATTCATCAGATGGATGTAAAGTCTGCATTTCTAAATGGAGTTCTTGATGAAGAGGTCTATATCGAACAACCATTGGGTTATGAGATAAAAGGGTATAAAGATAAGGTTTTGAAGCTGAAGAAGGCTCTTTACGGTCTAAAGCAAATACCAAGAGCATAGAACAACCGAATTAATAAATATTTCCAAGAGAATAGTTTTATTAAGTGCCATTATGAACATGCTCTCTATGTTAAAACTAAAGATGGAGATATTTTGGCCATATGCTTGTACATGGATGATCTCATATTCACTGAAAGTAATCCAAGGATGTTTGACGAATTTAAGAGAGTAATGATACATGAGTTTGAAATGACAAACATCGGACTTATGGCATACTACCTCAGCATAGAGGTCAAGCAAAAGGAAGAAGACATCTTTATCTCCCAAGAAAGCTATACAAAGGAGATCCTGAAGAAGTTCAATATAGATCATTGCAAGCCGATAAGTACATCAGTGGAGTACGGAATAAAATTATTCAAAGATGATGAAGCAGAAAAAGTGGATCCAATACTCTTTAAGAGCCTTGTTGGATGCCTTCGGTACTTGACATGTACAAGGCCCGATATTCTTTATGCAACTGAACTAGTGAGTCGTTACATGGAAACTCCAACAACTACTCACTTCAAAGTTGCAAAAAGAATTCTCGGTTACCTAAAAGGTACGATCAATCTTGGCTTGTTCTATTCAGTTTCTAATGATTACAAACTCTTTGGTTATAGTGATAGTGATTGGACCGGAGATATTGATGATTAAAAAAGCACAACTGGTTTTGTGTTTTTCATGGGAAAAACCGCCTTCACCTGGGTATCTAAGAAATAATCGATTGTCACCCTTTCAACATGCGAAACTGAGTACGTAGCTGCTACATCATGTGTTAATCATGCAATTTGGCTGAAGAGGTTATTGAAAGAGTTAAACATGCCCCAAAAGGAGCCAACGGAGATTTGTATCGATAATAAGTCCGCAATAGCTTTGGCTAAAAATCCAGTCTTTCATGACCGAAATAAACATATTGACACTCGCTATCATTATATAAGAGAATGTGTTACGAACAAAGAAGTACAATTAGAGTATTTGAGATCACATAATCAGATTGGTGATATTTTCACCAAGCCACTCAAGTCTGAAGACTTCGCAAGATTAAGAAACTTACTTGGTATTATAAAACAAGTTTAAGGGAGGGGTGTTGAAAAATAAACTTATTTAAGCCCATAAGAAGTGTTTTAAGCCCATCAACATGAGGCCCAATAAGTTGGATTTATTCCAAATGCAAAGCTCATAAAAGAAAAAGCCCAAGTCCAAATTAAAAAAGCTTTCCACCTAGAATCTTCTAGTGTTACCTAGATATTAGCTTTTTGCATGTGAATTATTTGATTACTTAGATTATTATTAGAAGTATTTAGAAGAAAATATGTGTGGCTTAAGGATTTTTGTAATTGTTTATTTGTGTAGTTCTCATTGTTTCTCACGTAGTATAAATACCCTTCTCCTTTGAGTTCTAAGCATCAAGTAAGAAACAAAGCTTCTAAGAGTGAAGAGAAGAGAGAAAGAAGCATAGCTTCTAGTGAGTGAATGAGTGAGCTTGAAGAGTGAAGTTGAGAATTTTCTCTTATAAAAGTATTTGAGTGAATAATAAACTTTGTTTTACTTTCCAACATATACAACACTAAGTTCAGGCTTCTGCTCATGCTCACCTTTTCATCTATATTGCTATCTACAACATAAGACTACTATGAGTTACAACTTAGTTAGTAATGCATGTGATGTTAATTAATGAAAATGTATTCATATGCATGATCAAATACTTTTAAAATATTTTATCATAAAAATACATCTTTGTGCCCCATATCATAGTGCATACTATTCGGTCTAGCCATTGCTTGCAAGGCTTCCTGAAAATAACATATTGTATCCCGTAGCTCTCCTTTTACTAGCCGTCAGTATAACAGAGCTCATTATTTGTACCTTACTCCCTCATTGCCCCATTGAGTTCAGGAATTAAAGTAGCCCTTCACTGCAATGTTATCATCATCTCATAAGTAGAGGAGGTTCAGTGTGGCTTCTTGTCTTACCTTACTTTATCATAGTCCCGTAGGTCGAGCTTAAGATGTAAGACGACCCTCATTGATATAACTTATAATAGATGTGGCAAAACCTCCTGTACACTTTAGGTCCAGTTACCACAACTAAACTCTAGGCTTCTGTCAGAACTTACTTTATCTTCTTTCCAATATTAGTCACAACTTTTAGACATTTATACTCTAAAACTTTCGTGTGGCTTATGATAGTATGCATAAAAACTTATTAAGATATTTCATATAAATATCTCACACCATGAAAATATCTAGAAAATATGTATAATCTCATAACTATAAAAATATGCCACAACATCTCAACATATGCCATGCATGCGAATAATGAAATACCAATATACACGTCCATATAGTCTATGCATAATTTGTTGGGAATATATGCTCTTCAAAGTATATTCCATCTTGAAATAAATATTTTAATAAAATTTGTTAAATATTTTCATTATATCTTTTGCATAAGTATTGAATAAAGTCCGTTTAATTGCATCATCTGTATCTTTGTGGCCATGAGGTGGATTTATAGAAAGTATCGATACAAGTTATTTTGTTATTAAATAACGTTAATGAAATAAAGTTAGACTCCTTATTTTAACTATAGTAAATTCATTGAATTATTTGTTTTAAATATATATGGATTCACGAGTGTAATTAAACTACATTGAACAGATTAATTATGAGATTTAATAAATAATTTCAAATATCGGTTAAACTTATTAAATCTTATTTGATATTGATAATATTTTATTCTCAATTCTTAGTTAGTTACAAGTTCGTATTTGTATATCCTGCAACATTTGTTATAAGTTCGTGTTCGTATATCCTGCAACATTTGACTTACTAAATTAAACAGCCATATTCTTTCCAACCAATTAACTTAAATGCTAAACACTCAATTTATAGAATTCTATATTCTAAAATAATTTATTTTTGTACTAAAACTCAACCCAAATTGGACACATGTTATCAAAGTGTCTTGCAGATCACCACAGCAGTAGATTCTTCTGTTCAAGACAGAGACAACAAAGGTAAACTATTTGCTGGAAATCTCTCCAATAAAAGATACTTGGCAAGTCGTGCTAGATGTTTCAAGAAAATCTTATATGACCTTCTATTTAAAATAATCAAACAGTTTTAACAAGTTTCTTTTTATTAAATCTTTAGGAAATATAATTAGAAACATGAGAAGGGTTGATTGCTTTGGTATAAGTTCATAAGATATTATTATTATTATATATAAAAAAAGTTCATAAGATATTGGCACCATTTAAAGTGTAAAGGAAAAGTATAACTCTCTAAGTCCAAAGCCTTTTCTTTTTTTCTTTTTTTAAATATCCGTAATGAGCAAGTTTAGTGGTAGGAATTAAGTAATTACATTAAAGTTTTGTAACTTTCACATGTTAATTACATAACAAATATATATATATATATATATATATATATATATATATATATATATATATATATATATATATATATATAAAGCCAAATAACTCAAATAAGTGAAAAGCATGATTAAAACTTGAAATAAGAATTATTGTTTTATAGAAAGGGGTTTGACCCAACATCTTCTGAAAAAAGGGAAAAAAAAATTAAAAGTATTCGAATACTGTCACTTATAAAGATTTAGCGATCAAGTCAATCTGGCCAGCTAGCTAATTGGATAAGTTTAGACGTTGAGGTGGATTGAAACACCTCCTTGTATCATAGGTTTATGATATCAAATCAAACTGTAATTAAACAATACGAAAATCTCATGGTATATAAGCATCCACTATGTGTTTAGTTTTGTATCAGAATTCCCCGCGCGTGAACTTTTTTCGAAGTATTATTTTCCCAAGAAGCTGTCTAAGCTTTTCAAGTTAAATCTATTCAGCTTTTGAAACCAAGCTTTGGTTGTGTCTCCACGATTTCAAGCCTAATTATAACATACATGCATAAGAGATCTCTCCTTTTTGGTGTTTTATGCCTATTGTAGTGGTACTTGTAAATAACCCCAAAGATTCCAGACAACCTAACAACTCTATCTTCCACTTCCAATGCTTGATGATGATGATGAATGATAAAGAGCCACTCCTTTACTAGAATCCTTGAACTTGCCCATATATAGTTAATCAGTTCCTCTCCCACAAAACACCACCTACTGTTGTAACCCCAACAATCCAATTTGGAAATATTTGAGACCTGGCCAATAATAAAACTTTATTAGTTTTGGACCCCATTTTGATGAGCTCTCTTTAATGCCCCGATCTCTTTGTTCATGCATGATTCAAAAGACAAGCATAGCAAAGTCCCGAAAAAAAAAATATATAAACCGGTCAAAAGGAGGTCAAAGAGGTCCAAGAAGAAAGATTTAGTGGGGAAGAAAGAAAATAAACTAAAAGTTTTAAGCGGAGAGAGAGAGAGAGAGAGGGTTTCCCTTCACTCACATGACCCCATCCCTTTTGGGGGCATTGGGTCGGTCCATTCAAAGCTGACCTCCTTTGCCTCCTCCCAGCTTCATGGATGCAATGCATCTACCCTCTTAGTTATTTTCACAAACAGATTGCGAACAAAATAAAATTTCATTGAAATTCAATCTAATAAAAAAAAACAGTACTTAAATTCTCTCCCTCCAATCATTCACTTCATGAATTGGCAACATCCATGAGATTTCCTGTATTTTATCTATATGTGGGGATCCTTAGTTTTTTTTATTTTTCCTTTTTTATTTAGGTCCAAGTGGATTTGAGTAGGGCTGGCAATTCGTGTTATCGTGTCGTGTTCGGGTCGACACGATTACGACACGACACGATAATACCCAACCCGAATACGACACGATTAATATACGTGTAACACGATACGACAAATGTAACCCGTTTAATAAACGTGTCATGTGTCATATTATGACCCGTTTGACACGATTATTCAAAATTGACACGATTATTCTAATTTAACACGATTATGCACTACTTAATTTAATTTTACTTTTATAAATATGCTTAGAATTAATCAAAATCACGTTTAATATATTAAAATATTAATAAATATGTCAGATTAGTGTCGTGTTGGCACGACACGAAAATGACACGTTTAATTAAATGGGTTACACGGGTTATTTTCGGGTTAAGCAGGTTGACCCGAAACCTACCCGTTTATTATACGTGTTACACGTGTCAACCCGAAATTGACACAAACATTAAATGGGTCACCTAAACCCGTTTATTTTGTATCATTTTCAAGTCGTATCGTCGTGTCGTATAGAAAATTGCCAGCCCTAGATTTGAGAAGTGACTTATACACAAAATGCCCTTTAGAGACTTATATATGATGCCTCTTATCTCTATTGCTAGATTTCGGTTCATGGGTCATAATCAAATTAAAAGAAAATTTTTTACACCAAAAAAAAAAACACATAATAATAAGAGAAATTTGATAATATTTGGTGCCCATATTCCAAATTTTACCGACATAGAGGATATTTTATACAAGTTGGTTTATGATATATTATTAGCAGTGTTATATTTGGCCCCAGGCAACATGGAAGTTACTAATCAATTTGGTTGATGACAAAAAATATTGAACCGGGATTCGAAGCTCACTACAAATCTGAGTGAGTAACGCGTCTTTGGAGATTGGTCACTTGTCAATATTCACATAATAATACAAAATACATGTTTTTTTATTTACTGAAAAAATAAGAAAGAAAGAATAAAATGTGTCATTATTGTTGATTACGTAATAACGGTGTGGAATACAGTTTTAGAGGTACAAATAATAGCATATATATATATTGTAGGAGAGGAATTGGTAATTGCTGGCGTACAGCTAGTTATATTGCAATTATTGTGCAGTAGATCATTAAAGCAAATAATGTTTGTCTCCACCCTTCATGCAATTGCGGTTTTCAATTCACAGTATGAGGATAAACGACTTTTATGTAAAGGCATTACTAATGCCTTTTGTACTTAGAAGAAGATAAAAACAAATACTTACCATGTTGTCTAAGATTTACATGTTATTTGATTTTGATGTGATTTTTATACATGATCATTATACGTTAAAATATTTTCTAGTCTTAATAGTTCTCTCTATTTTTATAAACACCTTCAAAATTTACTTATGAGATAAGTATAAATTTGATATTAGGTCCCCACAACAGCTTTATTAAATTGGATTAGCCCTTTGATTGGTTTCAAAACTATGGCAAAAATTTCGGTTTAGTCCCTCACTAAACTTTAATATCAAAAGCAAATAGTCCCTAAATTAAACGTGATAAAAGTTTTTGTTTAATTTATTTAACATTTTTCGTTGAATTTAGTGGCAGAATAGTCGACCTTCCGCACAATTAATAAACATTGACAAAAATTTTGTTTTAGATCCCAAGATTTATTCGGATAATATTTACCAAGTTTTAGAGATTATTGTTCTCAAGCAATGCTATGGAAAAAATGTAGTGTTTAACACTGCACAATAAACTAATTTTGTGATGACTCTTATACATTAATTACTGTATACTAAGCACCACATACAAGTTTTAATATATTTTTTTCATTGTTTCTACGACGCTTACTAAACTGGATACTTCTACAATAACATTCGAACAACCATAAAAGCAGTCCTACTGGATTTTATCAACTGAAATAACCGAACATCTTTAGCTACTTTTCAATCTTTCGAGCATGAGGTAAGCCAAGTTTTCAACAAGCATTTGTGGAACAGAAGATCTCACAGGATTTAGAGACTAGTCAATTTTCAATGTGTCCTTTAGTTGAAAATAATAAAAAAAAAAACGTATATATATACACATATATATAGATCTAGTGTGTTAATGTAATATTTATTTATTACTAGTTTAAATTAGAGTTTAATCAGGCTTAGACATATATACTGCCCTATTACAATGTAAAATTTTCATCTTGTATCAATTAATATGTCAAACGTCCAATTCATTGTTGGCTGCCTTGTATTGACTGCCTGGTTATTTACGAACATAAAAGCAACACATCAGATTCAAGTCCAATCTAAGTTTTCCATGTTTAATTGTGGTTCGGAGGATATAGCTTGATTAATTAATAAGACATTGTTTGGTGAGTTAACTAATAAACGAAGCATTTTAGGATGCTTATTATATTTTGTCCAAACGTAAGATTCTTCTTAATTAGAATTTGTATAATTAGAGTAGTTCAATCAGGCCTTAAAACATATGTTAAACAACGTTAATTTGAAGTAATATTTAATTTATATGAAGTTTTTCATTCTGAGTTTGTCAAAGTTTCATTACCCTATTGGCTGTCTCGTATTGGGCAAGTGTGATAATCAGTAGTCCAATCAAGATGTTTTATGTTTCATTGTGTTTTTGAAAGGAAATCTATGGCAGTATCACTAACACAAGAATCTTCACATTGTCAACCAATAATTTTGATACAACAAAAATCCCAAATTTTGAAAAGTAAAGTCTTAAAATTAAGGAGATCAATAATATGATTATATCCCTTCATCCCTTGTATTAATATTATCCATAAATTTCTCACATGTAAGAGTGTACAAGTATATGACATTCCACATGTGCTTAGACACATATATGGAAACTTTTGAGGAGTTTAGAACTAATTAGAAAAATATAGTCTCTGAATACTTTTGGGAAGTTTTTGAAAAATAATATTAGAGAGAAAAATGGAAGCATCTTCATGTGTTGTATGGCAATAAAGGGTAACATCCAAAAGTGAAGTCAAAGGGGCCAAGAAGCTGAATGGAGGCATGCCAATCCTCCATATCCTTCTCTTATCAATCTTTCCGTCTCTTTTGCCTCATTTGCTGCTTTTGCTCTCTGCTACATAGAAAACATTTAAAAACATCACTCATCAATTATATACATACACACCCACATGTAACCTATATAGGCTTCAGTTATCTTTTTCTTTGTAGACAAAATCCCTTTAGCTGCACTAGTAGTAATTTTACTACTGATAAATCTTTTAATGTGCAAAAACAAAAATAAAAGAACAAATGCTTTATATATATACAAGAAAACAAATTTATGCATGTGTGTTCAAAGAGTTTGATATGCATGTTCCAATAAAATATTGCCAGAATAATAATATTAGTTAGTTTATCAAATTTTATTTTACCAAAGAATGTGGCAACTTTTTGGCCATCTATTTATTTACTTTTATTTGAAAGTACTAATTATTTTATATCTTACCAC
Source organism: Parasponia andersonii (assembly GCA_002914805.1). NCBI lineage: Eukaryota > Viridiplantae > Streptophyta > Magnoliopsida > Rosales > Cannabaceae > Trema > Trema andersonii. Next base: position 62,964 of record JXTB01000497.1, read on the forward strand.
TTAAAAATTGTCATGTCAGTTAGTTTACAAAAGTGGTAATAACCATATAGCATATTACTTGTTCTGGTTGACCTTCCATTCTAATTAGTAGACTTACATTTCCAATTGAGTTAAAAGGACATTGTTAGTTGGTACAAGCCAAACCCAAGGTCTAATTTAATCCATAAATTAGTAGTGTGTTATAATAAAATTTTAAAAAGAATAATCACCTGCATTTTTTCCACTGCATCTGTCTCAGAGTTGAAGTCATAAAAAGTGCTTGCTGCAGTCAGCTTCATGGAAAGAAACTGAATCCAAAAATTAATAATAATATTCTTAACATTAGAGATATTCTAATTATTCTTAAAGAAGAAAATAAATAAAATAAGAGAGATATATAGATTGAAGAAGTAGAGTTACTAACCTCAACCTGATTCTGCAAGGACTGGACATAATTAATTATTTCATCCAACATTACTGCCATACCCATAGTCTGCAATTTCATACATGCAATTAAAATAAGTAAATACAACTCAAGAATTTTCTTCTATGCTAACCAAAAGAAGTATTTTTTAAAATTTGTTTTGTTGTATTATCAATTTAAAATAGCTTGAATATATACTATAGTTTTTACCTTGTAGCATCCTGGGACAATGTCTTGCAAACATCTGAGTCTCTCATTAATTTTTCCTCTTCTAACCTGATTGACGAATAATTAGTCCATTATTCATTAGGGAAATAAACTAAATTTTCTTAGGGATTCTTTTTTTCCCCCCCCTCTTTTGGATAATAATTTAATTATATATCCACACACAACATATATTTACCCTTTCTGCTAGACTGTGACTATCAGTGGCTTGCCCTCTTCTGGCTCTAACATGAACCACTTCCTTTGGTTTTTCTTCTTCTTTCTCATTGCTTTTCACTCTCTTTCCTTTTCCCGAGGCCTGCAATTATATATATCCAACCAAAAAAATTAAGACCTCAAAAAAAGAAAGAAGAATAAAGAACTTCTACATTAATAATAAGTATGTATATATATATATATATATATATATATATATAAATATGTATGATATGCATATATGAATACAAAGAATTACATTTTTCTTCTTAATCCCAGTAATTTCAGAAACCTGGGGAGAAGAGTTCCCTGAGCTGCTCTCTGACTGCACATCCAAATTCACTGCCTTTCTCTTTTTGCTTTCATAGGTTATCTCATCAACCCCAGTTGGATCAGTGGTACTAGTGGGCTGATGATGAGCATAAATTTGGTTGGTGTAACTGAAATTTCCAGGAAAATTTTCAGCAAAGTTTCTTGGAAACTCGGCTGCTGGATTGCCAAACAAGTTATTATTCTCACCAGAGAAAGGGATATTATTAAAGCTGTGGAAATTCATCAAGTTTGAATTCTCCAGGAGAGTATTAGTACTAATACTTGGATTGATGATCCCTCCAAAATGGGATATCTCCTCCATGTTTGGATCAACTTCTAAGAAGGAGAATGAAGGTTTAGAGCTTTGCAAATAAGCTGCAAATTCAGCCATTGTACAAGTACTTATGCTAGAATTGCTTTTGCTTAAGCTGGGATTTTTTTTTTTCTTTCTTTTAAGGATAATGTGATCATGAAACAGCTATATATATTGTGTGTGTTCTGGCCCTTTTGGCTTTTTATTTTTATTTTTTATTCAATTTTGTTTGTAATTAATGTTCAGTTTTTTTATTTATTTATTTTTACTTAGGGGGAAGGAAACAATAAAGAATGGAGAAGAGAGGCACAAGTTTGAGGTGGCCACGTGGCAAATCGAGTTTCTCTGGTTGTGTTCCGCATATGGGGCCCATCTCAGGATATATATCCAATAATAATATGGGCCCATCATTGGCTTTAGGCCGAGTTAAAATGCTTTGAAAGGCCATTGGTCTTTTGTTTTTTTTTTTTTGAGCTGACGATAAGTATGTGAACTGGGAGTAGAAAACGACATTACTTCGAAAGCAAGCCTCATCAGCTGGTACCCAATCCGTTTCTCAACATATGTGAATAAACATTATACATACAAGAAGACATGAATAAAGATATTCTAGGAAAAAAAAAGAAAAGAAAAAAGAGTCTCCTACTAAGGTATAGTATACATATAAATCACTCTTACTAAGCTGTAATAAAACTTTTACAATTACTTTTGCTAATAAAGTTTCTTAGCTTGGGAAAGAGGCTGTCGCAGACTCTGAATTGATAGTGTAATTCCATATCTATGGTCAACCTTATTTCTTACCTCCTTGGCAATTTTTGTCTATTTGTTGTGTGTGCGTCTATCGTTTATCTTCGATGGAAATAAATGTTTCTTGTATTTATTACAAGGATGCTAATCATATGGCGGATAAATAAGCTTGCTTCGTTTTGTGTTTATCCCGATTACTGGTGGCCGCCTTCTCCTAATTTCAGTTCCTCCTTTGTACCTTTTTTATTGCTTTGTTTTATTGTATCTTGTCCAAATAATTTGTACTCTTTTTCTGTCTAGACTTTTTCTAGTTGGTTTATTTCTTCAGATATATTTTAACGAGGCTCAACTCGTGCAAACGTTCCTTCCTGAAAACATTCTTTTTGTTTTTGCGTTCCTAGATTTTTTGGTAGTTGTTTCCACCTTGTTTGATCTTGAAATTTATTTTCCTTTAATCAAGAGATAATGGCACAAATGGTCCCTAAATTATTCTAATTTGTAGTAATTTGATTCTCAAAATTCCAATTGTGGTAATTAAATTCCTGAATTTTTTAATTTGAAACAATTTAATTCTTAGACAGTCTAAATTACAATCAGATGTTAAATTTTTGACTAAAAATGCACGTAAGAAGTACATAATAAAATCTAAAATCATATTTTTAAATATAATTTAAAAATTTTAAGCATAAAAATAAATATGCACAAAAAATATTCTCTAAATTTGCAGCTTCAAAAACTTAAAAATTACAAGTAATTTATCTCTCATTCTCTCTAAATTCTTTTATTCAATTTTAAAAAAATTGTGCTAGGAGATCAAATGGGAATCAACTTAATTCCATTTCTAATTTGCATGGAGGGATTTGCATACCTATTTACATAATAGTAAGTTTTGAATTCGAATTCAAACTAGTCAACTACAAAAAGGTCCATATGCGTGAATCATTTTAGTGAGGGATTGGTGTTGTAGTCAAAAGTTAAAAAAGGCATATAGGTAATTGGGATTTTAGAATTTATTCAATAACTTATAGGAATGTGTTTATCTTTCCCAGACCTGCTAATTATATAAGTGGGCTTGTAACAACCCAAATCCAATGCCGTAATTTTTTGATAATTTTGAGTGTAAATTAATATAAATAAAGAATTTTACAAAATTCAGAAAAAATCAAGTATTTGGATTTTCATTTTAGTCCTCGAATCCTTAGAAATTTTGTATGAAAGAGGTTCATATTTAGTTTAATTTATAAAAATAGATACACCGATTTAATATCAGGAAAATATAGTTAAGTTATACAAATCTTGATTTAAAAGAAATACAATGTTGACTAAATAGTATTTTCAAATCTTTAACCCGAATATCTAAAATTTAACTTACAAATCTTGTTAAAATTCCAAGTACTTAAAACTTTAAAATATATTCCTTAGGAACAATAATGTCCCATTTATACCCCAAATCCTCGAATAGTAGAAAATAAGTCCTCATACAATCACTTATTAGGAACAAGAAATTTGGCCACATAGATAGACTTGAGGAAGAAAGAATAAAACAAGGTAGAAGGACATCTGAAGAGGGATAGGACGGCAAGCGTAAGTCAAGCGACTTGCCTAGCCAACGAGACAACCGACTCGAACGAATAATCACCTGAAAGAGAGGAAGATAGGAGGGATGAGCTCGAGAGCTCAGTAGGAAAGCTATTACCTTATGTAAAAACTCTTTTAGTGATGGAAAACCCATGCATGGTCAGTTTAGTCCAAAAATGCATTTTTTCAAAACCATGTTTATGCATTTATACATATTCATTTCCAAAGCTGATAGTCTGTATATATATATATATATATAAATATATATATACATATATAAATATATATATATATATATAAATATATTATCCAAAATCAATAGTCCGTTCATATACATATAAATATATATATATAAAAATATGTTATCCAAAATCAATAGTCCGTCATCATATATATATATATATATATATATATAGAAAACATGATATCGAAAAATCAATCAGTGCACAAATACATGACACAAATCTACTCATACCCATAAGTTCACCACCTCTCATCAATGGAAACTAAAGTATTGGCACTACGTGTGCCATACAACCTGGCTGACACCTAACCCATAATCGGATGGGACATCCGTGTATTGCCTACCAAACCTGGAGGAGCAACCGCATTGCCTACACCTGCCAAATGGGGAGGTAATCAGAAAAAATACCCCATGCAGGTTCACGGACTCTGCACCGTCAGTGGGACCGCAATGCCACACTGTAAAAACCCCATGATGCTAACCTGCGACTCATGTGTGTTCCTATGATACACGTACTCTAAACTGATGTGTAATAGTAACCATGCAGTAATTTAAGTTCAAATGATGTTATGGTTTTTAATAAAATGGTTAATTATATTTTATAGAAAAATTGACAGCATAACGTCCTTATTTTAACATACCCAAAAATAACCTGCACTCAGAAAAGTCTCAGAGCAATCCAATATATAAATCATGTCATTCAATTGTATCACAGATATTTAAAAGTTATAAAATCACGTTTGTTCTCATATATTATAGAAAATAAGTTTTATTCACAAACGACGTAAAAGAGAGGTAACTGAATCCCTACCTACTCGGATAGTGATACCATGCTATTAGGTGCTCAAGGTACTGATTCGAAGATTGTTCCAAGGGTCGGGAACTAATTCTACGCCCTCGATCGCTCACTTGGGGAACATCAACTTCTCAAGGAAGCTTCGAATCAATGAACAGACCTCTTCATGGAATTCCTAATGTCCAAAATAGCTAAATTAGACATATAACTCGACCAATTCGAGTCTGAGCCGACACCGGACCGGTGACACACAAAACTAGACAAAATCTAAGCCGTTAGATATTGATTTTCGTGCCAGTCACCAAATATAGTCAATATATATATCAAACTTCTCCATTTTCCGAGTACATTCCAAAAATGACAACAAAAATGAAATCTAACGGTCGGATCAAAAACTAAAATTCGAAACTCAAAACACCTAAAAATGACAACTTTCAAACTAGGCAAAATGGGATCGTGAAATATATACCTTGAGGTTCCTTTCGACGAGACGAATCCAACGAGCCTAAGAACACGACCTTAGACGGCTGGAATCGTCGCCGGAAATCGAAACTCTCTCACGGCTATTAATGGCATTTTCCGGCAATACGGAGCACGACGTCCACCGAGAATGGGCAGAACAAGTTGTTAGCGGCACGGGAGGACTCCACCAGTAGTCCAGAAGATCGAACAATGGCTTTGGCATTTGTCCGCCTTCCTTCGGCTGAGAGCGACGGTGAGAGCGAGAGAAAGAATGAGTTGAGGAAAGGGGAGGGACGAGAGAGAGAGAGAGCATATGTATATATATATACATAATATTTTTTAAACCTGGTCAAATGAGCATTTTGTCCTTAAAAAAACTGGGTTATTACAAGGCTCACATAATCTATTTCCCAATTATATAAGTTAACACATTAAAAGATGGTAAAAATAAGTCCCGAGTAAATTGTAACTGTATACAATATAATTTTCATGAATACTATTCTTGAACGAGGAATGATGTAAAAAAAGTTGGTTTTTTTTCTAGATAGCGCTTAACAAATCATGTGTTTGTTTAACTGGACTTTTAACAAGCGACCTTTGAATTTCAAGTTCAGACATTGCTTTAAGAAGTGTTCAGACAATTTCTCTATGAGTTTTGACACTTTAAGTATTTTTCACCTATATACTATTCTTCGTTAAGCTCTTCAAGCAATAACGCACGCAAACATGTGCCAAGCCAACAAAACTTATAATTCCTCTTTTGGTCCTAAACTTTAATCTTTATCATCGACAAAATTACGTAAAAAAAAAATCGAATGGAACCATAAAAGTTGTAGAGTTTTTTTACTTTTTTTTTTCTTTCCTATTATAGAAAGCTAAAAGCAATAGTTATTATACTGAAAACTTAAAACTGCCATACTTACTAGGGGTACATACATGTGATCACCACAATATTTAAAAGAAATAAATAAACAGCACTAGTTGTCCCGGTGTAAATTCCAAACGTAAGAACGTGTTTCATTAACTCTCGGAATTTACCCTCTCCAAAAAAAGAAAAAAGAAAAAGAGAAAATTGATATGTTAATTACAATTAGTTAAAACCTAGTAGTGGCATTGATCTTAAAAGTATGTCTATATATCTATAGGTGCTTCTTCAAATGGGTATCGCAATATTTACTCGTCAATCGTTACTCAATTTTAGATCATTTAATTTTAATCCGAACTATAATGAATTGAGTAATTGTACCAAAAAAATCTATGATATTTAACGCTAATATAAATATAGAAGTCAATTTGGTGGGCTACCTTTCTGTTACGTGTTGAGTTGGATTTCTTTTCCCCAATCACATTCCATTATTAATTAATTCATATTTTCTCATTATGCTTTCATTTTTCAGTTTTCTTCCATTTTTCTCATTACAATTACACTTTAAAATTAAAATTAAAATTAAAATTAAAAATGACATTTATGTAATATTTTATATTAAAGGAAATTAGAAGAATAGAAACAATAAATTTGAAATTGACGTGATAATATATGATAGTTTCAAATTAAAGTTGCTAAAAAAATTTAACATTAAAATTAAAATTGACATGATAACACATAATACATAATAATTTCATAACAAAGGTAATTATAAATATTTAACTTAAAATTAAATTTAAATGGTAATACATATATATTTCTTGTAAAATGTACTAAAAATTGAACTTTAAAATCAAAATTTCATGGTAATACATAATTATGTTAGATTAAAGATAATTAAGAAAATAAAATTCAAAAGTAAAAATTAAAAAAGTGGTGGGAATAAATTGATCCCAAACTGATTAATATATTTTGTGATGTGAAGTACTGAGTCCATACACCACTCAACATTTGTACACTAATTATTTCTTACACATTCTTAAGTATGACTACTATTTTTAGAAGAATGAAAAAAAATAAAGATATTAATGATTACCAATGAAAAAAATAAAGATATTAATGATTACTTTTTCTCCATCTTCAATGCATGCTAAAAAAGGAAAGGAAGAAAAGTGACAACAGAAATTGAATCAAACAAAAAATTAAATATAAATTTTTATTCCATTACGACATTTTTTAAAAGAAAACTGAAAAAAAAAATATTAATTCCAAAATCTCTACATAAATTGGAATAATAATAGAAATACGTAGGTTTCCTTAAATAATTTGAAAATGTAACATAATTAGATAAAATGACTTGTTATAGCAAGTTATTTTCAATTGAGTCAAATATACTCATATAAAAAATAAAAACAAAAATACTTATTAAAAATATGGAAATATTTGAAGCCAAAAAGGTGAAATAAGTTGTAATAAAAATGTGAATATTTGAATGGACTCATTCGAAAATAAGGGGGAGCACTATTCTCATTCTAAACAGAAAAAACTAATTCCAATGATTGATGTGATTGATAAATTATTTGAATAAAAAAATTAAATTGTTGAAACAAATACTCATTCTAATAAATCATCTATTTCAATCCGTATATTATTTGAATGGCATAAAATTAGTGAATGAAATAGAGCATATTATACATTAATAAAAAAGCATTTTCCAGAGCCACACGGCTATAAACTAGATCACTAAAATGAAAATGGCATCCACACCCCGGTCTTGGCATGTCAAATTGTCAACAGGGTAAAAAGTTGTCTTGTACAAAAAAAAAAAAAAAAAAAAAAAAAAGAAAAAAGAAAAAAGTTGGGGATTTTGCAAATCAGTTTTTGGTCTCAACAATACGTGCGTTGCTAAATGTTTGGCACTTTGGCTAATCATATTCAATTTCTTTTCAAAATGCATGGTTTCAATTCCAAGGTTTGCAGAAATTAGGTATGGGCTTTGAGGCTTTTACAGCCTCTAGCTTCTCTACTTTCGACAAAGCCCTTTTCCAAACATGGTTGCCATAATCCCCATTGCACATTTGGGTACTCAAATTCACCATCATTTGTGTCGATGTTCTTACATAAAAGCCTCTATTTGTAGCATTGCATTGAATGTGACACCTAATTCGCACAAAAAGGTGATATTGAATATTTATTAATTGAGAACTATTATGGCGAAACCAAATTTGTATACTGAATATATTGTGCACCAACTTATATGACATATTCCTTGTTGCACTAATCAATTTAATTCACTCAAAAGAATGTGATGTCTGGTGTAATGGACGGTACTTGGTACAATAATTTGATATTTCTATAGCATCACTCTTGTTAATTTGAGTATATATAAAAGTATATATGTATATGTGTGTGATTTTGGCATACCTATTCCATTCCCTATTGAATCATATGTTGTTAATGAATTAATCTAGTCAGATGATACATGAGAATAGTTGAACTTCAGTTCCAAACTTTTCTGACTGCTTATTCAAGTTATGTAAGATAATGGCCTAGAAAATATGAAAAGCAAGCTACTTTAGATACATATAACGTATTATGTCTAGAAATAAAACAACCAAAAAGATCTTTCCTTTAATTTTTCAACCATGATTTTTGCCAAAGAATGCAATGGAACCGAATCCTTTACAGATCTCTTTTGACTTTAATGGTTCATTATTAATGTGCAATATGAAAATTGAGCCCACCTAACTTTAGGAGAGCATCACTTGTTCCTTATGCAGAAAAAGGTGTACCAATTGATTCAGAACAATGGTATTCGCCACAAAAAGTGATGCCCTATTGGCTATTGCCCTTAATTTCTTTTTCTCTGGTCTGTTCTTTTAGAGCTTAACTCACTTTATTTTCATTGTCGTATAAATAGAATATTCAAGCACCATTACTATATCCTTGCAGATGCATCGTACCTCAAAACCCAACTTTTTTCTCCTTGATCGTACTTATCTATTGTTCGTGAACATTAATCTTTAGCACCTTAATGCTAAATTCTTAATTTTGAATTCTCGATTTATAAGAACTTGTGACCTCTAGCTCTCTCAAACCATATTTCTTACTCTTCAATATTTTGTGATCACTTGTACTTATTCTAAGCGGTTTCTCAATTTTGACATTTTTCTGTTAAATTATTAAATTTTCAAAACTTTAAACTGTTCAGAATTGTGTCAACATTAAGGTGTTACATTCTAATAGACTAATCTATCAGGAACGAGATACTCTAAATTTAATAAATAGTTGGCCATGCACATTAACTAGGATTGCAACACAGTAAGTCTAGTTAGTGAAATGCGACGAAATAATCTAAAAATGTCTCAAGTGTAGTGTGATGCATTGAGAACTATTCGAAGTTTACAATAAAATGGAGGATAATGCTTTTTTTAGTTTCGGATGTTAATAATTTATTGTCTTTGTCAAATTGTGAGATCTGTTACCATGTTTCTAGATCAAGGAATATGGTAGCCCATAAGCTAGTCAGTCATATTTTTTCTTACCCAAAGAATACATTTTGGGTTGATTGCTATCCTATTTTCGTCTTTTCGTTTGTTCTTAATGATTTGAATCCATTAAGAGAAAACTAAGTGGATGTTCAATTTTTTAAATTTATTTAAATAAATATCCATATTTTAAAAATTATATATAAATATCTATTTCTTATAAAGTTTTAGTTGTCAAATATAATGTTATTTTTGTCATTAAGTGATTTGAACATTTAGAAATAAACTTTTGAGTTTGGTCGTATACTAAATTTTGGACCAAACCATTGATTTAATAAATTTATACTGCAGGCATTTTTACTTAAAAAAAAAAAAAGGTCTAGTTAGTGACATGCAACGAAATACCAACTTGAGGGAACCAAAATACAAATATAAAGGTATTAATGTGGCAAAGTGATAATTAGCCGTAAGCTGCAATATTTACAATATCGATGCTTAATAAAACTTGTTAATTAATCCCTATATTTGGTGCAAATTTTTATGTAGTGGAACTCTTTTAATTTAATGAAGAGATTAAAATTCTATTGAATCGTGTTAACCGAAAATACAATTTAGAACTTACAAAATAATTCATCATTGATCAAACTAAAATTTTGCAGGAATTGTCAAATAATTATAATATTTGACAATTAAGTAAATGACTAATTTCATATCAACTACTTTTTTAATTAAAAAGAGCGAACAGAAAGTTTGGCGCACAACCGCCCTTCATATCTAATATATTAACTGATTTAGAACTAAATCTTATGTTACCAAAATATGGCCACTTTTCCTGTAGATATAAAAATAATCAAATCCTATAAACATTGCAAGTTTTAAATAATTAATTCAGACCCTATTATGATGAATCCATCAATTAGTCCACAAAAATAACTTAGTGAAAATATATATACATTGAAAAAAATGTTTTAAAAGACTAATAATCAGTTAATTACATGAGATTGAGGAGCTAGCTAGCTATTATCATGAACCAAACGTTGGTGATAATTCACAATAAAATACCATTAATAGACATCACATGTTTGTAATTTTTGTTTTCTTCTGAAAAAGAATTAATGGAACTCGTGAGTCTTTTCCTAATTGTCACATATAAAGTAACTGTGCTAAATGCAGGAACCTCAAAAAGATGTTCAACGATTAACTTAAAATCCAATCAATTAGTGGCATATTTTGTCCCATAAATGGTTCTTTGCCTCCTCTCTAACTAAATCACTATGAAAGAAAATTGCCCTTACTTTTTGCTTATATTTATCAATAATCATTGCCGACCAAATGAATTAGTTTTGCCATACTTTAGATATATTTGCTTTTATTATAAGTGAATTATAAATGCTGGGCTCAAAAATTGAGTCTGGACAAATGAAATCAACCATTTGATTCGGATTTTCACTTACTATTTATCTGTAGTTTTTCAGGGTCGTAAGGTTTAAAAATGTTTTACCCAATATGAATATCGACTTGGGAATTCTTGGCAAATTATTATTATAATTTTGTTTAAGCCTTTTTGTTTTCTAAAAGTCAAATGAATGATGAAAATTTTCTCAACCAAGATCTGGAGAAGATTTTGAACTTTAATTTTATTTTTAAAAAGAAAAAATAAAATGTTGACAAGCCGTGGATAAGTTTTGTCAAGGAAAAAAAAAAGGAAACACGAAACATTTTTCGGTCACCTGAGTTATATAAAGGATGAATCATTTATTACTTATTTGTCTACTCTCTCCCCATATTATCTTCTAAAATCATACATTTAAATAAATTCAAAATTTAAATAACACTAATTATATCCCTAATTATTTGTAAACTATTCCTCAAATTATTTATTTTTCCACCCAATCTCCCTCCACCTCTTCTCTACCTTCATCTTTCGTTGTGTCTCTAAACCCAAAAAAAGAAGAAACTTAACTAAGGGTTATTATCATAATTAAAAAATTTAATAGACTGAGATATGCGAGGAGTAAACAGGGTTTGCAATAGATACAAATTTATTTAAATTATTATATTAAATAGAACTAATGAATTTCTCCACTAAGCTGTCCCTAATTAAGAGCGTTCCCGTTCCTTCAAAAAGAAAATAGGGGTCTCCATAATAATAAGATTGGTCGAATTTGTGACAAAAGTCATTATCCAACCCAGATAAGTGAAATCTTATCTCATTATCAGCAAAATGGACTGCCCAAGTCAAGTTTTGTTAAACTTTTAACTATCATTACAGTTCGGTGTTAATCGCCACTACTTTTTTAAAAAAAAAAAAAAAAAATTAGACCATGATTCTTTAAAAAGATTAATATATATTTTAGACATAAAATCCACCAACCAATAAAAGTATGTGGAATAAAAATATAAAAGAGTGGTTAGACACACCTAATGACCGGACGGTACGCACCAAGATGAAGGTAATATTTCAAGTGTTTTCCATAATACTTGATAAAAGTGGCCACCACCTGCTATGCACCACTCGTTAAATAACGACCATATATTTAAGAAGTGCTCCTCGTTTGAACGAGTTGTCCAAGAAGAGGCCAACTACCCACAATAAGTAGGGCTCTCCTTTAAAAGGGTCTAGAAGATTCAGTTCTCAACCCGGGTGAGGTTTCATGAATAAGTTCCTACCAATTACGAATCCCATCAACAGCCTCAATGTCAATAGCAATTATAGGCTGAGGTTTTATCTACAACGAATTTAGGAAATTACAAGATATGGTTTGTACGTGAAAAGAGTTGATAAATCAAAGCAAATAAGGAGACAAGAATTTTATAATAGTTCAATCCCAAAAAAGATGAGTCTACGTCCATTGTTCTTCACTATTTTCTAGAGAATTACAAGAATTTCTTTAAGTCTCAAGGTGAGAATAGAGAGAGAATTACAGAATATAGCCATGTGTTTTTTTATAATAATATTGAGCTCCCTTCATATAGGTGAGGGTGGCTCAATGTTTCCCAATTGTGAAAATGAGTAAGTGTGTAATCAGAAAATACAATTCGAGTAATAATATAATTGGGTAATAACTTAAATGGAATGATTGTTCGATCTCCATTCAGAAACTTGTTTCCCTTTCTTTGTAAATTATCCGTTTGATGAAGCTTGATCTAGTTTCTTTTTTATACTGGTTATACTTAACTCATTCGGAGGAGGTCGCACTTCGATCAGAAAAAATTCACATGCGACCTGACACGTTCAACTCGGTTGATAACTTTCTATTTTTAGTATTGACCAACATACAGATTTTAGACCGCATAATAATTGCTCCCCAGTTCTATTAGTTCTTTAGGACTAAATGGGGCTTTCTTCTCTAATAAGTGCGAGCTTAAGAATGCGATATTATGAGATCATCTTGAAACCCTTGAAAAGTCGCCAATTCTTAAATCTTATCTTTCTAGAACCACGCGTATTTTTTCTTGACAGACGCAACCATGTGTTACTTTTTCTCAGGAGATTAGCAAAGCTCAAGGAGACTTCTCTATTTTTTGAGCAGACGCAATGATAGCAATGACGCCAACTGTTATTTCAAATCGAGACGTTTCAAACCAAGACTCTTCATATTCGAAAAATACTCATTTAATTTCAAAAATTAACTCCCGCGTGAATTTCGGCCATTAGATCCGAAAATTAAATGCCTTGATTTATGGCTGTGATTTGATGATGCTTGAAATATATATCAAGAATCCATCTGTCCTCTTCTTCTTTCATTTCTTCTGAAATCCAAAATGTCCATAAGACAGAAATCCTCTCGGTGCCCCTATTCGCTCTTCAGCTCGCCTAAACTCACCATCTTCTTCGGCAAAGTCATCACTAAAATCTCTCAGACAACATCTCAATTTTTCAATCTCCGAAAAAAAGTTAGCATACATTCTCTTTCTCTTTTTTATTTAAGAATCATTGTTCTTTGATTTTTATAGGACCAGAGAACTCTTATCTTACTATGAATCACACAGAGCTTATTTTTAGAAATAGAAAGATGAACCGTAGAGCACGAATAATCTGAATATAAACCCATTCCCATATTCAGATAAATTGAAAATGGGCATATGTCAGAATTTCTCCATGAATTTAACGAATAAATTACTTTTATTGATAGACGAACACATAGGAGAAATCTAAGATCTGAAATCTTGACATTCAAAAATCAAAACCAGTCATAAAATTAATAAACCGAGTGACGAATTATTGAAGAGTTGCTCGAACAATTTTAGACGAATCCATAGATTAATTAGAAAAAATTCGATGAACAGCTTGTTGTCGATGCAATCCTAAGATTTGTGGCCCCAAATTGCTCACATATAGTGAGTATACCTGATGCTCGCATAGGACTAAATACATCCTATGTTTCTTCTTTCAGATATCTAGTAGCGAGAAACTTAGGGAAGGAAATGCGTTCTCAGGGGAATTGTCATTCTCCAATGCAAGCATTAGCTCTATAGATCTCGAAGGCTATCTTGAGCCATAACCTGAAGTAGAAATAATAAGGACCAGGCAAAGTAGTCCTCGCATAGGTGACCTCCCTCAAGACCAATGGCTTTAGCATATTAGGGACGCTCCTGCTTTTGCAAGAGGTTATAACTATGTAGAAGGAGACTGGTCATGTACCAATATAAAGACGAGCTGTACAACAAACAAGCATGAAAAGATCGTATGCGATTACAAAATCTATGTCCCCCTTCGCCTACTCATAGAGTTCAATCGACCACATACACCTCCTCGTAGAACCGCCTTATTCTCAGACGCAGTTCTTAGATGTGGTGTCCATCTCCCGCTTCATTCATATATCAAATCGATCGTCGATTATTATGGAGTTGTCCTCTTTCAACTAACCCCAAATACATATAGATACATGGTAGGTTTGTATATATTATACCATAAATTAGGTCTAGAATCCCCCACACTGAAGAGTTCGCTTGGTTCTACTAAGTGAAGTCGAACCTATCAGATTTCGGCTTTTTCTATGCGAGCAAGTGGTCGAATCAAGCAAGAAAAACCATCAATGGAGTCCGTAATAACATGGGAAAATAAAAAAATCCATTTTTTCACTTTGACTACACGGATAATGGCTTCTTTCAAAACCCTGGTATGTAACTTTTAGCTTATAGCTTACTCTATATAAATATATCAATCTGATCACATTCGTATGTCATCGCAGACAATAGGGAGCATCCAGGACTCTCCAAAGAGCAGCTCGCAAGAGTGTACAAAATAAACGACCTTCCAATCGAAGAATTTAATTGGAAGAAGCTTGGGAAAATAAAAAACCTAGTCGCTTGCAGACTGTTCCCAAAGGGAGCCGTTCTTCCATATTCTGCCAACCATCCAACTAAACCCTCAGCTTGAAGAAGAAGCAGAGGAAACAAAAAGAAGCGGGTGTCTCATCTTCTAAACCCAGGAAACGAAAAGCACCTGGCTCTCCTACTGTCCCAGAACCACCATCTCCAGAAGCTCCATCACCACCAATTTCTCAGCAGTAAGAAGGTAATTTTTCTATTGTTCCTTTTCTTTGTCGCATTACATATCTCACATGCTAACTAATTATATTTGTACAGAAAGCAGACAGCGAGCACCCCTTTCAACACTGTGGTCAATGGCAAAGTCCAAGACATCAGACAGCATACCTCCCCCCTCGGCGAAAGGGAAAGAGAAAGTTGACACCTCAAAGAAGTGAAAAGTCGCCTTCGAGGATATCCTTATAAGCTCGCCTCCTCTTTAGCCTACTAAAATTGCGAGCCAGCCCGAGCCATCCAAGGAAACAACCACTTCTTCTGGGGGACCGAGCCAGGCCAACAAAGATGAGGAGTTTTTCACACTCATTTGCCAACCGCCAGAAAAAGCTAGCTTGAGTGTGGCTTTTATCGACCATTTCACTTCTGAGGATGGTTGGGAGAGGATGAAGCAACGACCAGCCAAGGTCGCTTTCAGTGCTGCAATGAGGATGTTGGCAAACGTAAGCACTTTTCTTGTACTAATGTGTATTATATTTTTAGATTGTTGCAGCTGCTATTTTAATGTATGACCCGGTTCTTGAATGCATGGAGAAGGACAAAAGGTTAAAGAAATGGTCCAGGCATTTGAGGACTTGAAAAAGACTCGCAAGGAAGAGAAAAACTCCTTCGAGTTGGAGAAGCAGCAGCTGCGCGAGGATCTGGCCAAGGAAAAGCTCGAAAATGAGAAGCTCGAGGAAAAAATCAAGGAACTTGAGAAAAAAATCTCGAGCATCTGGATGCTCTGAAAGAGACGACAGAAGAGATGGCTCGCAAAGCTGTAGAAGAGTTCAGGGACACTGAAGGCAAGAAGCTCGAAGAAAAGGCTAGTGACATCACCTCGTCAACCATAATATACAACATTTTCTGTGAGTATCCGGATTTTGACTTTGCTATCCTCGATGAAGATGTGGTCGAGCTTGTCCAGAGCTGGAAGGAAACCGAAGCTGCAAAAAAAAGTTTGTGATATTTTTCTTGCATACGGGTGCGAGTTTTAATTATGAATTTTTTTTTGTCAAATGTTTATTCCTGCAAAACAATTAAAACACATTGCATTATAATATAAAGATGTATAATTTAACCAAGTAGTTAATCACTAGGTAATTGATCTATACGCTATTACGATTCGAATCCAACTAACTTAAAATGGGTTTTAAGTATTAGGATAGGTTAGCTCACTTAAAAAAACAACAAGTATGAGTATTGCAAACTCAATACTGTTATTTAGAAGTTCCACAGAAAAATAGAATATAGCAATATATCATATCGATCAATGAAGGTATTGCTTAGTTACTTTGTTGTTTGAGGAGGAAAATTGTGCAATACGATATGCTATGGCATGAAGCGAGGAGAAAATCCTAAGATTTTCCAACTCCTCTAAATAAACGTTTGCATAGTCCCTTAGGAAGCAAGTAGAAGATAACATTCTGATTCCACTGTCCCTCGAGTTTTATGGTGTTCGAAGACTGCCATAAAACTATAAAAGATGAACCAAATAAAATCAAAGTTCTTGATAATAAAATCAAAGTAATAATCGAAGAAATGACATCTTTATTGATGAATGATGACGAATGATAAGATGACCCCTAGGTCGTTGAAAATATATGAAGATATATATGAAGATTTACTGATAATAGCGACGAAGTTGTTCTGCATTCCAAGTATGCTCGATCTTTTGTCCACCAGTGCGAGCTAGTTTGCATGTCCCAGGTCAAATGACGGCGTTAATAATATATAGTCCTTCCCAAGAAGGTCTAAATACACCAGCACCGTGCTCTTTGTTATTAGCTAGAATTTGTCGAAGAACAAGATCACCAACTTCAAATTCCCTACTTTTGACTTTAGAATTATAATATTGAGCAGTGCGCTGTTAATATGATGCAATCCGTAGTTGAAACTGCTCGATCTTTTGGAGCTCGCACCTTTCTTCTAAAAGATCGAGCTCAATCCTCACTAGTACATTATTCTGATCTTGCTCATAAACAGATCGTCGTAGAGAGCTCGCACCAATTTCTACTGGCACCATTGCTTCATATCCATAAGTTAAAGAGAATGGACTCTCTCCAGGAAGCACTTCTGGCCAGGCTCCTTTGTGCTCTTCTAGCTTTGTCTTTAGGTTCTGTTTAAGTATCTTGTTTATAACTTCGACCTGTCCATGGGCTTGTGGATGAATAACAGTAGAGATGCTCTTCTAGATGCCTAAGTTGTCGTAGAAGTTACAGAATTTATCGCAGTCAAATTATTTCTCATTATCAGAAATTATAGTATGTGGTATACCATAACGACAGATTATAGATTTGTAAACAAAATCTATCATCTTCTTTGCGGAAATGGTACTCAAGGCTTCAGCTTCTGTCCACTTGGTGAAATAATCGACTGTGACCACTGCATACTTCAATCCTCCTCATGCCAATGGAAGCATTCTGATAATATCAATTCTCCATACTGCAAATGGCCATGGACTAGTCATTGGAGTTAAAGAAATATGTGACATTCTAGGAATATTTGCAAATCTTTAACATTTGTCACACCTCTTAGCAAATTCCATTGTATCCTTCTTCAGAATTGGCCTAAAATATCCTTGTCTGAGAACCTTGTTCATAAGTGCCTGCCCCCGTAAATGATTTCTGCATATTCCTTCATGAATTTCCCTCATAATGTAGTGTGCTTTTTCTTCATCAATACATAAAAACAACGGCGAGCTAAAACTTCTTCGATAAAGCTTCCTATCATAGATGATATAACGAGCTGCCTTTATTCGAAGTCGCTTTGCATCGTCTTTATTTTCGGGAAGATTGCCATTTTGTAGATACTTCATTATAGGATCCATCCACAATGGTTTTTTGTCAATAAGCATGGTCACTTGGGGCTTTACTTCGATACTTATTTTTACAAAAAATTTGATAGGAACCAATTTTAATAATTCTGCATCTTTCATTGAGGCGAGCTTAGCTAGAGCATCTGCCTGAGTATTCTTAATGCGAGGAAGAAGTTGAATACTATAAGCAGTAAATGTCGAGAACAGTCGTTGTACCTCCTGTAAGTAGGCCATCATTCTTCCTCCTCTTGCTTGATAATCGCCGATCACTTGACAAATGACCAATTGGGAATCGCTATATACCTCAATCCTCTCGACCTTCATTTCTTGTGCGAGCTTTAACCTAACTATCAATGCTTCATATTCTGCCTCATTATTCAATGCTGGAAATTCAAAGCGAAGTGCACAATGAATATTATGCCCTTCAAAACTAATTAGCACTAAGCCTGCACCGGCTCCATTCTTGTTTGACGATCCATCAACATAAAGTTTCCACAATCTTGATAAATCTATAACAGGTTTTTCGATCACTTCTGTGAGAAGATTGACTTCATACGTGAACTCTGCAATAAAATCTGCGAGAGCTTGACCTTTAATCGCAGTGCGAGGTCAAAAATTGATGTCAAATTGACTCAACTCAATGGCCCACTTAAGTAGTCGCCCTAAAGCCTCAGGTTTTTGCAGAACCTGTTTTAATAAAAAATTCGTAAAAACTTTGATGGAGTACACATAAAAATAAGGTCGAAATTTCCTAGATACGACAATGAGTGCTAATGCCAACTTCTCCATATCTGGATATCTTATTTCGGCATCAAGTAATCTTTTACTTACATAATATGCAGGTCACTATATATTTTCATCTTCTCGAATTAAGGTAGCACTTGTCGCATATTTGGAAACAGTGAGATACAAGTATAACTCTTCTCTCGGGTTTGGCTTCGACAAGAGTGGAGGAGAACCCAAGTTATTTTTTAATTCTTAGAATGCCTGCTCGCATTTTTCTATCCACTTGAACTTCTTCGAACCCTTCAATACTTC
Organism: Parasponia andersonii; assembly: GCA_002914805.1. Lineage (NCBI taxonomy): Eukaryota > Viridiplantae > Streptophyta > Magnoliopsida > Rosales > Cannabaceae > Trema > Trema andersonii. The sequence continues at coordinate 81,974 of JXTB01000497.1, forward strand.
AAGAATGGTTGGCATTTATTAGTTGACTTGGATACAAACCGACTCAGTGTAGCCACTCTTCCTGCCAGGCTTTGCACATCTTTGGGTTTACGAGGGGATTGCATGTCAATTAGTGCTTGTATCTTTTGAGGGTTAGCTTTGATGCCTCGCTGATTGACCATGAACCCTAGGAATTTTCCAGATCCTACTCCGAATGCGTACTTCTGGGGGTTCAGCTTTATCAGATATTTCTGAAGAATTTTGAACATCTCATCAAGGTGCTTGACATGATCTTCAGCTTTCTTCGACTTTACCAACATGTCATCAACATATATCTCTATTTTCTTGCCAATTTGTTTTGCAAATATCATATTGACAAGACACTGATAAGTCACTCTTACGTTGATGAGTCCAAAGGGAATCTTCTCGTAATAGTACAATCCTCAATCAGTGATGAACGAGGTATGCTCCTTATCTAGCTCGTACATAGGGATTTGATTATATCCAGAATACGTGTCCATAAAGCTTAAGAGTTCATGCCATGATGTTGCAACTATAAGCTGGTCGATTCTTGGAAAGGGAAAACTATCCTTCGGGCATACTTTGTTGAGGTCGGTGAAATCGATACAAGTTCTCCACTTCCCATTAGGTTTCTTTACCAAAACTGGGTTTGCAAGACAGTTCGGGTAAAAAGATTCCCTGATGAATCCAATTTCGAGCAACTTCTCTACCTCCTCTTTCAATGCGACGTAGCGTACTGGATTCATAGCTCTTATTTTCTGTCGTACAGGCTTCTTTGTTATATCTATGTTAAGGTGATGGTACATGATATTCGGATCAATCCCCACCATGTCTGAATGTCGCCATATGAAGATATCCAAGTTTGATTTCAGAAGAGTAACCAATGAAGCTCGCATGGGTTCTTGAAGCTTCGCTCCAATTTTTAGAACCTTCGAAGACCTGTCAATCGACAAATCTTCCAAGTCTTCAATAGGTCCACTCTTGACCTCTCCATCGATTTCTTGAGGGTCAAGGTCTTCGATTGACGCTTCACTTGATGTTTTGCCTTGTAGCTGGACCATCATTGTGCGAGGTGCCACATCATTTGCTGCAAGCTTTAAAGAATTATTATAACAAGTTCGCGCGTCATATTGGTTGTCTCGCACTTCGCCTACTCCATGTTGAGTCGGGAACTTTATAGCGAGGTGGTAGATTAAAGTGACTGCTTGAAGTTCCCTCAGTGTTGGTCTTCCTAGTATAACATTAAATACAGAGGGGTAATCTACAACCAAGAATTGAGTCATTACCATTGAAACCCTAGAAAAAGTTCCAACGTTGACCATTAACTCAATCATGCCCCTAGGCATTATGCTGTTACTAGTAAATTCGTAAAGTGGAGTGACAGTGGACTTTAGGTCGCTTTCACTCAACCTTATCTTTTTGAAGGCATCATAATACAGGATGTCGACAACACTTGAATTATCGACCAATACTCGCCATAATTGCATGCTTCCACACTTGATCTTTATGACTAATGCATCATTATGCGGGTAATGAACCTCCCTCACATCATACTCCGTGAAGGTAATATCCATATCCGGTACCTATTGAAGCTTTTATGGTCGCTACTCAAGGTGCATGACATTGATCAACGACTGCTGTCGAGCTTCTCGTGCATACCTATCTTGCACCCTCTTCGAATCTTCACCAACATACGGTCCTCCAAAAATAGTTCGCACTTCGCGCTGAATTTTTGGAGGTCGCTGTTAGTTTTCTTCTCGCCTTTCATTGTTCTGCCTAGTGTACTGCTGCAACCGCCCTTCTTTAATTAATCTTTCGATTTCATCCTTCAAGGTATAGCAGTTGTTGGTATCATGTCTAATGTCATTGTGATACCGGCAGAATTTGTTGGGATCATGCCTCACTCTATCCTGTTTTATCAATTCCGGTTGACAATATTGCTCCTGCTGATTTATGACCGCATAGATATGATCGATGGGTGTGTTCAGTTCAGTATAGTTGTTGAATTTCATGAGAGCTCTTAGAATCTCCTACTTTTTCTATCTGGGCTACTTCTCAGTTGATTGTTCATAATTCCTTTTGTTTGACTTCTTGTTATTATTATTGTTGGTCGTGGTCGCATCTTTTCCTCCTTCCTACTTCGTCTTATGAAGATTCTCGCGTGAGATTCTACCCTCGATAGAAGTCTTCAAGGGTTCTGCATTCTCGCTCAAGTAACTCTTCCCAGAGTTTAGTCTCTGGTCACACCCCGGCCATCATTAGAGTTAAAACTCGCTCTTCAAGTGTGCTGTTGACCTTTGTCAACTCTGAGGTAAAGTGGTTGAGGTAAGATCATAGAGTTTCCTCTGGACCTTGTTGAATAGCAAACAGAATGACAATGGAACAATAAAATTCTTCGTAGCCTGGAATTGCCTCAAGAACACAGTCTAAAGTTGTTGCCAGGACGAGATTTAATCAGACTTAAGTCCTCGAAACCACTTTTTCGCAGCTCTTGTGAGAGTTACAGCAAAATATCTGTAACGTGCAAGATCATCGACATGATGGAGTTCTATCAGGTCGCTAAAGTGATCCATATGATCCTGTGAATCAGTTTTCCGATCAAAAGTGTTTATGGTGGGAAGTTTGAATCCAGCAAGTAAGGCAGTAGAACAAACTTCCTCATTGAATGGCGATTGATGATACTCATCAGTGAGCTCATCATCCTAGCTAGCAAGTGCTTCTAATGCGATACTTATTATGAACATCAACATTCGGAGGAAGAGCATTATCTCCTATTGGTGGCAAGGGTGGCTTTTGGTCGTTATTACGATATAAGGCAGGTTGGTCAGGCAGAGTCTGCTGTGACCTTTGTGAAGATTCTAATGTAATAGTACGATGAGATCAACTTCGGTCATTATGATGCGATGTGGATCGCTCGACTACGTCGCTGTTCTAGGTGTTGTCTCAAGTTTGCAAGATTTTGTCTTGACTCCCTACTAATCCTTTCAAAGACGCTTCTCGATTGACGTTTTTGCTCGTTGCTTAGACAATCACGATTGACGGTTGCTCTTCTAGAAGGTTATCCACAATCACGATCAATGCTCAAACTCTCAGTATCAGATTCCTGAGGCAAGTCTGCGACCTTACTGTTGGTGTTTATTGGAATAAATTTCTGGAAAATATTTTTATGAATACCATAGTTTTGTAAAATCAAGAAACGCAACGGAATTGATCGTTTAAAATTTTTCGTTTTACAAAATATTTTGGATCGTGATCTAATATGAATTAACTCTTGATCTAGACAAGAATAATACCTGGATTCTTTCCACAACCTTCTCGTCTTCCCGTCTATTCTCGAAAGTCGTTTGATTGATCCGGTGGGTGCTCATTTTCTTGATTCCCAACAAAGAAATCCACAGATAAACAAGAAGACAATCTCCTCGAACCGATTTCTCCGGGATAGCCGAAATACCGAGGACAGTGAATCCTTAGTGGTGACCGATTTTCTCTACTCTCTCTCTCTCTATTTTTCTTGTGCCACTCTCTTCTCAAGGGGGTATTTCATGTGTAACACTTGTGTCTTATTATTAGAGAACTTTTTTCTTAACTATAGAGAGATTAGTAAACCCTAATAGGCTTATTGGGCTTGTTAGGCTCAAACTGATCATCAAATGACTATTGGCCTTTAATTTGAGCTAGATATTGGACCAGATAGATCCATAAAGGCTAAGCTCCAATGAACCATATACCCACTATCATAATTAACTCTTAATTATGATTGGGCTTTGTCCATTAATATTGGGGCACACCACTATAGGCCTAATATTGTACTCTTAGACTAAATGCCATTTATTTTTCTGTGAAGCTTATTAACAATTAATTAGCTTGATCCATTTAGCATATACTATACCTGTAGACATACCCCCAATGCAATGCCATACTAGTAGGATGAAATTACCGTATTATCCCTCTAGTACATATTTATCTTTGAGTTACCATTTTTCATCTAATGGATAATAGTTGACTATGGAGTTTGTATCTGCTTATATCAACATAGTTAAATTCACATAGTGAATACTGGGGCCATAGTTTATATTATCTAAGTACTTGAAAAAACTCAAAGTGACATCATATATATGGTGTCCATCATGAAAAATGTCCTACACATTTCATATACCTTATCTTCCAAGATATTAGAGTTCGAATCATAAATCGGAACTAGTACTTTAGTAACTCAAAAAGACAAAACACATGAAAGTACGTTCGTTAATCACTAGGATTAAGGTCTTTTATAATAGTGCTAGATTAGTAAAATTAGAAATTTGAGTTACGACACTTAACCTCAAATTCTAATTCACTAGGTCCTGTTCGATGCTGTTATAACTTTTTTATGACACACTAGTATTTCTATCCGAAGACTCACTTCGATAATTAGAGACTTCATTAATTAAATAGACAACACTACATTTTATGGCATACTAAAGTATTCCATCTTCAATATGTAGAATGCGAGCAATTTAAATAATGTCTCCCACATATGATCTCATCATACGAATAATTCCTTATTACTCATTTCATATCTTAGAATTTTTTAGATATTTGCATAAGATAAACATACACATCACAAGTATATTTTAATGGGTATTCTACTAGGTTACCTAAAGTATCTATAGAAACCATAAAAAAAAAAAAAAAAAATAGAGACTACCGTGGGTATCCTCCCAATTTACTTATAATATCTCGCGAAATTCAAAAAAGGTTGGGTATTTCTTGAAAAAAGAAAAATTAAGTTACTATACAAGTATCTTGCTAGTTTATCTATTTTATCTAAGACATTAAAATAGAGTTATTATTGCTTAAAAAATATTCGAAATTGATTTTATTTCACTTAAAAAAATATTCAAATAATCATAGGAGTGCAATTAAAATTTATATTATTAAAATATAATCACACTAAAAAAATGAAAAATAAAATTAGGAGCAAGGAAAATTTAATTTAGAGAAAAAAAAAACTGAAAAGAAGTGAATCAGGTTCAGGCAAATTTAATTTAACGATTATACAGACTATAAAACCTTTAGCCATCAGGTTCAGGCTTTAAAACCTTTTTTTCGGACTATAAGGCCCATACGTGAATCAGTTCATATAATTGTTAACTTTACAGTTGGAGTCGTGTTTTTGTGTTTTTGTGTTTTTTTTTTTTTTTCCTGTATTGTCGTATTTTTTAAAAGATATGTAGAGGAAACTATATTTCCCTAAAAACCCCTTCTAAATTTGGTTTTGAATATGCTGAAGTTATTTTTTCTAGTTTAATTTTTCAGCTGCTCAGAAAAGAGAAGGGTTTCTAATAGTTTTATCTATAAAAACAAAATAAGAATTACAAAAATAGGGAGATTAGTTTTTTTTTTCTTTCTAATTCCCATGGAGTTTATATTAGAAAAATATCATTTTTAATTTTTTTTTTTGAAATATACCATTTTAAAAATAATTAGTAGTTATAATTTCTAAAAATTGATTACAAATTATAAATATTTTTTGTTATTACTTACCAGTACTCGAAAACTGATAACTCTTATTTACAGTGTAAAAAGTACTTATATACCAAAATTACAATATCAGGATAAGTTTAATTGTCTAAACGAAAAGTTTTTATGTACATTTAGGACTTTTCGCATACTCATCCTTTGAACTTCTTATGGATGACATGTGAGTTTTTTTTTTTTTTGAACGTCACGTCCTTAAATTTACGAAATGGTAACATTTAACCTAGATCGTTAATGACCATAAAATTTGTATCAATTTATTGACATGTGTGCCCTTAGACTTGTTTAAGGATGAGGAATATATAGTCCCTATTTCAAACGTGAATTGGCTCTCAAAATGCGTTACATATGTCAAATTTTGTTACAAATTTATCTCTCACAAACAACTTGGGGATACTTTGTCATTTTTTTTCTTTTTATAAATTTATAATCGTGATTGTTAATTCATATACATTGATATATATATATATATGTATATATTCAAAAACCACATTGTCTCTCTTTTCTTAGTAAACATCGTCCCAAATGAAATTAATTAATAATTAACTAATCCAAACACTGATAATCCAAAAAAAGTTCCTCCTGAGTGCGTATCTCTGTGAGCAATTGTCACCTAGGGTTTCTACATCTGGGGTTTTTCGATCTCTTTTCTTTTCCATCTCTTTGTTTTGTCTTTGGCTTCTCTTTTACTATATTGTCCATTTGATGTTTGGCTTGGTGTGTGTTTTCTTTAGTTTCTTGATTTTTGTTGTTTTTTTATTACTTCTTTTGGAGTTTGGATATGGGTTGGGTTTGTCTATTAC
>JXTB01000497.1:88853-121392 GCA_002914805.1 Parasponia andersonii
ACCCATGTGTCGCCTACCAAACCTGGAGGGGTAACCGAATTGCCTACACCTGCCAAATGGGGAGGTAATCGGAAGTAACAAGACCTTGCGCAAGTTTACGGACTTTCACCGACGGTGGAGCACGCAGCGCCACACTGTAAAACCCACGATGCTAACACGGTGCTCATGTATGATTCTATGACACGTGCAATACAGAACTGAAGTGTAAAAACTACTGTACTCTGGTTTTTCAACAAAGCATGCATAATAGGGTTTTATAGAAAAAACGGGCAGCATAACGGCCCTATTTTTGATATACCCAAAATAACCTGCATACAGCAAATTCCCAGAGCAGTACAGTATATATCGTATAACCAGATTCCATTACATATAATTCAAATCATTAAAAACACACTTGTTCTTATATGTTGCAGAAAATAAGTTTTAACTCAAAAACGGTATAAAACGAAGGTAACTAAACCCCTACCTCAACAGAATAGCGACACCACGCTATTAGGTCCTTAAAGTGTCGTTGACGATTGCCCGGAGGGTCGGGAACCAATTCCAAGCCCTCGATCGTCCTCGTTCGAAAAATCAACTTTCTCACTGGAGTTTCAATTCCACAAACGGACCTCTTCACTGAATTCCTAGCACCCAAAATAGCTAGGTTAGACATATAACTTGTCCAATTCGGGTCCGGGTCCATACCGGACCGGTGGCACGCAAAATGAGACAAAATCTTGACCGTCCGATCTCGATTTTTGTGCCGATCATCAAACTACACAATATATATATCAAACTTCTCTATTTTCCGAGTACATTCCAAAAATGAAGTTAAAATTACAATCCAACGGTCGGATCGAGAACAACACCCAAAAACTCAAAATAGCCAAAAATGGCAACTTTCAATCCGGGCAAAATGGAGTTGAGATATATATACCTTGATGATCCTTGCAACGAGACGAATCCAACGAGACCGGTTTGAGGCCGAAACGTGGCCCGAATCGTCGCCGGTGGCCGGATTTCCGAAAGAGCTCCAACCGGCTTCGATGTCGATTCCCGGCGAACCAGGCGGCGGCGAGCGGCGAGAATGGGCGGCGGAGCTTCGTGGTGGCGAGGCGAAGCGACGCCGGTCGTCAGGCGGCCCGGACGGCGGCTGGCGGCGGCTCTGGGGGAGATCGGCCGAGAGGGAGAAGAGAGGAGAGAGAAAGAGAGGTTTCGGGGGAGGGAGGAGAGAGAAGAGAGAGAGAGAGGGGGAGGAAGATGTGCACGTGGCCCCTCTTTATTGGGCTGTATAATTTTTCAAAAATTACACATAAATCCCCAAAATTCAAATCTCTATCAATCTAGTCCCCCAAAATTTGTAATTTAATCCATCTGAACAAAACTTTTGCAAATTAGTCCCCACAATATTTTATCCGGAAAATTGATAAAATGTCCAAATTACCCTCGAAAATTCCGGGTTTTTACACTTTCTCCTTTGGTTCAATTCGTTATAAAGAATTTGTCTTGTTATGAGAGACTTATATTTTTTATAAATCTCTTATGGCCTTGATTAACATGGTGAACTATGTACCAGACAATGATGGCTGCTTTCAATGCCTCTTTTTGGGTTCAGATTCGTAATATAAATTTCTATAGCATGATTAAAAGTATTGTCACTAAAGGGTTGATTCTGTGATTAAAGTTTAAGCTGATAAAGATGGTCGTTGTTGGGGTCGATTCGCTTGGTTACGTGTTTGCTTTGATATTACTTGTCCTCTAAAAAGAATGGTGAAGATTATGCTGGGATCATCATTGTCTTTTTATATGGCTGATTTAAAATATGAGAGGCTTCCCGATTTTTGTTTCATTTGTAGCGTTATTGGACATTCGGATAAGAAAGGAATGGAGAACAACTATTATTGAAGAGGATTAGAAAAATCCGGAAAACTATCGGTTTGATTTTTAGTCGAGACCTAGGCTCTATTTGGAATTTGAATTTTTGGAGAGAAAGCAAAAAAAAAAAGTCTAAGAAATTTCATTTTTTTTTTTGTTTGAATTAAAACAAAAAATGATAGAATTTTTTTTTTCAAAAAAAAAATTAATTTAATATTAATTTTTAATATATAAAATATTGACACATTGATTAGTTAAAAAATATATGAAAATAAAGTTCTTTAAACGTTTAAAAACTTTTTTCTCGTTCTTTTTTCATGATTTTTTTCTTGTAATTTTTTTCCCTTCAAAAATCCGGTTCGAAGCGGAGCCTTAACTATTGGACTGGACGTGAAAAAGGAAGTTTTAAACCTATTTTTACTCAACAGGCTGTGTCAGAAGGAACACCAACTGTTAATGGACCATTTGAGGAGAGCCATCCAGAAAATATTTCGCAGGATGAACCTTCTAATGTTGCCAAGCATGCTAAGGCTTTTCAGTTACAAAGCAATCAACTCAGGAAGGAGCTTTGTTAGGTAACCATGACGCTTGTGGGTCGGTGATTGCTGCCACTGATATGCAACTTGTTCGGAATGATGAGTTGATTAAAACTGTTAGTAATTGTACTGATGGCTGTTATGACAAGGTTATTGTTTTGGAACAACCAGTCGCAAATAAAGTGGTGACTAATCATGCAGTCTGGTGTTCCAAGAGGGCCTATTAATTTTTTCTGCTGGAGTGTCGGATTCAACCAGTTCTCCCTCTTCCACGGGTCCACTTCATTGGAAGAAAAAAGCAAGGAAACTGGTTATATATTCTAATTCTTCTGTACTGTCTTCGTCTCGAGTTACTACAAAGAGAAAGGACTTGAAGATTTTGGGTAGTGATAAGAAGCAACGTAAAGTCTTGGGAGATTTATCAAACTCATTTGGATCGGCGCGTGTCTCCTCGACACCTGACCGAATACAATGAGTTGTTTGCTGTAGAATGTTTGAGGGTCGGGGAGCCCTCGGGCTCTCGATAATCTACGGGATCTCTTACATAGTACTTCCCCTGATATAGTTTTCCTTGTTGGGATACAATTACAAGGTACCAAAGCTCGTTTAGTTACTTCTAATGTGGGTTATAATAATCATACGGTTGTTAATAGTATTGGAAAGAGTGATAGTCTGATTTTACTATGGACCGATGACTGGGATATACAGCTCCTAGTTTTTCAAAATGGTATATTGATGTTTTGATAAATTGCAATTCAGCTCATGAATGGAGATTTATTGGATTTTATTTGGACCCAACCCGTTCTTCGTGATGCTATTCCTGGAAATTGTTGAGGCGACTCAAGGATATTTCTTTGCTTCTTTGGTGTGTAGTAGGGACTTTTAACTCTGCTTTTTGTATTCATGAGAAATTGGGTGGTCGTTATTTCGATGTTGATGGCATGAGGGATTTTCGAAATGCAGCAACTGATTGTTTACTTGCAGATCTTGGTTATGTTGGGGAGATGACTTGGTATAATGTCCAAGATGCAAATATAATTTTGGAAAGGCTTGACAAAGTTTTGTATATTGCGGAATGGCTTGAGCTATTCCCGTTTGCCCAAGTTTTCCATAATGGCTTTTGGGGTTCCGGCCATCATACTCTTCACCTGATACAAGATACTACAATTTCTTTTTTGAAGCTTGGTGGTTGAAGGTTATCAAAATGGTTTGGTAGAGAGAGCCTGTTAGTGATGATGATAATCTCTTTTTGAAAAAGGTAGAAAGGATGGCAAGGTCTTTGGTTAAATGGAGTTCAGAGATATATGGAAAGATCTCAAAGAAAATCAGGGCTGTTAACAGAAAAATTGAATCACTAAATAAGAATATCAGCATTCCTTCTGTCAGAGATTATGCTCAGAGGTTAGAGAGGAAATGAAACTACTTTAATGCTCTTGAAGAGTATTATCGGAAACAAAGAGCTGGCGTGGATTGGCTATGGGAAGGTGATAGGAAACAAAAAAATTTCACGCTAAAGCATCACATAAGTGGAGGAAAACTTTTTTTATTGGGTTGGAGGATGCTATGGGCATTTAGAGGACTAATGATGAGCAGATTTTGGATATTGTTTCTGACTACTTATCTCGGATCTTTACTTCTTCGAATCCGAATGGTGAGGTGGTGGCTGAGCCTGAGTTGGTTAAAAAAATCTCTTAATATTTTCATAATGATATCCAAGGTGATCTTGATCAACCTTTTTACCGAGATGACATTCTTGACGATTTGTTTTATATGAGCCCGAATAAATTTCTAGGTTCTGATAGCTTCCATCCAATGTTTTTTCAGAAGGGCTAGGATATTATTGGCAAGGATTAGTGGTTATTTGCCTCTGAGTTTCATTTTGTTTTTCCTCGATTGGTCCCTTCAATAAAACTCATACTGTGTTAATCCTGAAGATGAAAAAATCCTCTTAAAGTAGCGTACTTCCGTCCTATAAGTTTGTGCAGTGTGATTTATAAAGTTGCTACTAAGACTCTTGCTAAACGTTTGAAGAACGCCTTGTGTTTCATCATTTTTAATAAGCATAGTGATTTTATTCCAGGCGGGTTAATCTCTGACAATGTTATAGTAACCCATGAAGCAATGCACTCCTTTTGCAAGAAAACAAGATGAAACTGGTTTTGTTGAAATAAAACTGGATATGAGCAAGGCATGCGATAGGATGGAATAGAGTTTTCTTAGTGAGTCATGAATAACGGTTGTCAGGGATTTTATGGAGTCTTTCAGTTTTTCTTTTTTTTTTTTAATATTATTATTATTATCAATAGAGTTCTGAGAAGTTTGGTGAGGCTTAGCCGAGACATTTGTCAAGGTTGTTCACTATCCCATTACCTCTTCTTACTGTGTGCTGAAGGTTTTTCTACTCTTCTCTAGAATATTGTTTCCTCTCAGGCTTTACATTGTTTTACTTGTTCCAGGCTTGACCCCCATTATTAGTCACTTGTTATTTGTTGATGATAGCCTTGTTTTTTATAAGGCTAATTTACACGAGTGTACTATGATGAGACGACTTTTACAGATTTATAAGGATGCCTCAGGCCAGATGGTGAATATAGGCAAATCTGCTATAAATTTTACCAAATGGTCACGACGATATCAGAACACTCATTACGCAAAATTTGGGTCTAGATGTAAGTCGTTCTGATGATAAATATCTTGGGCTTCCCACTTTAGTTGGTCGGAATAAATGTAGTACGTTTAGTGGGATTAAACAAAGGGTCTGGAAGAAGCTCTAATATTAGCAAGGTCGTTTGTTTTCTATTGGTGGTAAAGAGGTGTTAATAAAAGCAGTTATATAAACTACCCCCACTTATACCATGAGCATCTTTAGGCTTCCAACAACTCTTTATAATGAGTTAGAAACTACGATTGCTATGTTTTGGTAGAGAGTGGTTCAAAAGATGGCGCATATGTGCAAGCCGAAGAGTGTTGGAAGTATGCGTTTTCGCTCTTTCTGCCTTTTCAACCAAGCCATTATAGCGAAGCAAGCTTGAAGCCGGTTCCAAAATCCTAACTCTTTCATGGCTAGAGTCCTTAAAGCCAAATACTATCGCAATTTTTTTTTTTTTTTTGAAGCTACTGCAGGTAATTCTGTTTCTTATGTATGGCAGAGCATTTTTTTTTTTTTTTTTTTTTTTGAAGCTACTGCAGGTAATTCTGTTTCTTATGTATGGCAGAGCATTTTTTGGGGGCTCTCTCTGATTAAGTCAGACTCTCGATACAGGGCGGGTTGTGGTTTTTGTATTCGTATCTTTCAAGATCCTTGGCACACTCGACCGAGTTCCTTTAAGCATATAACTCCAGATTTCACTGATATTATTATTTTGTCTATTTCCGATTTTTATTATGGATGGAAAGTGGAATATTTATTTTTTGAATCCTACTAATTGATGTGGAGTTAATGAAAAGTATTCCTTTTAAGTTTGAGTCATCATGAAGATGCTTTCATTTGGCATTATGATTCCTTAGGAAAATATACTGTCAAGTCAGGCTACCATCTGGTTATTTCTTCTTCTATTAACTGCAGCCAATCTGGTGTTGGGGCTGATTATCTTTGGTGGTGTCATCTTTGGAAGGTGAAAGTACCAAGCAAAGTTCAGATTTGTCTTTCGTTGGCCTTTTTGGATGTTTTGCCCACCTGTTCTAATCTTTCTAAACGTCAGGTTCGTTGCTCTTTGTTTTACTCATTGTAGAGTCAAATTTTCCTGCTCTTTGGCTCTATTCAATGGTTGAGGATGCATGGCATCAGGGATACTTTGCCAAAGCTCAAGGTTTTTCCTGGTTTCTTTGTGGGCGATCTTTGTTTATTTGCAGCTGAGAAGTTGAATAAAGAGGAGCTGGAGATTTTTGTTGCATTGTTTAGTGTCTTTGGGGTGCTTTTAATAAGTTTATTTTTGAGAATATACCGCCATTCTCATAGAAGTGTTAGACTCTGCAAGCCATACACTGTTTAGCTTGTCGAATGCATCTTCCCAGTTGAAGATCTTTTGGCCTGTTGCTGGAGATAAACATTGGGTACCACTTAGTTATGGTTGTCTAAACTTGAATATTATAGCTATCTTGCATGGTGTTAACTGGTGGGTTTCAATGTGGAGATTTGTGACCACTCGGGTGTGGTGGTTCTGTTTGCAGCACAGCACTTCCCCGATGGTCTCCTCCATTAAGCAAGCTGAGTTTTTATCAATGAGAGAGGTTTGATTCTAGCTTGAATGAGAGGTTTGTTGATCTCGTTTGTTGAGTGCACCGCATCAATGTTGTCTTCTTGGTGGAATCTCATTCTTTTGATTCTATTAATGGTGTGTTAGTTATAGATATTGTTGAATTGTCTAGTCTTGTGGGAGGTGATAACTGTTATCATATTTCGTCTGCACAAAATATATATAGTAGCCCACATTATTGCTGGTTTGGGTTTGAATTTGGATTCTATTTTGTTGGGTGATGGGAATAATGTACCGGTGTTTATTTGTAATGCTATTGATTTAGCTTCTATATAATATTATTCCCTTGGAGATCCTTAATTGATAAAAAAATAAAATAAAAAGAAAAAAGAAAAAAACTACATTGTCTACTCGTGAAAAAATTCGGGGGAAAAACTAGCATCATCAAATTTCTACGTACAATCATTGTTTATATATCCTAACAAAAGAATAATAACAATCACAATCTAATTAAAACTTAAAATTTGAAAAAATCAGTATTGGATGTCTAGAGTTATTTTAGTGGAATATTTGGCCCAAAAGTAACAATAGAAAAAATACAAAAAATAAATAAATAAACAAATGTAATTTTTTCTTTGGTTTTGCTCATTGGGTTTGATCAATTTTACACCCTAAAACCAACCATTAAACTAATTAAAAAAACGGTTTGTCCAAACTAATCTAATATCTTATAAAACTAGGCAAGCGATGTGTTGGGTTGATTTTTGTAAAATCCTAAATTTTTATAAGGGTAGTTAAGTAATTTTACTTCAAGGACATTTTGGTAATTTTGTATTTTGGATCAATTAAATAAAAATAATAAAAAAAAAATTCGGTGTTGAATCTAGACAAGATTATGTCTAGATACATTTGGGGAAAAAGTGAAAAAGAAATTTCAAATTGGGGACAAAAGTGTAATTAAGGAGGGACTAAAATGAAAGAATCTTTTGAAATTGTGGCCAAAGTGGAATTTCAGAAACTTATTTTTTCGGTCGAATCAGATTGTGCCACATGTCCCACTGCTACAGTTTTGAAAAATTGCATAAAAACTCCCCCATTTCTTCTTCTTCTCCACGGAGGTCCTCCCGAAGCCACCCACGGAAACTGTTCATCCGAGACTCTACCGTCCACCGTCATGCCAGACGCGCCCATCCGCTGTGACCGGGAGACGCCGACGAACCAGCGCCGGGTGCTGTTGCCGTGAACCCCCGCCTGTCGCCGGAGAAATCGTGGCCAGAAGATTTCGCCACCGGAACGGTTTTTCACCCGTCGTGCCGTCGTCCAACGTCCGATCACCGTGCCACCGCCACCGTTGGATTCGTCTTGGCTCCAGCTTTGTTTTCCCACCACTCTCAGCCTCTAACTCGGCTCCGGTGAGAAGTTGTCTACTGTAGCAATATTTTAATATTTAAATTTTGTGGTATTTTCGTAATTATTTCAGATTTGAGTTATTTTTCCCGAGAAAATTATACCACGTGATAGAGGAGTTTGAAACATGAAATTTTATGATTTTTAAGTATTAAAACGATAACTGGAAGATCATTAATTGTTGGGATGAAAATGTGGTATTTTTCTAAATATTTTCAAAATGTGGTATTTTTATAATTTTTGGATTTTGAGCCCATTTAGAGTTCGGGACCTCGAAACTGAGTTCTGACTTCGAATTTGGACTCAGTGAGGTCGGGATATGAAGTTTGATACAAAATATCACTATTTTCTGAAGTAGCACGAAATTCGAGAAATAGCTCGTGAATTGTACCGTTTTGCGTGTCACGGCCAGTTCCATACCGGGACCCATTTTCGACGAACTTTATATCTAAACCAACGTTTTTAGGTGTTCTGAATTCAGTGGTGACATCTATTTCTCAATCTGAAATTCCGTTTGAAAAGTTAACTTTTCAAGTGAACGAGACGAGACTCGAAAACGACTGTCCGAACAACCCAGTAATCAATTGAGGATATTTCCAGCATGGTTAACTCAGCATAATTACTATTTCGAGGTAGGAGATTCAATTTCCTTGTTTCCTATTATTTTCATTTAAATTGGAATTTATCTTGAAAAATGAAATTTCGTGATTTTATTAAATTGAATTATTTGAATAGTTATTTTGATGAACTATGAATTTGTGAAATATTGTAGACTGCTCTAGATCTTTTTAAATATGGTTTTGTACAAGTTTTTATACTTGGAATTTGGTAAAGCCATGGAAAATGTACTTTGGATTTTTAAAGTACAAAATGGATTTTAACTAAAAATCAGAGCATGTCTAGGATGTCAAAACATTGCATGGTTATTTGAGACTTTATATATATTGCACATTTCATACAATCAGGCATGAGAGTCATCTTAGGCATTACGGTAGTGTAGTAGGCGGATTAGTACACCCGCCTTCGGTGAAAGCCCGTAAACCCGCGCGGGGTTTGTTTTCTGACTATCTCCATTCGGTAGGCGTAGGCATTCGGTGCCCCTCCGGTTCGGTAGGATTTGACACAAGGGTGTCCCTCCGGTTTTTCAGAGATAGATGTCAAGCAGAGAGCACTCATTACATATAGTATAAGTTGTTCTAGTTGTGATGAGAGGACGAGGACTCATGTGATGTGTTGATTTATGTGATGTGCATTATACTTATTTAAATTGAGACTTTTATATGTTTTGACCTGGATATCTGATTTGATTTTAGCATGGTTTTCTATAAATGGTTTAAATACTTGATATTTATAAAAATGCTTTCCGGTATTATTAACCATGCAGATGTGCATTATGCTTGTTTTATTATGGTTTTCTATCTGTTTTAACCTGGATATATATATATATCTGATTTTTATTTGAGCATGATTTTCTGTAAAGATTTTCTGTAAAGATTTTTCTGTATATGTCTCAATTGCTCCATATTTATTAAGATGTTTTCCAGAACTACTAACCATGCAGTTGTATTGAGAATTACTAAAAAAGATTTTCTAAAAAGGGTAATTGAGTTTTCTACTGAGCATTCATGTGCTCACCCCCTCTACTTCCTTCCTCTTTCAGGTGTCAAATTATTCTGTAACAGATAATCATGTGGCTTGGTAAGCATGTTTGGTGTATGCTTGCAGTTCCAGTCCTCTTCATTGGTTGGTTCATACTCTGTATCGTTTTCTCTAAGTCAAATTCATTTAGCCATACGTAACAAATTTACTGAGTGGATGTATGAGGATGATTTCGATATTTAATCGAATACTTAGACATAGAAATGATTTTATGAAAATTATTTTAATTATGGGCCTATGGTTTTAAATTGAACACTTTCATTAAACTAAATGATTTAAATGAAAAGTTTCTAAAATTTATTATTTATCATGTCTCAAAATTTAAAATTAAAAATGCCTTGGAAATTTAAATTAGTAGATAATGTTGTAATTTATCGAGTTGGTCCAATATTAAAATTTACTTACTCTTGAGGACTAAAACTTAAATTTTAAGTACTCGACTTTTTCTGAAAATTTTGGGAATTTTTGTTTATCACTGTTTTCACTTAAATTTATTAAAAATCATGGCCTTGGATTTTCGGTCATGATAATTTTAACTTATTTTTCCATCTTTTGAGCTTAATTCATTTAAATCGCAGAATAAGTAAGAAAAGTGAAAAGTGACACAGAGATTTTTATTTGGTTTAACAATAAAAAAGTATTGTCTACATCTATGGAACTGAGTCCATAATTCAAAATCACTAGACCAATTAGAAATACAATAAGGTCTTAAACAATAAATTCTAGAACTCTATTCTAGTTACAGCCTATTGTTGTTCCTACTCTTTGTACGATGAATGTTGCATTCACTAGCTTCCGCCGATAATAAACTTATTGAAGTCCCTTTAACAATGCTAAAATCTCTTCAGCTACAATAGTGGCTCAAGATTCCTATTGATCCAAGATAGCTTGAACCCCCTTCAAGCTTGAATTGGCCTCCCACCATTGTAGATGTCGAGATCTCTCTCACCTTATCAAAAGCTTAAAATCCCTTCAAGCTTCTTTGAAATTTTCAATCAAATCAGTAAATACTTCTGCTCAGTGAACTATGTTAACCTACTGCAGCACAACAAGTTATAACCAAAGGAAATTTAAAACAAAGAGAAATATCCTTAAGAAAAAAATCACTAAAGAGATAAACCAAGAACCCTAAAAAGATAATATTTTCAAAGAATTAAAGAAAATAAAATGATTATGCAACACCAAAGGTTTGAGGTAGTAAATTTTTTTGTTAAGTGCTTACTAATTACTTTAACGAAAAGGAATAAAATTAAAAACTATATAAGTGAAAAAGCCCTTGTATAGATAGATTGATTTTTATGCTTATATAACTTTCTTTTTGGTTTGTTTATTTTACTTTATTTAATATTTTCAACTATATTAGGTTATTAATTAAGGAAAATTATTCTATGGTTTAAGTTTTTTATGGCTTTCTTTTAAATGTAAATCGTGATTTATAACCTATTATAGAATGGCTTGTTCATGGAATAATAATATAATTTAGAAATTTATGCAGATTTGCGTTATTATAAATTAGTTTTTGGTTAGTCATTGAGAGCAAGCTTAAGACCATAATCTTTTTAAGTCACATGATGAAAATCAGCTTTATCAAGCATTTTCTGAAAATAACGCATAAGAAAATGAAGGAGAAATTCCGATAAAAAATGTACGACCCAAAAAAAATCTCATAGTCCATCATGACTTGGATTAACAAATTTCAGAATTAAAAGAAGAATGTCTAGATATTTACCGGTTGTCACGATGACCAAGGATCAGACTACAAAACAGAGCAGCATATTTAGTAAAACTATGTTTATCAACTAAGCAATGTCACAATATCATTCAACTGGTCTAGACAAATGAGTAACGAACTTCAACATAAGCAACGTCATAACAATAAGTCTATTTGTCGTGACAAACCAAGAGCATGCTTCAAAAAAGAGTTAACATAAGAGGTGTTTAGACTAAATGCTGCAGTCACTACTCATCACTAATTTTCACCTAAGATGCCAAAAACAAAACCTAATGTGATGTGTTTTTGTTTGGATAGATCCGTCGATCTTGGTGGTTTGTCAGTACTTTTTTTTTGAAAACCGTACTTGTCCATTAAGTACCAACAATTTAGTACGAGATCGAATAAAATACATTTTATAGTATGCTCAATTTGGTCTAGGCCTCACAAAGTCAAAATTAAAGACAGGCTAGAGTAAAATTATGATCTGCATTTTTAAAATACACATTACACTATAATAACGTAACATTAGTGTTACAAGCACCGACTTGTTTATTATGTTTTGACTGCCAAATATCTGGAAATTAATTTCGCGATTTCAATTGGATAAATGCATAACTAAAGTACCAACTATAACATGACAATGCAATTGCTGACAATGTACACTCGGTGGCAACTCTTGGTATGTATTGTAATTTGAATGTTACGAATTTTGTTTGGATTATTTGTCATAATTTTTGGTTTTTTCCATAGTCAATGTGACTCTGAGCAACTGAAAATATGTGCGATTGGTCTGATCTTTTTTCTTGAAACAATGTGGAATTTTTTCGAATGGGCTTAACTATTTTTCTTTGGAGGAAAAATGAGAATGTGAGCAAACACAGTGGTCAAAAATTGATCCAAGCCGAGGCTTTCTTGTTAACAGTTTTAATTCACTGAAAAACAAAACGTATTTTTATTCTTCTGTGAATGTATAGATAATAACACATTTGATATGTGATAGTCTAGATATATACTTTTTTTTTTTTAAATTTAATTCTTTTAAAGAGTGATTTTGAAAATGAGTTTTTTTAGCCAAATGACCAAATTTTGAATTTGTAAAATAGTCATTTTTCAAACACGGTTTAAAAATGGCAAAATTTTGAAAATTATTTATAAAACGACGGTTTTCTTATTTAGTATATGAAAAGGCTTCTTTCATAGTACCAGGCCCAAAGTACTAAAAATTAAAAAAAAATTCCGGATGGGCCAAACATTTTGGCAAATCCACATTGATTTAGACAAATATCATTTTTAAAAATTTATTTAGAAAATGACACTTTTAATAAATCTTTAAAAAAATATCATTTTTTTCAAAGTTGACATTTTTCAATGGTACTCAAGGTAATCGGTCAAGTTATTAATTTGATTGTTTACTTCAAGTATCTCATTAATTAATAAAAAATGGTATTTTTTAATTAAAATCCAAAAATTTTCAAACAATTTAAAATTTAGGATTTTTCAATTTTTTTTGAAAAATCACTATAAAAAAATCAAATTTCCTCGTATCAAAATATATTGATTTATTTTTTATCAAATCGATTTATTTTTTAAAAAAATTGACTTACTTTATAAGAGAAGATCAACTAAAGAATGTCCATTGGTCAAAATAAAATTATAAAATAGTCATTTATTAAATAGGTGTAAAAAACTATTTTTAAAATTGATATGGAAAAAGTCATATATTAGAAATACTCATTAAATAATAATAATTAAAAAAAAGTTATTTGGGCTGTAAAAGTTTGATCCACCGGTGGTTTTTCTTGTCCATTGTTTTAGAGGAAAATGACATAAGCTACGAATTTTTCAAAAAAAATCCCAATAGTACGACCCAGCCCAATTTACGTAATTTTGTACAACCTTTTTACGTGGGTATATGAATTAGTTTTTTCCCAATGCATTTCTTTTCTTTTCTGATTTTTTCCATCTTTCTCTTCTTAGTTTTCATCGCCAATTTTTTAGTAAGTTGAGGGGTTTATGGTTGGTTTCCAAGTTTTCTATTTGAAAATGCAAAACTATTTAGCCATTTTTCATTTTTTTTCTCTTCTTCTTCTTTTCTTTAGTGTACCTATCATGTATTTCTTCTTAGTTTCAGCCATGGTTCAAACTTAGGTATAATCGGCATCTTTGGTTTCTAATTCAAATGAGATTTCGTAATCTGTTAGTGAAATGGGGAAAATTTCTCAGTCAATTTTGCTCCAAATTGTTGACAAGAGGAAGGAATCCCC
This sequence comes from Parasponia andersonii, assembly GCA_002914805.1. Lineage (NCBI taxonomy): Eukaryota > Viridiplantae > Streptophyta > Magnoliopsida > Rosales > Cannabaceae > Trema > Trema andersonii. Next base: position 102,487 of record JXTB01000497.1, read on the forward strand.
TTTGGACGACCCTGTTTCTGAGTCAACTTTGCCGCCAATTGGAAGCGAGAGGAAGAAATCGTCTTCGGTGGATACTGGACCATCTCATAAGAATCGTCGAGTTAAAGCTCGAGCTAATAGGAAGATTCGATTTAAGGTTCTGAAGTTCTTGAGGTTCAGGTAATACAAAAGGAATCTATTATCATGCATGGTTGATTTTGTATATAGAATGATAGTTGCTTCTGTATTATTTCAAGGTCATATTCTTTGGATTTTGTGGTGTTTTACTATTTTGTACAAGTGATTTTGGTCATTTTAGTTCAATGAATGAATGAATATAGCTAATGTGATGTTTTATTTTTATTTAGAAGTACACATGAGTTAAGTTTGCTTATCAATGTTTGAAATTTATGAATATTTCATTGTCATAAAGTTGATCATGTCTCTGTTGTTGTTTATTGTTTATTTTCTATGTATGTATGGCGAATAGTTCTTTTGCCACAATGAAAATTACAAAGGTTTTTTTAGAAACTAGTTGGGTTTTCAAACTTTAGAATGCCATGTAGCTATCTAAATCAATGTAAACTACTAGGGTTTCCTGAAAACTAATGTGAATCACTGAAAAAGTCTTATAGCTAAATACATAATAGGAAACCATTGTGGTTTCATGGAAACTTATTTGGTTTCTTGTTTGCATAATGCATTGTTGCTAAGTCAAGCTTTTTCTTTTGTTGTTTTCGTTTATATTCTATATATATATATTGTTGAATAGTGTTTTTGCCCTGTTATGGTTCAACTACCATCCTTTGAACTGCTAGTTAGCTTGATGACTTTAATATGTGTTAACATCTATTATATTGTTAAGTTAATAATTTTGTCATTATTACTTTATATTATATTTTTCTTATATTTGTAGATCTATGTTCCAAAATTTTTTGTAGGATTAGGAATATATGATTAAACTAGAACATAGGATTGGTGGCAAACCTATGTTCTTCCATTCTGTTAGTGCAATAGATAATATTAGGGGAGTTATGAATGCCAATGGTTATCATGTTTCTTATATATTTGAGAATATTTATTTTGGTTATTTTCTTAATCTACACAAACTAGTAGGCCAAAGTTAATTGATCCATCATTTTCTCTGAAGAGAGGTTAAGCAACCAACTCCAGATGAAATGTGGTTTAAGATAAGTGAGAAACTATTAAGGTTTGGCATTCCAAAATTTTCCAATGCTACTGGTCTTTTATGTGTTGATGATATAGACAAGACTATTTTTGAGACCAAATGAGTTAGGTTGTTTGAAAAAAGTATTGAGAAATATCCTAGGTTTGATAAGGTAGCTTTAGAAGATGCTATTTTGAATGGATTATTTAAAACTAATGAAGATCTTGTCAATGTTATGTGTCTTTATCTGATTGAGAATTACCTATTTGATAATCTAAAAAAAAATTGGTTTCCAAGGTTAATATAGAAATTTGCGATCGAGGTCAATATGAACAGTTTCTATGAGGTAAAGAGTTATTTAGGGATACATTAAAGTATCTGAAGTCTGGATTGAAGTCATTGAAAGACCAGAAAAATTCTGGTAGTATTGAGGACACACACATAGATTCAAAAGGGAAAGGGAAGAAGAAGGTAGAATCTAGCAAAGGGAAAAAATCAAAGAAAGGGAAATTTGAGAATGAAAAGGATTCCTATAAGTTGATTGGGTTTCCTCTAGCCTTTCAGATATAGGCTTTATGATTGTTTTGATAAATTAGTTTGTATCGTTTGCTACAAGGTTGCTTCAAAGATTCCTCGAATTTTGAACTATTTCTGCGATGTTAGTCCTTACTTTGAAGAGCTTGAGAAGAATGTCTTTGAAACTGATGAGGTAAATATTTATTTAACTTCTTTTGTCTTTTGTTTCATTTCTCATCTTAGTTCAGAATATAATTCCTACTATAGAAGAAATCACTAAGTATAAACTTAATGAGCTTCCTAAAAGAGTACAATAACCCGTTTTGGAGAGCTTGGGTAATGTTGCTACAGCTCAGGATGGTGATGATAATTTCGTTGATAATCTTTCAAAAGTTCTCGATCCTTCAAAAGTTTTTGGGCCTCCAAAATTTTCAATGGAAAGTACTCCCTTTACATCAAAATCTAGTCAAGCTAAGGCTAGTACAAGTATCTTGTAATTTACTAAGGAAATGGATCCAATAAAGAAAGAGATTTTTCATAGGCATGATTTCATTTAAAGGAGTATTGATTTGATGAAGAAGGATTTTGATGCTAAATTTGATATTCTTTTGACTATATTGACCAAATATCAAGAGAAGTTAGGGATTGATACTATTTCTTGTTTTGTTTGTCTAATTAATGAGATATTTGCATTTTTGTTTCTTCTTCTATTTATTCTATTCCATTAATTATTCCTTGGTAATTTCATAGAAACTTTGGGAGTTTCTCGGAACCGTTGGGTATTTCTTGGAAACCCTGTGTGTAGGATCCATTTTGGTTTCTAAGAAACTTTGTTAGTTTCAGGAAAGCTGAAAGCTAACCAATAACTATTTAGTTTTCTTATATCTTAATATTACATTATTATTATTATTATTTATTAAGTTGTTGATCACACTCCAAATGTTGTTAGAGATGATGATATGAGAATGGCCCTATCTTTCAACTATTTTTTTGTTTTTATTTTTATTTATTGTTGTTAATATTTTTCTTTTTTTTTTTTAATTTTCTTGTTAATTTTTTTATTGTTTCTTTTTAGGCTGATGTTCCTTGTTTTGATAATGAAAGAATCATTGAGGATGTGGTATTTTTTTGTAGGCTTTTGTTGTTTTATTTTTGTCTACCAATAAAATATTTTAATGGATATTGATATATCTATGGAGGATGAGAATAAGGAAACAACACCTCAGGTAGATGAAGTTGATAAAAATTCTAAAGTTAATGATGAGAACAAGGTCAAAGTTGATGAATTTGTAAATATTTTAGTTTCTTTTTGGTTTTTTTTTTTTTTTTTTTTAACATTTCAGCTAAACCTTTTAAGTTTTTTTTTTTCTTTTTTTTTACCTAGGTTCATGTTTCTGATGCTGATATCATTGCGGATGATATTAATCCTGGATTTATTCCTGATGGTAATCTTTTAGATCTTGAGATATACTGATTTTTTTTAGAAACTATCATAGTTTCTTTTCGGTTTATTTTTCATTTTCTTTTTTTTTTATATTGTGTTTCTCTTTTATTATTTTCAGGGTATTGTTTCTGTTAATGAATATTAAGATGTTGTTAAAGATGGTGATGAAAAGAGGAAGAACACTGAAGAAAGTAAAGAGGAAGAGAATGAAGATGAAGAGGATGACAATGATGACAAAGATGAGGATAAACATGAGGAAAATGATAAGATGATAAGGATAATGCTGATAAAAGAAGGGACAAGGTAATAGACCAGTATTGACTATAATTTCCTAGAAACCATTAAACGAAAACAGAGATGACTTTGTGTTTTTGATTTTTTTTTTTAAAAACAATTTCTTTTCAGGGTGTTGACAAATCTATCGAAGATGGCAAGGAAGATGAGACCGATGGCAATGATAACATTGTTGATAAGGTATATATTTTATATTGTAGTTTAGAAAGCAAAATATGTTAACCAGTAACCACTATGGTTTCTAAGAAACCATTAACCGAAAACTAAGTTGCTCTAGTGTTTTTGAGTGATTATTTTTGTTTTAATTAATTTTTTTTTTCAAGGTGTTGATAATTTTGCTAAGGATGGCAATGATGATAACGTATTAATATGCCTTTTTTGTAATTAGTATTTAATTATTTGCTGAATTACTGTACTTGGAATGTATCTTTGATATGTTCCTAGAAACCACTTAACTAGTTTGTTAATGGTTATGGTTTCTAGTTGTTGGTTTCTTGACTAGTAACTAATATATTTTCCTAGAAACCATGTTAGTTTTTAGAAAGGACAATCTTTGATTAGTTTCTACTTTAGTTTCTTGGAAATAATTAAGTGGAAACTAAGTTATTCTTTTCTTTCAGGATGCTGAAAATTCATCCAAGGATGGCAACAAAGAAAATATTGATATATGTGATCCTATTGCTGAAAAGATATGAATATAGTTTTATTTTTAGTTATTGTTACAGAGTTATTATAATTATAGTTTCTATACTTAGTATTATTTTGCTTAGTTTTTTATTTTTTTATTTTCTATAAGAAACTAAACAGGTTTTCTACTACTTTTTAATTTAATAATAAGTTCATGATTACATATTTTCAGGATGATGAATTTTTTGTCAATTTGGATGATGATACTAGTAATGCATGCATTAAAAATACTGTCGAGAAGTATTCAAAAGAATCAAAATCTTCTTTGAAGACTCCAATTTTAACGAAAAGAAAAACCAGACCTGGTGCTCAATTGAGGTCGTCGTTTATCAATGAGTAGAGGTGGCAAAATGGGCAGGCCGAGCCGGGCTTTAGGGGGTGACCAGGCCCATTGGCCCGCTGGGCTTTTTGACAGGCCAAAACTGGGCCGGACTGAGCCAGCCTGTACTCAGCCCGTTTTTTTTTGTTGCTACTATTTGATTTTTTTTTTTTAACAATCTTTTTTAAACATGTTAAATTTAAAATTTTTAATTGAATTTTCATTTAAAAAAGTTGATAACATAAACAACATATGTTTTCTATTATTAAAAAATTAATAATAATTAAATAGGATATTAAGAAAAATAATGAAACAAATAAATTTGAAATATTGAAATTTGATTTTATTGATGATCATTTATTATAATTCAAATTATTACTTGAAAAAACTAGTATATCATTAATTATGACTTTGTGAGTTTATGACTCATCATCATCATTCATGTATAAGTTATTGAAATTTTCAGTCAATTCTTTATTACAAATACGAATAGTGTCTTGATTTCGCTTTGCCGCTTTTTCCCAATCTTTGACACATGCTAATACCTCAACCATTTCAGGAGCCAACAAAGTCTTCCGCTTATCTATTATCATCTTAGTCGTACTAAAAGCAGACTCTGAAGAAATCGTGGACACTGGAATTGTTAAAACGTCACAGACTAATTGTGAAAGCATTAGGAATCTTAGTTGACGCTTATGCCACCATTCCAAAACTTTGAAGTTCTCATCATTAGGGTCGATGTTAGAGTCTAGCTTAATATATTAAGTAAGATCAGAGGATTATTGTGGATTTATTGGTGGTAGTAGTTGACTCTAACTTGATGATGTTGATGATGAGCCACGACCACACCCTTGAGGACGAGAAGCTACCATGCTCCAAAAAGACTTATTTTTTTATTGTTCTTCAGTTTCTTGTTGAGGAGTGTGTTGTTGTTGATTACTGCTAAACTTAGCCTCATATATACTATACACTTCAAAAAATTTGTCATGAGCATTTGTATATTCAGTAGTATAGTCTATCTCAAAACATGTAGAAATGTAGCTAATTAAATTAGAAAGACCATTTAATTTACCTTGAGGATCTAAAATAAAAGCAAATGAATATAATAAAGGAATTGGAAACCAATATTTCCAAAATACTTCTTGCATACGTGTTATAATTGGTTTAAATATAGGGTCACATCTTACCTTACAAAACATTTCAGCAATAAAAAAAAATATGACGTAAAATAATTGGAGAAGTAGGATAATAAATACCAGATAATGCAACAGTAGTTTCATGAAAAACGTCTAAAAATTGTACAAATTTTTCACAAATGTACCAATCTTCATCTTTCAATACTAATGAACCTATTTTTGAATTGTAAAACATAGTAATTATAATTTTATATGGTAATGCATTTTTCAACATTAAATAAGTGGAATTCCACCTTACAGGTATGTCAACTTGGAATTTTCTTGGTTTTAATCTTTGAGCTATGTAATATCTTTTAAATTCATCATTACGTGGATTAGAAGCATGAATATAAGCAATAGCAGATCGAATATTTTCAATATATACACTTATAACATCCATACCTAATTTGATGATAAGGTTGATGATGTGACATGCACAACGTTGATGCAGTAAGAATCTTCCAGTGTATGAACTTAGCAAATTGCTTAGTAATTTTGTAGCCTTTGTATTTGCGGTAGCATTATCTAAAGTGATAGAGATAATGCGATTCGCTATGCCATATTCTTCAACAACATTTAAAATTCTATCTCTAATAATTTTAGCAATATGTTTATTATCAACAACTCGAAAACCAATTTTTTTTTTTGTATTATCCATGTAGAATCTAAATAATGTGCAACTACACTTAAATAATCTTGTTTAGAATTAGCACCCCAAATATCAGATGTCAATACAATACAAAAGTTTAATGAAGTTAATTCAGATATTAAATCTTTACACATATTTTCATAAACTTTAATCAAATTACTCTGAGTGGTATTTTTAGAAACTCTTTTAAAGTTTGGATAATAAGATCTTCTAATATGATCTTCATAGCTATTACAATTACCAAAACCTAATGGTAAATCTTTTATAGCAATTAAATGTGCTAGAGATTCCCTAGCTACTAAAGGATCATAGTTCCAAGAACTTACTGAACCATCCTTGTTGAGTTGAAGAGTTGATTCAGTGGGCTCCTTATCTTTTTTGTGTTTTTTGACACATGCATCACTATGTCTATTCAAATGAGTGGTCCCGTTAGATGGTTTAGCAGTTAATAATTTCTTACAATATTTACATCTTGCCATTTTTCTCTTCTTACCATCAGCCTCATCTTTGAATTCTGGATCGAAATGGTCCCATACATTGGAAGTTGTCCTTGTACGTTTAGAGGTCGTGCTTGCACTCGACGAATAACTATCTTAAAATTGTGAACAACTTCTACTAGCATTTGGATTAGTTTGTATTTCGGGGACTTAGTCACCCTCTTCGGCTATGCGAATTCGGTCGTCATCCAATTCCAAATCAATAGGGATATTTTTTGACATATCCATATCGTATATTAAAAATATAGATATTAAAATTATACACAACTATAAATAAATTAAAATTACAAATATAGATATTCTACCAACTTAATTGTAAACAACAACAAATTACAAATAAATTGAAATTTAAAATATAACATTCTAATAAACTTCTACTAACTTAATTGTAAACTCCTACAAATTAATTGAAATTAAAAATTTAATATTGTAATAAACTTTCTAGTTTCTACTAACTTTATTGTAAGCAACTATAAATTAAAAATTAATTGAAAATATATTTAATAAATTTTCTACTACTAACTTAATTGTAAACTACTAAAAATTAAAAATTCATTGAAATTTAAAATATAATATTCTAATAAATTTTCTACAAACTACAAACTAATGAATTACTATCTTAATTGTAAAAAATTACAATTGAATTGAAATTAAAAACAAAATCTTGTAGAACTATTAAGTTACTAACTACTTAACTAGTAACTACAAACTACTAACTATTATACTAGTAATAATAGTAAATAACTAAATATACTACAAATTAAATAAATTAAAAAGATAATTATGATAAATAAATTAAATCGTACCTTCAATTAAGCTTTATGAGTTGTGGAGTATTTGGACTTTGGAGACTATAAAATATAATTACTAATAATTAGTAAATAGTAATTAGATAAGAGAGAAAAAGATAAAATTGAGAATATAATTAGAGATTTAGAGAGAAAGAATGAGAAAATAAGAGAGTATTTGAAAATTATAAGTGTGAAAAAAGAGTGGAGAGTGTAGGGTATTTATAGTGTAAGAAAAAAAAAATTTTAATTTAAAAATAGTTTAAACTAAAAAAAAAAATAAAATGATATAAACCCGACGGTAATATATATTACCGTTGGCGAGACTTTGAGAAAGGGCCCAGACGAGTTCTGGGCCCTTTACAATTTTTTTTTTAAAATTTAAGGGCCCATACAAATCTGGGTCCAAAAAAAAAACAGGCCGGGCCACGAATCCCAAGACCAACCCGGCCCTACCCCTAGAGCCAGGATTGGCCCGAGCCCTAAAAGTACCAAACCGGGCCGGCCCACGGCCGATTGCTAGGACTATCAATAAGTTTGGTTCTTTAGTCGATTCTACTCAGATTGGTTCTTCAGATGCCTAGGTTCTGATTGAATCTTCTTCTGAGCCTATTGAAAATTTAAAGGAGAAGATAATTTTAAGAAAAGTGAAAGGTTTATTTACATTTTCTATAGAGTTTATGAAACCTCCTAATATAGTTTGGCGGAAGGAGATTGTTGATTTTGTAGACAAAGATCTAAAATTTTAGAAACAGGTAAGTAAAATTTTATCTTTTAAAAATATATGAATAAATATTTTATTTATATTATTTCTGTATTAATAGTTTTTATTTATTATTTTATTGTGGAAAATATTCTATTCAAAGATGGCTAACACACTTGAGAAACCATTTGACTTTATAATAGACAAAGTCAATTTGAAAATGTGGTTTTATGATCTGAGTTACGAATATAGATTTTTTAGTTGATCTGTAAGTTTTTTTTTTTTCATTCTTGTCTACAAATTTTATTTCTTTGCCTTTTAATTTATATGCTGATAGTATGCAATATGTTTTGCTTATTAGTGTTTGGTTTCCTTTCAATAAATATATTCATTTCTAGAAACTAATAATTTTGAGTAGGTACCATTTTGGTTACCAATAGGAGATAAATAGAAACCAATATGGTTTTGTTTCCTATTATTTCGAGGAAGCCAAAAAGAGACAAATAGAAATCATTATGGTTTCCTAAAAACTATTTTGATTGCTGATTAGTTTCATTGAAATCAACAAGAAACTATCTTAGTTTCCAGGACACCACAATGGTTTCATACTAGATTTTAGGAAACTAATGTTGTCTGATAACCATTTTTTTGTTATGAAAACCATGTTTTTTTTCTTAGTATCGAATATTTATGTTTTTTTTTTTGTTTTCACTGATATGTTCTTTCTCTTTTTTCTTTCTTTTTTCCTAGGACATGAATATTTATTTCTACTACTTGCGTAAGAAAGTGAAGTACAATAAAGATATTAAGTCGAGGGTAACTACTATATATACTCAGTTTGATCAGTGTTTGAAGTTCTTATATCAAAGTTTTTCCACAAAAAAATCCAATCCCTCTATTTTCAACATGGAAAATATTATTGTCGAGTATATTGTGGGCTACTGCATACATTGTAATACCCATTGGATTGATGTTGACCATGCTTTGATGCTGGTATATGTTGATTCTATGAAGCATTGGATTCTTGTTCATTTTGATGTTCACAATAGGTATCTTAACATATTTAATTCTTTAGGTGGTAAACTGAACGAGGGTAAAGCTTTGAAGACTATCAAATACTTTTCAGTTTTGCTACCTTACTTTTTGGATTTGATTTGTTTCTTTTCTGCTGAGAAAGATCTTAACTTTTCTTTTGAGTTTTATGCAAACAAGAAACCCACTGACCCTCTTAAGGTTTCAATGGTTGAAGGACTCCCTAAGCAACAATTTAAATATGTATTTTTCTCTTTTTTTCCCTATTTTTCTTTCCTTTTTCTCTTTTTTTTGGTGCTCTAGTTTCTTATATTTGTCTATTGTTTTCTTTGTACATAGTGATTGTGGTGTTTTTGTGAATACCTTTGCTGAGTACTTTATTCATGGTATGCTTGATGAGTTGAAGAAGAATTTTCAAGTTCCAAATTATCAAAACAAGTAATCAGTAGAACTTTATATGCATGGGAGGATGAAGTAGATTGAGGATTACAAGTTTGAATTTGATTTCAAAGGATGTCTTTCTAAGAAAATGAAGAATACGAAGACATGACAATTTATTGTTTGGACTTTTCATATTATGGTTATAGTTGATGTAACTTCTTTTTCTAGTATTTTATCAGCATGGATATTGTAGTACTTTTGTCATTTTAATTTGTCTTTTATAAGATATCAAATTTCTAGATTGGAAATTATGAATATTTATATTGGAAATTAAAAACTCAAAAGTTAAATGGAAGAAACAAGTTTAGTTTTCTATTTTGAAATCTGAGATATGATAAGAAACCATGAACGAGAAATATGTTTTTGTAGAAACTATGAACCTATTTTTGTAGAAGCGAGAAATCTGTTTCGTTTCCAACTTTTATAGAAAGACATAAAATACGGAAATCTTTAATATGTTTGGTGAAAACTATAAATGAAATTCAAAGTGAGAAACCTGTTTGTTTTATGCCTTGTTTAATTTAAAACGACATCTAAGTCATAAACCAGAACTTTTTTAATTTAAGGCTAAACATGAGTTAAGTTTGTCTATCAATGTTCGAAATTTATGTAATGTTTCATTGTTACAAAGTTGGTCAAGTACAAAGGTTTTCTAGAAACCAGTTTGGTTTCTATATAGCAGAACAGCTTTATAGTGATTTCCTAGAAATTGATGTAGTTTCTTTTTGCAAAACGTCCTATGGATAGCTAAATCATCTGAAACTACAAAAGTTTCCTACAAACTAATTGGAATTCCTCTTTGCATAATCTCTTGTAGCTAACTAAATCATTGGAAACTACAGGAGTTTTTTGGAAACTAACTTGTTTTTCTTTTTGCAAAATCTCCTATAAGTAATTAAATCATTTTAAACCATAAGAGTTTTCTGGAAACCGGTTTGGTTTCCTCTTTGTAGAAAGACATGTAGCTAAGTTCATTACCGGAAACCAGAAGATTTTCCTATAAACCAGTTTGGTTTTCTTTTTCCAGAAAGACATCTAGCTAATTAAATAATAGGAAAACATAGACGAAATTCAAAGTAAGAAACCTAAAACTATTATGGCTATTAGAATTTTCCAATAGCAAGAGATCAATAAGATTCCAGAAGTAATAATAAATTCTAAAAATGGGTTTTGCAAGTAAATGAAAAGGTTTCCAAATCAATTTGTATTCAAAAATTCTCGCAAAATATCTAATTATTCTTTGGTCATTTTGCTTTTGAAACTAGTGGATTTCTACATGTTGCTCTACTGTGTCCGTACTCCATACACTTTCCATACCTCGTATTTACTTTAGGTTCACCAGCAGATAGAATTCTTTTCTTGTTCGGTCTTCCTAGTTTTGGCATTCCTTTTGGTGCTTTAAGTATGATTTATGAAATGGAATTTGGTATGGTCCATTTTTTTGGATTTCCAACTAGATGCATATTTCCTTCATATGTCATTAGCATTGTCTTCTTCTTGTAGTATTTTAAGCAGTAATCGTAACTACTAAAATTCCTTTTTGCAAATATCGCCATTGCATGACTACGTTGTAGCTCATCTATCTGGAACTAATTGCATGAGCACTTTTTTTCCTCTAAATTTACTTCAAATGAATTTTCCCCTTTAATAACTTCGAAAATTATTTCACTTTCTTATTGATTTGAAAATTTAATGATAGAAAAATTTATCAAATGATAATTTATTTTAGAAAACTATTTCGGTTTCCAGTTCCAATTTATGGTTTCCATTTCATAGTTTCCTTTGTTTGTTTTTAAGTATAGAAATTATTTTATACGTACCTTCATTTTTGTTAATTCAATGTAGTTTTGGGTTAGTATCTTATTTGGTTTAGTTGCAAGCTTTGTCCCCAGTGTAAGTGCCTCGCTCTTGTGTTTCCAAGCCCAGTTCTAAGTCAAACTTCTCAAGCATTCAACTACTAGAGCAATTAGTAGATGCCTTGCAGCATTATTGGCTACATTCATAGACTCTGCTATGTTCGAAGTCATGAACACGTATCTTCTATTTGTAGAATATACCTTAGCCTATTTAGAGAAACCAATTTCCTCTACATAAGGTCGGATCCTTTTATGAATGTGGTCTAGATTTTCCATGTTGTGCTCAAACTCAATCATTATATAAGCTCTAGCTACAACAAGAAAGGCTTCTCTAGTTTTTATTAAAAGAGTCTTGAAATTAATATTCAGATTATTTAAAAGGTGATACATGCATGTTCTGTGTGTTGCACTTGGAAAAACAATTAGGACGGTTTTCAAAATACTTTCATTTCAGTCTAAAATGATATATAATTCATCACATTCTCCAAAAGCTCCCTTTAGTTTCCTAAAAAAACTATTCCCAATAGTTGCATTTTCAGAATTACCTATCCCATATGCAAATGGGAATATATTTTCATTGACATCTTTTGTATGTGCTATTAGTAGGCATCCTCTATATTCAGCTTTCATACCTATAGCATCTACAACTATTACTAGTTTACAGTGTGGTCATCCTTATATTGAAGATCCTAGTGCCATGAACATATATTTGAATAAACCATTTTGATCTACCTTTATTGTAGCCATTGTTCCTGGGTTTTTTAGCTTTAACATGTATAGATAATTGTGTAATTCAACATATGACTTATCTGGTTTCCCTCTGATCATCTGCATAGCCTTTTCTCTTGACCTCTATATTTTTTTGTAATCTAAAGACACATTGTAATCATGCATCATATCTCGAATAATATCACTAGGTGTATATATGGTTTTATGCTCAAGAATTTGGCTTTGACACGATTACCAACCAATGAAGTACTTGCTCACCAACGCTCTCTCAATATTATGTCTAATGAGCAAGTGTGTACTGGGTAATATTTTCTGACTATGTACATATTAGTTTTAATATTCTTTAAAGCTCTAAAATACCATTTGCATTCTGGATCCCGACATAGAAGCACATACTTCTTTTTGCAAGATTTGTGTATCCTAAATAGAAAGTGGTTTATTATTGCATAATGTTTCAAAACATTTATTATGACTTTCTTGTCCGCATATATTTGCCCCTTCTCAACCTTCAAGATCTTTGGGTTTGAGATTACTTTTGTATTCATTACTTTCTATACTTCTTTTATTTCTTCATTTTCATTTTCTAGTAATTCTTCTACAAATTTATTCCCTAGCTCCACAAAATTTGGTAATATATTCACGTCCATGTATGTATTTGAGTGTATTGAAGAAGTAGTATATGAATTTGTCATCATTTCTTCTAGCGAATTATCTGTAATTACTAAGCCACTTGCTATTATAATGCATAGAGGAAAACTTGTTGGGTTTCTATCATTTTTCTTCAATTGCAAATAGAACTCCATTTTGCCATCATTATGTATTTTCATGGTTGGTTTCCCCTTACTAACTTGGTACTTAATAGTTGAATTTTTTTTACTGTGAGATTCAAATTTAGCTCTCTTAACAGTAGTTGCAGTAGGTTTTGGAAGACACAACTTGGTTGAATAAGTATTTTGTCATTTTGAAGTCAACATAGTTGTTGTTCTGATTCCATTTTCTATCATGTTATATAAAGACTATTGTAGTAGTTATTTTGCTCATCTGCAACTAGAAATTAGAAATCAATTTCCAAGTTAAATCTGAAATTATATAATAGGAAATTGCAAAAGTTTTCTGCAAACTAATTTGGTTCCCTATATGCAGGATACCTTGTAGCTAAGTTAATTAACGAAAACCACAACAGTTTCTTAGAAAATTAGTTTGGTTTCTTATGTACAAAATGACTTACACCTAATAAATTCATTGGAAACTACAAGGGTTTATTGGAAACCAGTTCAGTTTCCTTGATTTAGAATGTCCTGTAGCTAATTAATTCATTGAAAACCACAAGAATTTCTTGGAAACAAGTTTGGTTTCCTTTAACTACATGGTATTCTGCATAAACTAGTTTTATTTATTCAGAATGACTTGTTTCAAGAATGTTCTGTAACTAAGTTAATAACAGAAACCACAAAGGTTAAAATTCATTATCCAAAAGCACAAACTCATATCCAAGTTTTGACACCTAAAAACGTAGAAATCTAATCTTAATTTTGCCATCAAACAAGTCATAATTCATTAATTGATTTTGACAACAAGAAGCCTAAAAACCAATAAGCATTTCCCATATTAAATGTAGTTTAACAACATTAGGAATCATCTTATTATTAACACCAAGAAAGTAAGAAATCAAGCCACCTGTTAACCAACCCCAAAAAAGTAGTGCACCAGTCCCTAGTTTTAACACCATATTAATTAGAAATTAAGCCACGTACATGTACTAATCATTAACCCCAGTAAGTCTCTAGTTTTAATACTACCTAACTTAGATACTAGTCCTTAAATTTGAAAGTAAAAAAAAAAATCTAGAAACAGTTATTAGAAAACAAATTAGCAACTAGTTTCCACTCAACAATTCTTTTACAAGAAACCAATAATTTATTTGGATTCTTATATTTCAATACTAATAAATTAACCAGTACTGATCTATCCTTTAACTAATACTCAATTATAATACCAGCAATTAAGAAACCAGTCTCTAATTATAACATCTAACATTCTGAAAAACATAATTTAGATCAAAATTTATTTAAACTTGAAACCATTCAAAAAGTTAGAAACTAAGCAACTTAGAAACCTGTAATTATACGATATTGAACTACAGAGTCATATTTTGGAAAAAAAGAAAAAAGAAAAGAAAAGTTGCATGAAACCTGTAGGTAATTTGGTTTCCTGAAATTTTATCTAGAAAAAATAAGGAACTACCTCCCATTTTTGATAACGAACATCTTAGATACCACTAGTTTAATTAGTTTCTTGAAACAATGAACGAAATTTTCTAAAAGAAACCATTACCTAACTTCGTCGAAATAAGTTTGCAGAAACTATGGCTATATTTTAAGATCAAATGCGAAGAAATTTGAAGCAAATTTTGATAGTAAATATATAAGAAAGCAACATGAAGAATCTAATAAACATTTTCTAATTTTTAGATTTTTAATGAAGAATGCAGATTGTGTTTTTTCTTTAGATTTTTTATGATGAATATATACCATCTTCATATTTCTATTTAAATAACTCAAAAATCTAATATGAATCAAATTAGAAACCAAATTCAACATTAGGAAACTTTATAACACACTTGAGTCGAAGGAAACGAAGCTAATCATTCGCAATTTTGGATCTGAATGTTCAATTTAATCGTTCCCGATCAGTTGTATTACCGCAATTTTTTGATCTTTTGCAGTTGTTCCCTCTGCTTCGTTTCTTCTATTTTACTGGTTTCCGTATTTTTCATTTTAGCTTTTTTCAAAAATAACATTCAAGATCATATGCAAAATTAAATTTTATAAAAAGGTCGTAAAAATGGTATTAGTTATTAAAATGTACGTATTTTTGTCCTAATCCCTCCTTTTTAGTGCACAAGTTGTGCCTAGCTCAGCTGCAAGGCCTAAAAGCAATAATTCACTTGACCCACCCTTCTATATGTTAGGCCAGCCCGTTTTGATGAAGAGAACCTTTTAAAGTACAATTTTTGGGAATTGGATTTGACTAGTAGTGTTTTGGGATAAAATAACTTTTCTAGAACTATTTTGTAAAAATGAATATTAGGAACTCTCTCTTTTCACTTATGTATAGTTGTTCGATATATGGACTCCACTACGCTTTGTTATATTATTAAAAAAGGTTTAGAGCAAAATGATCGAATTCTGGTCAGATTTTAAGTAAATGTCTATATTTCAAATGTTAAAGTAAAATGACCAATATATTAATGGATATACCAAATATCAAATGTGATGTACCTAACATAAAAAAATTAACATACTCAGTACATAAACTAAAGCTTGTATATGAGTAGATTTATTAAAAATAAAAATACATATACTCGTCTATTTAGCTATCCGAAAGGAAAAAACAAACATGTATTTGTGAAAAATAAAATATGGACCACCACTCTAATTTTCCTTATTATAAAATGTGAATTATTTTAGTAAAGTATATATACTAAGCAGTGAAACTAAAGAGTCAAAAAAAAAATAATCCTAGCATTTAGGGGTATTGCAATATCAATAATAAGTCGTCACTATATTAGTGATCAATGGTTGGCTTTACAAAAGTCATAAATTTATGAACACAAATATACTGACTATCTATCACTAATATTGTGATATTCTTTTTTAAAAAAGTCATTTTGCCTCTAAAAAAGGAATGGGTAGGACTAATTTGGGCTAAAATAACTTTTTGTGTATTTTTTTTAAAGACATTTTTAAGAGTATCAAGAACGTTTTAACCTATTAACCTAAAGTTAAGAATTTCTTGACCATGAAAAAGTCCTAAATAATAGTTTTTTTCATGAGTAAGAAGTTCAGTAAAGAAATTCTTGATATTCCTAAAAATATCATTTTTAGAAAAATATATAAAAGAAAAAATCATTTTGGCCTAATTTAGTCCTATTCATGTCACCATTTCTTTTGCCTAGAAACATCATTTTGGCCCAAATTATTCGTAGTCAAGTCCATTACCCTATAATTTTTAAACGAAATTAGGCTCAGTATCAATGTCTTTCTATTAGAAGTTTTAGAGAAGTTACATTTGCACCCCGAACATGCCTAAAAGCACTCCTATTTTTTCAAAATGTTTTTGTTACATATTTATCCTTAAGTAAAAAGACTTTGATGTAACTATACACTATTTCATTAATTTTATGATATTTTATTTTTAATAACTTCGCCTAGTGATATTATAATTTTAAATTTTAAATATTTATGTAGAAGTTTCGTAAATTTAGACCCAATTAAAATTCTTTTAAAAACTTTGCTAATTGATGATGGGTATTATCCAAATTCAAACTTGTTCATAAAAACAAATCATAATTTCAAAGAGGAAAAAAAATAAAAAGAAGAAGAAAAAGAAGTAAATCAACCGATTTTCTTGGGATTTAATTTTTTAAAAAAAAAGTGGAAAATTTACTACTTCAATGCTTTTGAAAACTAAATGTCGGTCACTACAAATATATTTTCTTTAATTATTTTTTATTACTAATGTAACTTTGTGATGATTATTATATAGTATTTTAATTTTTGTTGCTATTCATTCAGACAAGTTGTAAACTACTTTTATTTATTTATTTTTATAAAAATAAACCCCAGTCCCTCATATATTGATCTTTTTTTTTTTGAAATAAATATGTTAATTTATTTTAGAATAAATGGTGCACGATTTTATGCAGAACAAACATCATCGTCATTATAAATGGAGAATTAAAAAGAAAGGAAAAAAGAATAGTTGATAAAACTGTATTTCTAATAGAAGTATATTTTAAAAAAAAAAAAAGAAAAAAAGTCCAGGCTATCAAAATAAATAAGTTAAATAAAATTGAAGGTTGTATAAGAAAAGATTTATTTTAGCAATGATCTGGGANACGGAGTTCATTTAGATTAAGGGTGCTTTACGTGGCTCAGGGTACAAATATAGCCCCCCCTAAGATATACAGTAGTTCTTTTTTAGTGAAGTTCCACATTTACCCCTTCTTTCTCATTGCTCAGCAGCCCAAGTTTTATAGCAACTTCAGCAAAATGTATCATACTTCTAAAATTCCAAATTAGTGGTTGTTTGACAACAAGTGTTTTTTAAAAACTACTATCTATATAAAAACTCCCTCAATTTTTGTTATTGGGCTCTGTTGGTATTTTTGTCAATTATTCTTTTTGTACTTGTGGGTGACCTGGTTACACAGCTACTATGAATCAGGTAACTATGAGTTCACCTATTCACTTGGTAGGTTACATAGTCACATAACCCATATGAGTTACCCACCAAGTGACCAGAAGGTCAACTTTATTCTTCTCATTTGTCTATATATCTCTCTAATTGAAGCACAATTTCTCTCTCTTCCAAATGTTTGGTTCATGTATTTTTCTGCAAGAGTCAGTATGCCAATAACAATAGCTATCATCAAATTTGTTCCCTATTCGATTTTTCATCTCTAAGCAGATATGATTTATTGTATTGACTCCACCCCAAAATCATCACCAGAATCAATGGCCATAGCTCCATCTCCACCATAAACAACCTGATCGGACCAGCTCGACGATATTAGGTCAAGTTCGCATAGAATTAGTTTTCACTATGCAGACTATTTGGAGTCTCAGAACCTCAAATTTGAAACTTACTTGACAATATAAAAATATATATATATATATATATATATATATATATATATTAAAGAAAAATACCAAACACTCTTTTGTAATTTATCAAATACCAGTTTCGATGATATGTTTTCAAAAATACAAAAGAAATCTTTTCAATTTATCAAATTGGATCAAATTTATCCCTAGGTCAGGTTTGGTCAAAACTATATTGTGAAAAGTCACTAATACCCTTAGTCAAAATTAATCAAATAGTTTAATTACCTCCTTAATCCTATAATCAGACACTCAAATATTTTTTTAGTATTTGGCATTTTTGATTGATTATAGGTTTAATCGATAATTTGATTTTTAACTAGGGACTTTTTTTGGATATTTTCAAATAAAATGAAATGGCTACAAGTAAATGGAATTCAGTAGAAGGGATAATGTTTATCCAATTTGACAAACTCAGAGGATACATTTTGTATTTCCAAAAATCAAGGATGGAAACTGGTAGGTTGATAATTTTTTTATATGTTAACAATCCGGATTTTTGGTAACTTCCTTTCAAGGAATTAGATAATTTTATAATTCACTTTAATTGGAAGAAAATGAAGATAGCATGTATTTTAGTTCCTCAATTTTATAATATGAGAGGCTCAAAATAAAAATTCTCTAATTCAAAACAAATAGTCTATTTTCTTTCAAAATTAACACTCAACAAAGATCA
The DNA here is from genome assembly GCA_002914805.1 of Parasponia andersonii. NCBI lineage: Eukaryota > Viridiplantae > Streptophyta > Magnoliopsida > Rosales > Cannabaceae > Trema > Trema andersonii. Next base: position 121,106 of record JXTB01000497.1, read on the forward strand.
CTAATACTAAGCATTAAGAAAGAACAGTTGTGTCACGACCCAAAACCCGGGCTAATGGCAGAAGGGGAATTTCACAAAGGTGGGAAATTCCTTAATTTGTTTGAAAAGTGTCAAAAGTTCTAGTTTTTATAAAAATAGTCCGTTTAAATAAAATGTTCGGAATTCCATCTCGTGAACCACTCCCACAGTTCATATACACCACCAAACATAAATTGAACAATTACTTAAAAACATAATGTTAATTAAAAAGAAACCAAACCCCGCATCATCATCATCATTCACAACAG